>OY754964.1:3863648-4271148 GCA_963576475.1 Molanna angustata | reverse complement strand
AAATGTGGCAGGTGATATATAAATGTATGTACAAAAAGGGAAAAAAGGTTTTGTAATGCGTTTTTTCGCTATCTGCCTATTATTTTTACTTCCAGACTCGACGAAATTTGTTTTTTTTCGCCTCTCTCTATGATGCTTTTATTTCAATTTGTGTGAAGTCGTGAGAATAAATTTCCATGTAACGCCATTCAAGATAAGGTTACATAATCGTTAAAAGATTTGAACTAATGCAGAGTTGAAATACAAAAAAAAACTTATTTTTTATTCAAAATAATATTAAATTAGAATTATGTAGATTTGATCCACTTAATAACGCTTTTATCATACTTTGAACTCGACGGTTTACAATATTGTAAGCGCTCAGACTCACATAAAAACTCATAAACTCATTATATCGATTAAAACTGTATATGATATTACATATTTTATTTCTTATTATATTGATGTTAACATTTTTTGTAAGGAATTTTAGTAATACATACATTTTTTATTCAACAGTGTATGTAAGAATCGATTCTTAATATACAACTGAAAATAGGTACCTAATATATTTAAAATGACTTACAATATGTATCTACTATGAACATATGTAATACTGTAAGGTTGCAGATAAACAACTAACATATTGTTACTAGTTATACACATTTACGTATATTCTGTAACTGTTTGTATTCCTTAATGAATAAAATTAAAATAAAAATAAAAAACATGTATCATATTATATCTACACAAAACTATGTATCAAAATATCGCATTTATAAATTTATTAAATTAATATGAACCTTAGAAATAGTCGAAATTATTTCAAAAAACGTAATTTCAATAAACAATATGGTGACATATTTCAGTCATAAGATTCAATGTCTTTCCATTGAATTTCAAAGAAGGTAGCAAAAAAATGAATAAAATATGTAAGGTCTCATATGACATTGGACAAAGCGGACCTACATACTACACACAGAACGGTTTGGCTTTAATGGCAACCTATGTCAATTCAATCCGTTCCCCTTGTCACTACGTATTGTCAGAAATTCAGCTAAATTTTGGATATTATCAACTTGAATCTACATATGAAAGAGAAATAACGTAATACCTACGGAGTTGGGCTGAAATACGAAAAAATCAAGTTTTAAATATTAAAGGCAAAAATATACGTGTCTATGTATTAAAAATGAGAATTTGTAACGTTTCAAGAACATACACAACCCTTGAAGTAAATAGGAATAATAATTATTTTTAGTTGATAATTTGTATTGAAATGTCTGTTTCAAAAAATAAATCATTTCTAGTAAGATTTCGAAAAGTCAAAGATAAATTAACTAGTGATAGACCTCACATACATAGTATCAAGAAATAATTAAATTTCATTCTGATAAATTATTTTCTTTCTGATTTGGGTTGGCTTTCTACCTTTAGAGTGTTGACTCTGAGTCTCTTGGTGGGAATTACCATTAATTGTCCTCTCGTTATACTAGAAGAAATCTTACTTTCAGATTGCTTCTTTGCAGAACTAATTATGTCCAAAATTTATTCATCCAAAGAGCGTGTAACAAATAATGAATTTTCAAGAATTTTCATATTTTTAGATATAGTTAAATAAAATATAAAAATGCCATTTCAGAGATCCTTGAAGATTTACGGTAGCTAATTCCTGCTTTGTTCAGTTTGACTACGAATACCATAACCTTATTTTTCCTCTTTTTGTCCTTTTCCTTCTCCTGAATTTTGAGTACCTACTAAATTTAATAGTAGGAATTGTGTTAAACTGTGCAGCTTAAAAAATATTGTAATATCCTCAAACAAATCTTGTTCATGATATATTGTTTACATTGAATTTGTTGTTTGTATACTGTATGTTTTTAGGTTTAAATAAAAAATAAAATATTATGATTTATTTGCTATTTGTGGATCTCTTCATCACGGTCTCTATTAATGATTGACGAAGTTTTTATTTTGTATAATTCCATTATAAATTATGTCTATAATTAAAAGTAGATCACTTTTTTAATTCTACATGAATTTAATTTAAGCGATAGGCCTAGTTCGCCTTCCTAGAAACAACAAGGTGACATAGGTATATTGCATAAATTAAATTCATGTATGTAGAATCAAAAAATTGTTTTACTTTTAATTATAGACGGTCATGTGATCTCGAAGTTGACTATGTGATCTCGAAGAACAATAACAAGTGTTCAAACGATTTGGCCTTACTATATGTAAGAAGACTTCTGTTGAGATGTAATTTTACAGATATATATTATAAAACCTACTCTGATGTCCAACAAAGCGTTCTAGCGATGTCATTGACATTACATATCAATTATGTCATTGACATTACATATCAATTATTTCATTGACATTACATATCAATTCTGTCATTGATATTTTCAATGGTATCTCAAAAATCCATAAATTCCGAAGGATTTGGGCAGAAATCTGATGCACATAAATGTCAATAGAAGTCAATTGTTAATCTTACCTTAACACTTAAGTCTCAATTCGTAAGACAATCAAAAATGTCGGTCTTCGTGGCTCAGTTGGTTAGGTATCTGACTGCTGATCCAAAGGTTCCGGGTTCGATTCCCTGTGGATACACAGTTTTTAATTGTGTTTTCAGTCTGGATCTGTGAGACGATTAATATCGTAAGTTTCCAGAATGTGGCAACTTGTTATTGGGTGCGTGCTAAACTAACGTTTGACATAGCACCTGTTAGTTGCCCGAAAAGTACTGTTCAAATAAATTTAAAAAAGTCGTTAGGCATACTGATGGTTGTTTGGAATAAATCGCCAATAAGTCCGCCAGATACGGAATGGACAGATATTTCGTATTCAGAATTGGAGACCATGGGATATGAAAAGGATAAAAGGCCAGCTTCAGAAATGGTGGGCCGATGATATTTTCCTCGTCACTGGAAGTAAATGGGTCTAAGAAACCCAAAAAAAGACAAGTGGAAGTACCTACTTAGAAGCGGCTAAATATCAAATTATCTTCCTATTTATTCGCTTCCTTTTTATTCCAATCAGACTTGCCAAAGCTTTAAAGTAAATGTACAAGGTATATAATTATGTTTATTTTTCTTACCTGATGCCTCCCACGTTGAGTATGATTCTGTTTTCTCCATCCATCTCCTCTGGTAATGTTTCATTATTTCACAGCTCTAGCGTAATGCTTGTACTTTATCTGAAAATAAAAGATAACAAAATAAATAATTCAACAATTTTGTGTAATCTAATATCAAAAGGATATGTCCATTGGGTGAGGTACCCAAGAACAAATAACGCACATACATTATTCAGCACGAAATTAACGTCTTCAAAAATCTATAAGAGAAATGAATATTTGAATGAAATACGGAATTATCTAATATAATAGATAATGAACTAAAAAATGTGAATTTGTTTTTTTTCTTCTCTTTTTCTTTTAATCAATTGCTTAATAATCTACCTTACTAATTTTACCTACTAAAAAGAGTCTTAAAAATGTTTATAACATAATTTGTAATTTAATATTCCTTTGTTAATAATTTTATAAATTTATTTATTTATTTTATTTTGGAAAAAAAAACAGCTGTTACATATTTTACATTAATAAAAAAAATAATAATCAGGAAAGTAAGCCAATTACATTGTTCCACAGATTAATATACATAATAAAGACAATAATTCATTACAAAGTCAAAGACAAAAGTGTGGTGTAAGTGTACAATTGTGATGTGTGTGTATGTGTGTGTGTGTGTATTTTATGAAGCGAGGGTGGGACATGGAGAAAGGTAGGAGAGGAGGAAAGGGTTAGTTGTCATATTAATATAGTATTGGACATACCAAAAATTATACAATTTTGTATATAAAGTATTCATTATAATATTGATGATAGTTGTTTTTTTAATGATTGTAGGCTATTGTTAAAAATATCTGGCTTATGATTTAGGTTATTGTACATATTGCAGCTGCGGTTAATAAAAGCGGTTAAATTGTTAATATAATATAATAATACATAAAAATTTATCTATTAAATATAAATAAATTGACGCGATAAACATAAAACCATATTATGAATATGATCCAATTTCATTTTCAGAAAATAATAAACGAATCTTACTTCAGTAACTTGGACCTGAAATGACGCGGCAAGAAGAAGACAAATCTAAAATAGAAGCATTGTATGTAATTGATCGCTTCTTCGAAATACCTCAGGACTAATCCATGTACTTTGAAGTTGGATAACTTTTATGATCCCTGTGGACCGATAGTAGTTTCGCCAATTGCTAACTGCTTAAGCCCACCTGGATAACTTGGAACTTGGAATATAATCCGTTTGGGAGATGTGAGGTGACGTACCTACTAACGTGGTTTTATATTATTATACAGATATGACGACTTTTGATCTATATGACTAACAATGTGTACATACCTTTACCTGAGTGTAACGCGACATCCTACGTAGGCAATTCAAAGCGAACGCGAAGCGGCGCGAAAATAACAAACAGTCGGTAACTATGGAAGTGTCCTACGTTACCAACCGCGAGTAGGGTACGGTGCGGCGCGCCGCGATGCGAAGCGAACGCGATCAGTTGGTTTGATACTTTCGCGCGACTTGGAAGCGGTGCAATAGTTTTTTTTGGTTAAGTATAATGTCAGAAGCGTGATTCGCGCGCACGTAGGACAGAGCCGCCGCGTCGCACCGCATCGCTTTGAATTCGCGTGTAACCGCTTCGGATCGCTTCGCAATCGCGTTCGCTTTAAATCGCCTACGTAGGACGTCGCGTAAACTATTACTTTTATAAGTGATAGTTTATAGATCAAAATTGGACCGTAATTCATAAAATTTATTTTACGGCACTTGCCGATTTACTAATGATAATAATAACAATTAAGCACTACAAATAATAACACTCAATTATTATTATGTGGTTCGATTCATATGTTCGGAACAGACTGCAGTCGGTGTTGGTCGAAGGGTTCAATCCACCCTCAGGGGTCCCTCAAGGATCTCACCTAGGCCCCTTACTCTTTAATATCTATACCTACGATATTTATAAATGTTTTATTTTTTTCTCATTATCTTGCATTTGCCGATGATATGAAAATTTACTTGACTATTAAATCTACAACTGACTGTAATAACCTACAACAAGACCTTAACAGATTATTTGCATACTGTCAATCAAACAAACTTGTACTCAACATAGCCAAGTGTAACAAAATAACTTTTACTCGAAATATTAATAAAATCAACTATACTTACACTTTTAATAGTTCGGGAATAAAGGAAGTAGATCATATCCGTGATTTGGGAGTTATATTAGATTCCAAATTAAATTTCATCCAACATATTAATCATGTAATATCAAAAGCCAACAAAATGCTTGGATTTATAATTAGAATATCAAAACCTTTCAGAAACAGTAAAACTTTTTATACACTCTACTCAGCATATATACGTCCTCAACTCGAATTCTGCACACAGATATGGTCCCCCTTCTATGGCGTCCACATAGCTTGAATCGAGAGAATTCAACGCAAATTTTTTAACTTTTTAAATTACAAATTACGACTTAACTTTGATAGCTATCGTGATTCAATTAAATATCACAAATATGATACCCTAGAATCCAGAAGAACCTTATTCGACCAATTAATGCTTCATAAAATTTTGAACGATGCTATGGACTCGCCTGAGCTTGTCAGTTTTGTGAATATTCGGGTCCCGGGAAGGTCAGTTCGCCAGTCAAACATCTTACATGTTCCACACTGTAGAACCAATTTGCGGATGAATGCTACGATCCCACGCATCTGTCGTAGATTTAATGCATTATTTTCGATGCATGCTGATATCTTTGATTCATCTATTAATCAGTTTCGCCACGAGGTAATGCGTGTAATTTGCGGCAGTGAATAGTGGTTTCGTATTTTTCAACATTATTTCTACATATGTAGGTATATGAGATTTGCTCTCCCTGTCCGTCCTCTCCCTTTCTATATTTCCTGTTCCCACTTTTTATAACAAAATATGTTTTTTTTATAACAAAATATGCTTATTCTAACGTTGTTTTTTTTTTATTGAAATTGTTTGTTATTTTTAAATATGCATATTCTTTTGTTTTCTTTATTTTGTATTCATGTGGATAGTTTGTACTACTTACCATTCTATTATTATGTGAAACAATGTTATTGGGTGTACAGATTGTTGTATACTTCTTTTATATTTATCATGTACTTTTCTATCTGTACTCCTGTTTTGTTTCCTAATCAAAAATAAAAAATAAAAAAATTACCATTATACACTTTTTAAAATTTTATTTATTTTTATTTTTATTTAATTTTAATTTTATTTATTTAAGGTTACAAACAGTTTTTTTTAAATATACATATGAATTCAAATTTAATTATTAAATATAAAAATCAAAATAGTAACACCAATTACTAAATTACGATCTTTCGAAAAATAAAAACAAAAAAGACAAAGAGAGATAAAGATACAATTAAAATAAGATCTGTCAAAATTAATTAAACAATGGACAAGCTAGGAAATAAGGATAGGACTATGAATAGGAATGGGAAAAATTTGGAAAGGAAATCACTGTTACGAATGCCTCAACATCTTCCTAAAAATGGCCGGTGGGCCAAACATGTCAAAATCCGCGAAGTTTGAATCAAACTGATTACATGTTCTATAAATAAATGCATTCCCTGCGTAGTTTGTTCGAACAACAGGCATACTGAATAAACGGTCACTCCTTGTCGTGCACGTGCAGGAACTCTGAGATTAATTTTTTCTAATAATTTAGGAGTATCGACGCGATTATTCAATATATTGTATAAAAACATCATGTCTCTTATTGTGCGTCTCTTCTGTAAGGTGGGTAGAGAATACTTAACACAGCGAGATGAGTAGTCCGGGGAGTAAGTGTGTGATCTATAGTCGAGGTGTTTCACAATTTTCTTTTGAACACGCTCAATTTGATCGAAATATACATTATATTGAGGATTCCACACTGTGCTCGCGTGCTCAACTCGACTTGTAATATATGATAAATAAACTGTTTTAAGCGTTTCAATCGAGTGAAATGGCTCGATTACGTATATTACATTGATTTTTTTTATTTGTTTATTTTATTTTTGTCAATTTTTTAACACATCAATAGAGAGGAAGTTGCAATATTATAGAAGAACCAGGAAATATACATACACAGAGCTAAAATACAAGAGATAAAAAATACTATGTTAACTATGTTGGTTAATTTTTGGTCATGTGTAGATTTTTGTTTTATGTAGCTGTATGTTTACCGAAATATATAAAATGAAGAAAAAAAATAGATGGCGTAGCAAAAAGGTGTATCCGTAACTTCATAGATGGCGATAGTAAAAATGTATTATTTTCAAACGATCTGTATCTCATTATTAAAATAAATAGAACTTTCAAAATTGCATTGATAAGGGAACTCAATTAGAAGCCATAAATTGTGAAAGTTGCGCAAGCGCATAAAGTGATCGCGTGAACCATTCGATGACAGGTCGTAAGCCCTATATGTGCCTTGAGTTCCTGGTTCTTCTATAATATTCCAACTTCGTCTTTGTTGAGATGTTAAAAAAATGTCTGTAATGATTTTTCCCAAGTAACAGTTCGTAGTACCATCCTTAGAACCAAAGAATATCCAGAGCATTGTATTCATCAAAACAAGGTTCGAAAACGATTAATTTGTATCTATTGTATAATTTTTAAACCAATTGACATAGTTGCAAAAGGTTGTTGTTGGTGAATAAAACTACTGGATTTTTTACTGAAATATTTAAATTATTGATTCGAAGAGTATTTGAATATTTCCCAAATCAAACACACAAAAATGACACAATGTTGACGTAATGCAGTTCATTGATATTACATACTATGTGACAATTCAATTTATTAAAAGGCTTCAATATTTATGTGGTGTAAGTGATAAAATTCATGTGTGAATATTATTTATTTCCAATTAGTGTGCAAATACAATTTATGACATTGAGCCTATGACAAACTACATTTCGATTTTGGATGGTTGAATGGAAATAAACTCAGCTAACTAATATTTTATTGATGTGTTTATTTTAGTAAAACTCATGTCATATCCATTAAATATATAAATATATATAAGATCGGCAACAACGCACTTCTTTTACAATGATCGCTCTAAATTTAGATCACAACAAAGCCGTAACACCCGTCAATCAGTAAATATTAATTTTTGTATACCTTATTGTAGAACAACAATGGCACAGCATCAGTTTGCTTTTAGAGCACCGACTGCATTTAATCGGCTTCCGGTGGAACTTAAAGCTTTAGAAAATAAAAATAGGTTTAAGACAGATATTACTGCACGATTACTGGATAAGACCATAGATACATTCTATTTACTTACTTGAGTTTTTGCAAGCTGACGTGTGGCGTGTGACGAAGGGTACACTGAGACTGAGATTTAGATTTAAATTCACTAAGGAAATAATTGTTTGCATGTTTTTGGGATTTAGTCAGTTCATTTTTAAATATTTTGATATAATTTTATTGTATAAATGTGTGTATGTTTATGTATATATATGTAAACATACACATATATTTTATATGTATGTTTATATTGTATTCATAATTTTTGGCGATGGAATTTATATTGTATTTATATTGTAAGGCTATTTATATTGTATTCATTTAGAAATAGCCATCATGTTTTTATCATTCTTTCCATCATCTTGCCTTTTTAATAATTTTATATTATTGTAGCCATTATATTTTATACTATTTTAACAATCATTTTAGTTATCTTTTTAATATTTTATATAATTTTATTGTGTTAATATGTGTATGTTTGTATTGTATTCATAATTTTATACGAAATAAATAGCCATCATGTTTTTATCATTTGTTCAATATTTTTTTTTTGGAGATCTTTTAAATATTTTTAAATATGTTTATATGATTGTAAAAAAGCCATTATATTTTATAGTATTTTAGTATATTTTTTCTTAAATATTTTTGTACAATTGTATTGTGTTAATATGTGTATGCTTATACTGTATTCATAATTTTATGCGAAAGAAATAGCCATCAAGACACAGGCTTTGCCTAGTTTGATGGTGATTAAAACACCTTAATGACACTGCTTTCTGCATCACTGTATAATATAATATGTATATGTTAATAATAATATGAATTATAAGTGTATCAATATTAGTCAGACATGAATAAATAAATATATAAACGAAATATTGGACGAATTTGAGTGCAAAGGCAACTCAAAGTTGAGCATATATCAATATTTGATTTGATGTGTATATTAAATTATAATTATCTAATTTTTTCTTCTTCTCTTCATTTATAGACCTATTGGTCTGTGATACAGAAACTATGCTAAACAAGTTTAGTCTATGTAACTATCCTTCCATCTCTTAGTGGTCTTCCAGGCGGACGATGCCCTAATAGAATCTTACTGGCTGCAGTGTATTCAAGTCTGTCATTTTTCCAATGACTACGGTTATTATTTCTCCATGATGATTATATAATTTGTCATAAATTTTAATATTTTTACTATTTTATTTTATGTAACTTCTCAGGGAACTAACAGGTCCTATGTCAAATATTATTTTAACACGCACCCAATAACAAGTTGCCACATTCTGGAGACTTATGATATTTATCGTCTGACAGATCCAGACTGTAAATACAATTAAAACTGTATCTCTACCGGGAATCGAACCCGGGGACCTTGGATCAGCAGTCAGATACATAACCAATTGAGGCACGAAGGTCGAGAGATATTTACCTACAAAAGTTCTCGAAAATTGGAATCTTCGTTAAGAATGAAAATAAGGGAAACGTACTGCATAAAAATGCATCCAAGGATAACAGGCAGCTTTAATAGCTACCTTCATAGATTCCACCTTGTAAACTCGTCCTGAAGCAGTTATGCCATAACCCTGACCAAACTTCAGAGCACGTCCTTTGATAATTTATTTATTTATTTATTTATTTTCTTTGGGAAGCTACAGCTCATTTACAGTTTAATGATACAAAATAATTTTTACATTGTTAGAGCCAAAAAAAGCATTCCATCAACATAATATAAAAACAAATAACAGTTTACAAGCCAAAAATAATTCATGCACACACATTCATACACACCCTTACACACACACTCATACACACCATCACACACACATACCTACATACATAAGTACACATATACAACAACTAGGGAAGGAAAGAGATATGAGAGAAGAGAGACTAGGAGGACAGGACGGAGGAATATTGGTTGCGCATCGCCTTCAGAACATCATGTCTAAATCTGTAATATTTCTGAGAATGTATTGTTATATTGGCTGCATATGCGTGTAATTGTTGAATTTTTCCTGATATTTGTTCTACTTGTTGGAATATGAAGTAATGCTCTCACCCAAATGTGTCCTACAACAGAACGGAGCTCCTCGCTGCGGTCCGTGGGCCTCTTCAAGGTCTCATTGGGCATGCGGATTTAGTGGTTTTTAAGAAGAACTTCACAGCCTTCAAATTGTTTTGCTATGGCTATAGTGCCCTTCTATCTGCTGAATAAAAAAAATGAAATTCCAGAGCGTCCTTGGTCCACTCTCTGATGCCCAGTTTTACAGTAACAGGCTTGAAGTACCTACTCTCGCGACAATTCATGTTTGAGAATATTTTTTTTACCGACGTTGATTGTTATTTTTTGCACAATTGTGCCGAGACCACGAGTCTAGAGAAGCTTCTAGAGCTACTCTCCGTGCCATGCATTCATTGTCATTCTTACTAGCGTTCTGCGTAGGGGCCGTTTTCAGTTCCCATATGCGGAGCGGGTGGAGGTGGCCGTAGCTATCTAAGGATAACCAATCTTTAAAAAAGTGTATATTATTTATGTATTGAAGATTTTTTTGTTGGTTACAACATACTAGTTTTATTGTTGCTCATTATAGCATTCTATAAAGAGATCATACTCCTTATATATAGAACGGGTGGTGGTGACAGTGGATAGAATTAAGTTGGACCACGATTTATGATAATATACATACGTCATGAAAGTTACAAATGGTATAAAATGATAATTTATAATATGATAATAGCGGAGTGAAATTTCATGAAATATTATAAAAATGTTTTATAGAATTATGTGCTGTGATATAATAATAAAACTTCCATTCAAAGAGCTATATATTAGAGGAAAGAGAGGGTAAAGCAAAGAAAGATAGAGAGAGCACCGTCATTTTTCTTCGTCTTTATGAATTTATCATTTCTGTGCCATCACTTAACTGAGGCCAACTTATGTAAGTATCAAATGAGAGTCAATGGGAACCTTTTATGTTTCATGAGATGTTCACTGTTCACCCAAAATATTATTATACTACTTAGGTCTTGAAATAGGTACATTTTCCGCATCAGCTCGAGAAAATCTTACAAAATTATGAGTATTTTATTCGACGAAGTTTATTTTACATCTGGAGTGATTATTTTCAATTGACCGCTCATCTTGTATGTAATGATGACCAACACAATTTTTATTCAGCAAAATTAAGAAGTTACCTATATAATTCATGGACAAACAATATTTTATTGTTATATTTGAGTAAAGTTTGTATCGCTTTCTTGGCAACTGTCAGGAACTATGTGAAATATGAATTCAAAACGTATCCAATAATAAGTTTCTACATTAAGGAGACTTGTAATATTAATTGTATCACAAATTTTGATTGAAAACTACAAGAAGCCGATAAGGTTATTATGAAAAATAAAAAAAAGTTGAGATTAACATGAGTTATTTTCATCTTGGTTGTCGTTGTCCTGTATGGATGGAATATGACATGTGCAGAAAAAAAACAAATCTTATGATTGCAGAGGAACCAAACCTTTCACATAAAACAACTTTATCATAATTTGTAACTAAACTATTGAACCAGAAAATCCCCGCTACACCACAAAGTATAGTTGTTAATATTGGCAAAATTTTTTTAACTTATAGTTCATAGAACTTTCCTCGAGGTATAATTTTTTTTTTTTAATTTTGTTTAAACAATTTCAGCTTTGTATCTACGAATGATTTATTGAGAGGTCAAAACTGCGCTTTATAAAACCATTTGTAATACTTAAATTCAAAATGCTATTTGAAAATGATTGATATTTATTTTGAACGTTCATAAATCAAAAAAATACGTTCATTAACTAATTAAAAAATGGACAGCGTGAAAATACCGCAGATTTATTGTAATTTTCCTCCAATGTTCAACCATTTGTCAAATTATATTTTCATTGAAGGCATTTCTATTTTTGAAAGAGAATACAATGAATTTGATTTAATCAACTTTTTTTTGAATATTCAAACTATTTTCCAATAGGTTATAACTTTTATTGATTGTATGTATATCAGCATTTGATTGAACAATTTATGATCTATGATTCTCCACATGGCTTCGCACTACATTCAAGAACTGTGTATGTAGGTACTTTATCGGAACATCCCTATGATGTCCGCCCATATCTAACTCCACATCATTGCTACCAACTCAAGCAGAACGTATGAACAATGATTCCCTCCTATTCTAATCATTCGCAGAGAGTATATAATAACTACGGATATCGGAACATCTCCAATCGCCGCGGCCTGACGTATCGCGAATTCTCCTCGACATTCTGATTACGTGCAAATTGAATATTATAATTATTTAAAAACTACAATGTAAAACCGTAATTTAAATAAATAATATCCTATTGTGGCGCAATCACCGATTGCGCCGCGAAGCTGAGTTACGTCGGCAGGCGCCATCTTGCCCTGCGCCGTATCCACAGCGCGACCCCTATATAAGGAGAAGCACAGAGCTCCCAGGCATTCCGCTCATCCAGATCTCGAGGCTAGGCTTCACGCTGCCCGACCGCTCGTCGTCGTTCAAACAGTTCGCGTTCTAAATTTACATTTATAATTAAATAATAATTCAATATTGTCTGTACCTAGTAATATTAATAATCGTCAATTGTACAACTAGATCAATAAAAGAGTAAGTTCAATTTCCTGTTCCATCTTTTAATCTGTCATCCATTTCTACCTGAGTAATATTTAATAATCAATTGTATACGGTATCGCAGTTGCTTGGTCGATCAATCTGTGGCTCAGCTGTCGGGACTCTCCGAACAGACGGTCTCCAGGTTCGAACCAGGCAGGTGAGATATCGTTTGGGTTGTATGTAGCCAAAGGCGGACAAACAGGTCATACCTACACGTCCAACTGACCGACCTTACCACCGCAATTACAGGCTTGTATATCAGCTCCGGCTGGTGTGCAATCGCTTCTAACCAAGTGACCACTCTGGCACTTTGGTGAGCCTACACGCACATACCTCCAAACTATGTATTGATATTAAAAAAAGATATAGAAAATGCAAATTATTCCACATATAACATTGTAGTTTGGTCACATTGCTCAAGGCAGTTGATTGGGACTACAGGAAAGATGCTAACCAAGGCACCTAAAACTATATACGGACTACACTGGCGAACACCTACACAAACTGTATATGAAATAGACAATACAACACCCACAATACAACAGATTATAAACTATGAAAAAATAATGTACATTTATAAAATCAAACATGACTTACTTAAACACAACACAACACACTCCTGGAAACTGTTAGTGACATACATAACTACGACACTAGACAAAGAAACAACCTACATAATAAACATTAGCAATAGAACAGACAGACTAAACAAAGGACTATTATCCACCAGCATTAATTTGTATAATAAGCTACCAGATGACATTAAGCACTGCCAAAAACTCCACTATTTCAAATAAAAGTTAAAACAACACATACTGCATGCTAGTGATTTCAAATAGCTACTTTCCTGTACACCCGGGTAACTGTTTTGGGCTCCACTATGGTTGAATTTTTTTTTTTTTTTGTAAACTTCATTGTAATGTTATTGTTCACCACATTGTATAACATCTAACAAAATGTCAATATAAACCAAAATGTATGTCAACACAACCAGCAAACGCTGTCTGTGTTGAATTTTTAAATAAATAAATAAATATAAATATCAGAGTGAGTACTATCTTTTATTACTAACCCTTATTTATTTATTATTTTTATTATCCGCAGCTGCAATATGTACAAAAATCTTAATCATAAGCCAGATATTTTTAACAATAGCCTACAATCATTAAAAAACAACTATCATCAATATTATAATGAATACTTTATGTACCAAATTGTATAATTTTTGGTATGTCCAATACTATATTAATATGACAACTAACCCTTTTCTCCTCTCCTACCTTTCTTCATGTCCCTCCCTCGCTTCATAAAATACACACACACACACACATACATACACATCACAATTGTACACTTACACCACACTTTTGTCTTTGACTTTGTACTGAATTGTCTTTATTATGTATATTAATCTGTGGAACAATGTAATTGGCTTACTTTCCTGATTATTATTTTTACTCTCCACACTATGGAATAGGGGAGAGTCATGATTTCGCAAAATTTAAGCGTATTTTTTTTACATCAATTTCTCAATGGGTATCATGTAGAGAATGCACACTATGAGTTTCGTCGTGATGTGTTTGTGTGTATGGCGTATACGCTGTACGCCGTACGCCGTACGCCGTAGCATTTATCTTTTTTGTGTCCTCTCTACAGCCCAAACTATAAGTCTAATCGACTTCATATTAACATCATATGTGTAAAGTGCAAAGACCTAGAGCTGATTAGTTTTCCATAGACAACTTTTGATTTCTTCTCTATGAATTCATCATTTACGTTGTTTTTTTTTTGTGTCCTCTCTGCAGCCCAAACTATAAGTCCGATTGACTTCATATTGATATCACATGTGTTAAGTCCATAAACTTAGAGCTGATTAGTTTTCCATAGACAACGGTTCATTTTTTCCCAATGTTTCTTTATGATTTCATCTATTAAAACTGAAAAAATGCTCTCACGACCTGGAAATTAGAGATATTTTAATTTGGTTTCAACTATTTATACAACACCAAGAATCTTCATAAAATTGTATTCAAAGTTGGTCAATGTTAAAAGAAAAATATTCAACGGTTTCAAAAATTATATTTTATTTAATGGATATTTGTATGAAACTTATATGTAACAAGAGAATTTTTTTATATTTGGCAATGTTCAGTTCATTGATTTCATATTGATATAAGAATATTAATAGCTTGAACTTAGAACTGATTAGCTTTTCATAGATATCATAAAATTTCTTCATATGATATCACGTGTCAACATTGTCAAAATGCTCTAACGCTCTTTGAAACAAAATTTATCTGCTTTTTTTAAAATATTTCATACAACATAAGCAGTCTTCACTATACTGCATTAATAGTTTGTCTATCTTAACATAAAAATATACTATCGGAAGAAAATTTATATTCCTGTTAGTAACATTTAGTATGAATAAAAATGTAATTAGATAAATTTCTATGTATGGAAAAGTTCAGTAATTTGATTTCATGTTATAATGTAAAGAGCTTGAACATAGAACTGATTAGCTTTCCATAAATAACAAAAAAAATCTTCATATGATATCACCTGTCAAAATTTGGAAAATGCTCTCGCGTTCTTTAGAACAAAATTTATCTGCTTTTTTTAAAATATTTCATACAACATAAGCATTCTTCACTATACTGCATTAATAGTTTGTTTATCTTAACATAAAAATATACTATCGGAAGAAAATTTATATTCCTGATAGTAACATTTAGTATGAATAAAAATGTAATTAGATAAATTTCTATGTATGGAAACGTTCAGTAATTTGATTTCATGTTATAATGTAAAGAACTTGAACATAGAACTGATTAGCTTTCCATAAATCAAAAAAAAATCTTCATATACTATCACGTGTCAAAATTTTGAAAATGCCTTCGCGTTCTTTAAAACAAAATTTATCTGCTTTTTTTAAAATATTTCATACAACATAAGCATTCTTCACTATACTGCATTAAAAGTTTGTTTATCTTAACATAAAAATATACTATCGGAAGAAAATTTATATTCCTGATAGTAACATTTAGTATGAATAAAAATGTAATTAGATAAATTTCTATGTATGGAAAAGTTCAGTAATTTGATTTCATGTTATAATGTAAAGAGCTTGAACATAGAACTGATTAACTTTCCATAAATAACAAAAAAAATCTTCATATGATATCACCTGTCAAAATTTGGAAAATGCTCTCGCGTTCTTTAGAACAAAATTTATCTGCTTTTTTTTAAATATTTCATACAACATAAGCATTCTTCACTATACTGCATTAATAGTTTGTTTATCTTAACATAAAAATATACTATCGGAAGAAAATTTATATTCCTGATAGTAACGTTTAGTATGAATAAAAATGTAATTAGATAAATTTCTATGTATGGAAAAGTTCAGTAATTTGATTTCATGTTATAATGTAAAAAGCTAGAACATAGAACTGATTAGCTTTCCATAAACAACAAAAAAAATCTTCATATGATATCACCTGTCAAAATTTGGAAAATGCTCTCGCGTTCTTTAGAACAAAATTTATCTGCTTTTTTTTAAATATTTCATACAACATAAGCATTCTTCACTATACTGCATTAATAGTTTGTTTATCTTAACATAAAAATATACTATCGGAAGAAAATTTATATTCCTGATAGTAACGTTTAGTATGAATAAAAATGTAATTAGATAAATTTCTATGTATGGAAAAGTTCAGTAATTTGATTTCATGTTATAATGTAAAAAGCTAGAACATAGAACTGATTAGCTTTCCATAAACAACAAAAAAAATCTTCATATGATATCACCTGTCAAAATTTGGAAAATGCTCTCGCGTTCTTTAGAACAAAATTTATCTGCTTTTTTTTAAATATTTCATACAACATAAGCATTCTTCACTATACTGTATTAATAGTTTGTTTATCTTAACATAAAAATATACTATCGGAAGAAAATTTACATTCCTGATAGTAACATTTAGTATGAATAAAAATGTAATTAGATAAATTTCTATGTATGGAAAAGTTCAGTAATTTGATTTCATGTTATAATGTAAAGAGCTTGAACATAGAACTGATTAGCTTTCCATAAATAACAAAAAAAATCTTCATATGATATCACCTGTCAAAATTTGGAAAATGCTCTCGGGTTCTTTAGAACAAAATTTATCTGCTTTTTTTAGAATATTTCATACAACATAAGCATTCTTCACTATACTGCATTAATAGTTTGTTTATCTTAACATAAAAATATACTATCGGAAGAAAATTTACATTCCTGATAGTAACATTTAGTATGAATAAAAATGTAATTAGATAAATTTCTATGTATGGAAAAGTTCAGTAATTTGATTTCATGTTATAATGTAAAGAGCTTGAACATAGAACTGATTAGCTTTCCATAAATAACAAAAAAAATCTTCATATGATATCACCTGTCAAAATTTGGAAAATGCTCTCGCGTTCTTTAGAACAAAATTTATCTGCTTTTTTTAAAATATTTCATACAACATAAGCATTCTTCACTATACTGCATTAATAGTTTGTTTATCTTAACATAAAAATATACTATCGGAAGAAAATTTACATTCCTGATAGTAACATTTAGTATGAATAAAAATGTAATTAGATAAATTTCTATGTATGGAAAAGTTCAGTAATTTGATTTCATGTTATAATGTAAAGAGCTTGAACATAGAACTGATTAGCTTTCCATAAATAACAAAAAAAATCTTCATATGATATCACCTGTCAAAATTTGGAAAATGCTCTCGCATTCTTTAGAACAAAATTTATCTGCTTTTTTTAAAATATTTCATACAACATAAGCATTCTTCCCTATACTGCATTAATAGTTTGTCTATCTTAACATAAAAATATACTATCGGAAGAAAATTTATATTCCTGATAGTAACATTTAGTATGAATAAAAATGTAATTAGATAAATTTCTATGTATGGAAAAGTTCAGTAATTTGAAATCATGTTATAATGTAAAGAGCTTGAACATAGAACTGATTAGCTTTCCATAAATAACAAAAAAAATCTTCATATGATATCACCTGTCAAAATTTGGAAAATGCTCTCGCGTTCTTTAGAACAAAATTTATCTGCTTTTTTTAAAATATTTCATACAACATAAGCATTCTTCACTATACTGCATTAATAGTTTGTTTATCTTAACATAAAAATATACTATCGGAAGAAAATTTACATTCTTGATAGTAACATTTAGTATGAATAAAAATGTAATTAGATAAATTTCTATGTATGGAAAAGTTCAGTAATTTGATTTCATGTTATAATGTAAAAAGCTTGAACATAGAACTGATTAGCTTTCCATAAACAACAAAAAATATCTTCATATGATATCACCTGTCAAAATTTGGAAAATGCTCTCGCGTTCTTTAGAACAAAATTTATCTGCTTTTTTTAAAATATTTCATACAACATAAGCATTCTTCACTATACTGCATTAATAGTTTGTTTATCTTAACATAAAAATATACTATCGGAAGAAAATTTACGTTCCTGATAGTAACATTTAGTATGAATAAAAATGTAATTAGATAAATTTCTATGTATGGAAAAGTTCAGTAATTTGATTTCATGTTATAATGTAAAGAGCTTGAACATAGAACTGATTAGCTTTCCATAAATAACAAAAAAAATCTTCATATGATATCACCTGTCAAAATTTGGAAAATGCTCTCGCGTTCTTTAGAACAAAATTTATCTGCTTTTTTTAAAATATTTCATACAACATAAGCATTCTTCACTATACTGCATTAATAGTTTGTTTATCTTAACATAAAAATATACTATCGGAAGAAAATTTACATTCCTGATAGTAACATTTAGTATGAATAAAAATGTAATTAGATAAATTTCTATGTATGGAAAAGTTCAGTAATTTGATTTCATGTTATAATGTAAAGAGCTTGAACATAGAACTGATTAGCTTTCCATAAATAACAAAAAAAATCTTCATATGATATCACCTGTCAAAATTTGGAAAATGCTCTCGCGTTCTTTAGAACAAAATTTATCTGCTTTTTTTAAAATATTTCATACAACATAAGCATTTTTCCCTATACTGCATTAATAGTTTGTCTATCTTAACATAAAAATATACTATCGGAAGAAAATTTATATTCCTGATAGTAACATTTAGTATGAATAAAAATGTAATTAGATAAATTTCTATGTATGGAAAAGTTCAGTAATTTGATATCATGTTATAATGTAAAGAGCTTGAACATAGAACTGATTAGCTTTCCATAAATAACAAAAAAAATCTTCATATGATATCACCTGTCATAATTTGGAAAATGCTCTCGCGTTCTTTAGAACAAAATTTATCTGCTTTTTTTAAAATATTTCATACAACATAAGCATTCTTCACTATACTGCATTAATAGTTTGTTTATCTTAACATAAAAATATACTATCGGAAGAAAATTTACATTCTTGATAGTAACATTTAGTATGAATAAAAATGTAATTAGATAAATTTCTATGTATGGAAAAGTTCAGTAATTTGATTTCATGTTATAATGTAAAAAGCTTGAACATAGAACTGATTAGCTTTCCATAAACAACAAAAAAAATCTTCATATGATATCACCTGTCAAAATTTGGAAAATGCTCTCGCGTTCTTTAGAACAAAATTTATCTGCTTTTTTTAAAATATTTCATACAACATAAGCATTCTTCACTATACTGCATTAATAGTTTGTTTATCTTAACATAAAAATATACTATCGGAAGAAAATTTACATTCCTGATAGTAACATTTAGTATGAATAAAAATGTAATTAGATAAATTTCTATGTATGGAAAAGTTCTGTAATTTGATTTCATGTTATAATGTAAAGAGCTTGAACATAGAACTGATTAGCTTTCCATAAATAACAAAAAAAATCTTCATATGATATCACCTGTCAAAATTTGGAAAATGCTCTCGCGTTCTTTAGAACAAAATTTATCTGCTTTTTTTAAAATATTTCATACAACATAAGCATTCTTCACTATACTGCATTAATAGTTTGTTTATCTTAACATAAAAATATACTATCGGAAGAAAATTTACATTCCTGATAGTAACATTTAGTATGAATAAAAATGTAATTAGATAAATTTCTATGTATGGAAAAGTTCAGTAATTTGATTTCTTGTTATAATGTAAAGAGCTTGAACATAGAACTGATTAGCTTTCCATAAATAACAAAAAAAATCTTCATATGATATCACCTGTCAAAATTTGGAAAATGCTCTCGCGTTCTTTAGAACAAAATTTATCTGCTTTTTTTAAAATATTTCATACAACATAAGCATTCTTCACTATACTGCATTAATAGTTTGTTTATCTTAACATAAAAATATACTATCGGAAGAAAATTTACGTTCCTGATAGTAACATTTAGTATGAATAAAAATGTAATTAGATAAATTTCTATGTATGGAAAAGTTCAGTAATTTGATTTCATGTTATAATGTAAAGAGCTTGAACATAGAACTGATTAGCTTTCCATAAATAACAAAAAAAATCTTCATATGATATCACCTGTCAAAATTTGGAAAATGCTCTCGCGTTCTTTAGAACAAAATTTATCTGCTTTTTTTAAAATATTTCATACAACATAAGCATTCTTCACTATACTGCATTAATAGTTTGTTTATCTTAACATAAAAATATACTATCGGAAGAAAATTTACATTCCTGATAGTAACATTTAGTATGAATAAAAATGTAATTAGATAAATTTCTATGTATGGAAAAGTTCAGTAATTTGATTTCATGTTATAATGTAAAGAGCTTGAACATAGAACTGATTAGCTTTCCATAAATAACAAAAAAATTCTTCATATGATATCACCTCTCCAAATTTGGAAAATGCTCTCGCGTTCTTTAGAACAAAATTTATCTGCTTTTTTTAAAATATTTCATACAACATAAGCATTCTTCCCTATACTGCATTAATAGTTTGTCTATCTTAACATAAAAATATACTATCGGAAGAAAATTTATATTCCTGGTAGTAACATTTAGTATGAATAAAAATGTAATTAGATAAATTTCTATGTATGGAAAAGTTCAGTAATTTGATTTCATGTTATAATGTAAAGAGCTTGAACATAGAACTGATTAGCTTTCCATAAATAACAAAAAAATTCTTCATATGATATCACCTGTCAAAATTTGGAAAATACTCTTGCGTTCTTTAAAACAAAATTTATGTGCTTTTTTAAAAATATTTCATACAACATAAGCATTCTTCACTATACTGCATTAATAGTTTGTTTATCTTAACATAAAAATATACTATCGGAAGAAAATTTATATTCCTGGTAGTAACATTTAGTATGAATAAAAATGTAATTAGATAAATTTCTATGTATGGAAAAGTTCAGTAATTTGATTTCATGTTATAATGTAAAGAGCTTGAACATAGAACTGATTAGCTTTCCATAAATAACAAAAAAATTCTTCATATGATATCACCTGTCAAAATTTGGAAAATACTCTTGCGTTCTTTAAAACAAAATTTATGTGCTTTTTTAAAAATATTTCATACAACATAAGCATTCTTCACTATACTGCATTAATAGTTTGTCTATCTTAACATAAAAATATACTATCGGAAGAAAATTTATATTCCTGATAGTAACATTTAGTATGAATAAAAATGAAATTAGATAAATTTCTATGTATGGAAACGTTCAGTAATTTGATTTCATGTTATAATGTAAAGAGCTTGAACATAGAACTGATTAGCTTTCCATAAATAACAAAAAAATCTTCATATGATATCACGTGTCAAAATTTTGAAAATGCTCTCGCGTTCTTTAAATCAAAATTTATCTGCTTTTTTTAAAATATTTCATACAACATAAGCATTCTTCACTATACGGCATTAATAGTTTGTCTATCTTAACATGAAAATATACTATCGTTAGAAAATTTATATTCCTGGTAGTAAAATTTAGAATGAATAAAATATTTCATTGTCAATATTTGTGGTGTGGAGAGTTTAGTGTTGGCCACAACCCACTCGTTTTTATTAATGTAAAATATGTAACAGCTGTTTTGTTTCCCAAAATAAAATAAATAAATAAATAAATAAATAAATTACACTAATTATCAGTTGCCCCAATTGTCTGTAGTATAGGTATCTTAATATAGAGAGATGAGTGATAACAATACCTTCTGAACACCTATCTCCCTATAGTACCAAGAAAAATGTGGGACCAGAAAGACATAATATAAAGATCGCCTGGATCATAGATTATTTATTATTCAAAGAGATTGAACTGAACCAATAAAGTGCCTTATTATGATACTTATACTCTCTCAGAGTGGAATAAATTGTTTCTCGAAAATACATAGAGCTTTGAGCATTTTCATTTTTAGTAAATTACTTAAGATACTCCGAAACAATGATGATAAAGCTAGAGTTCAGCCTCACACTTAAGAATACAATTTATATATCTCAAAAATAAGTTATTACACCCTCGGAGTGTTCTCGCATCATTGAACGGCTCTTTATTAATCATTCGATGAGTGCGTTGGATCTTGGAAGTCAGAAATAATCAAAAGCTTGAATGCAAATAAAGCTAATTTATTTAAGAGAGAAGAGTATGTTGTTAAATTCTCTTTGCCTCATCTAAATAAGTGAACGGAGCTATGGTATAAATAAACTGTACCTATAAAAACTATGTAAAGGATTTCATTTATCTTAGGAGTGTTGGAATCGGATATGATCGATATATTATTACGAGACGTGAAATTAAAACCGGCGACATGATTACAATTATCGGAAAAACAGAATAATTTAAATAATTAACATCATCGGAAGGGTTGAGACCCTCAAATTGTACATATAATACAGGAAACCTATACCAAATGCCATTTATATGGGACTAACTTCCTAGGGTCTGTTTAATATGGGCCCAACTTTGATTGCGTAATTAAGAACCCCTTAATGTGCAGATATGTCTCTTAAGTGGAACAAAAGGTCCGTCTATTTTATATTCACCATGTGACGTAAACTAGAGTCCTGATAGTATACTTCTAATTAACTATACCATTCAAATTTGTATAGGTTCAATTTTGACCTGTATTGACGTATTGTGTTAAGGATAGCAATACTAATTCGACAAATACAATATTGAGAAATAAAATAATCATTAAACAAGAAGTTATACTTTATTTAGGGAATTTTGGTAGATACATAATATACTATCACGCCATATCCCGTACGTGGAAACCAGAGAGGATCGGGCGCCAAAATCCTCTTTTTCTGCAAACATTCCTGGCTTCCTTTACATCCATGCATCGTCTCATACATGCTCGTCTATTGTTCAAGCTTCTAATGTTTCCTTTTTCAAAATATCATTGACATGGTTATGCACATTCCTTTCTGGGGCAGCCCCTGCTATTTAATCCATCTCTTACACCCATGTTAATTTATTTCATCATTTATTCTTTCATTATGTCCAAACCATCTCAAGGCATTTACTTTTGATTAAACCTTTAAGTAATAGTCTTCTTTATCTTGCATTTTCCTATTTTTATTGTATAATAATATATCGTTATGATACTCTTCTTCGAGATCTCATTTTTACAACATTTATTCTATTTTCATGCGTCTTTTTCCACGTCCATGTTTCACTTGCATACATCAAAGTAGGCACTACAATTGTATTATAAATAGAAATTTTAATCGAAGATGTTATTGTTTAACAAAAAATTCATTTACTAAATATAATATTTTGAATTTATCTACTAGTATTATCATCATAAAAACATGACTGACGTTTCATTCGACATCCATTAACAAACATTTAAATGAAAGCGGGTATATTTTTATATTCATATAGCAATAATTATTGACAATATGTTACAAGAGTTGTAATAACGAATAAATAACTTATCGTTAACCCAATTTTCTGGACAAAGGCCTCTTTACAACCATCATTTTAATTTCTCTCTTTTTTTTGTTTTTAAGTATAACGATTAATTTCATACGATATATAAATATATTATGTTCTCATAGTTAAAAACGAAATTCGAATTACGGTGAATGAACACTGTTCAATATAATAAAGGTTTAATTATGTTTATTTCGAAAAAATCAGGATATTTTTCATGTAAGTGTTAAATCAATTAAAAAAAAAATGAGATATTTTACATTAAAATTAACAAATCACAACATTTAAATCATATTTATTTGAAACGAGGTTCAACATTTTTTATTATACAAAGCAGGTTGCTATATATTCCATATATACTGTGTATTTATACTGTGTATTTCCACCATTCATAACATAGGAACTTCCAGACATCCAAAACTTAAACGTACTTATAATAACAATAATAGCAGTCTGACCCGATAACTTTTGACCCAGTTTCAATAATTTATCACCTTAGAAATATTTCCATTGTTGGATACATTTGCCACGAATAAACACACCCTGCTCTATCATCACATACTTCAAAGATATTATGGAATAATAATCATATGCAAACATCTTTGAAAGAAGAGTGCTGCGTAAAATCCTGGGACCCGTAGATGATGGACAAACATGCAGGATTAGATTCAACGATGAGTTGTACAACACATATACTTACAAGTACACTCAGCAAGATTACGAAATAGCCCAAGTCCGGATATTATGTCGTCTAACATTGTATTTTCAAGAAAAAACAAAAGAAGGAATAATTATCCTTAAATACCTTATCCTGATTTCCTCTCCTTGTCTTTTCCCTATCCTATTATTATTATTTTTACTTCTCATGACTCTCCACTTTCCATTCTCATTCTATTTCTGTCCGCTTTTCTAAGACGACCCCGACCTCTCATTCTATTCTTGTCCGCTTTTCTAGGACGACCCCGACCTCTCATTCTATTCCTGTCCGCTTTTCTAGGTTGACCCCGACCTATCATTCTATTCCTGTCCGCTTTTCTAGGTTGACCCCGACCTATCATTCTATTCCTGTCCGCTTTTCTAGGATGACCCCGACCTCTCATTATATTCCTGTCCGCTTTTCTAGAACGACCCCGACCTCTTATTCTATTTCTGTCTGCTTATTTATATATTTTCTTCGACAAACGTCCCTCATTCATTTTTCTGGTGTGGCAAAACCATCTAAATGTGCTAAAATTTATCAAATTTATGACATTTCTCTTTATTTTACATTCTTTCTTAATGTCTTTCTTACCCTGTTATATGTACATCGTATTCTTCTTCTCAGCGATGAACTAAAGTAATCTCAAGTAATAAAGCAATCAAAATGTTAGTGTATGTGTGTGTGTGTGTGTGTGTGTGTGTGTATGTGTGTGTGTGTGTGTGTGTGTGTGTTTGTCTCACGCCTTCTGAAAAACCAAGAGCATCTAAAAATCTAATTTAAGTGCGAACATGTACCAGTATACCTGATGCAGTGTCACGCTAAAAAGAATACGATGATAAAAATGCTGAATTTTAAAAATATTTAAATAATTATTTTTTTCATACAAAATTTTCCAAGTCATATCTGTCAAAAAAGTGTACATTTTGCACGCAAATATCTGTTAGTTTAAAAGTTAGAAGTAGGTATTTACACAAAAAAAATATATTTTGAAGTATAACTTAGCGTTTAAGTGAAAAATATGGTGAATATTTGGTATAATTATAATGTTTAACTTATTTTTAAAGTAAGCCTTTTGTACATAAACGCCGCCATTTTAATATCTTTTCATACAATATTTCATTTTCCCACCGAATGAATATGTTCTTGAAAATAATAAACCTTTGAAATAAATGTAATTATGAAATAATAAAATGAAACACAAGACATTACGGCAAGTTTTAAGACATATATTGTAAAAATGTGTTATTTATTAGTAAAGATATAGGCATAATAAAATTGCATAATTTGTAAATAATATTTGATTTTTCTGACAATTTTCATTTTTATGGCATCGAACAAACCAATGTAGGTACCTAGATATTCAAAAAATGTATCCGAACCATTCGATATTACTTACGTGTTCGAATCGTTTTCATGGCTACAGAAAGAATGTGATATTCAAATAAAATTTGTTAGGAATCGAATTTATTTAGAAGGTTGTTGTAGGTAGGTACCTACCTAATACTATTTACTTACAAATCAAAAATAATATACCTATACTGATTTCCTATAGGAAAATTATTTTATTTATTTATTTATCAACCGTTTGTCCGATTATAATGAAACTTTGGTGAATTGTCGAGCGTATGCCCAGGATGGTTTTTGGATTTAAACTTTTTTCTTATTCTTCTTCTTCTTCGTGTATTTGGTCGTTTTACCTATGAAGGGGGAATATCCTGGGAAAAGAAGGTCCGACTGTCCCTCCATCTCTTCACAGGTCTTCCAGGACGGGTTCTGCATATAAACTTTTTTCTTCTTTTTCTTCAACGTGTACTTGGTCATCTTACCTATGAAGATGAACTATCCTGGGAGATGAAGGTCCAATTTTCCTTCCATCTCTTCGCAGGTTTCTGGATTTAAACTTTTTTCTTCTTCTTCTTCATCGTCTATTTGGTCATTTTACCTTTGAAGGTGGACTAACCTGGGAGAAGAATGTCCAATTTTCCTTCCATCTCTTCGCAGGTATCTGGATTTAAACTTATTTCTTCTTCTTCTTCTTCATCGTGTATTTTTGCTCATTTTACCTATGAAGTTGGAGAATCCTGGGAGAAGAAGGTCCAACTGTCCTTCCATCTCTTAGCAGGTATCTGGGTTTAAACTTTTTTCTTCTTCTTCGTGTATTTAGTCATTTTACCTATTAAGTAGAGCATCCTGGGAAAAGAAGGTTCTTTCATCTCTTCGCGGTTCTTCCAGGATGGTTTCTGGATTTAAACTTTTCTTAACCGACTGATGGGACGGGATGTAATGAAGGGAAGGGAGGCACTAAAGGGCCTGAAGGGACGGGAGGTATAAAACTGCCTGAAGGGACGGAAGGTACTGAAGGGCCTGATGGGAAGGGACGTAATGAGGGATTAAAGGGACGGGAGGTACTGAAGGGCCTGAAGCGGCGGGTCCTGGAGTCTAATTCTTTTTCTTCTTAATTTTATGTAGACCTTTAGGGCAGTTTTTATACAAACTATTTCCTATTGTCTATATCATCTTCTTCTTCTTTTATGTACACATTTGGGTCATTTTTTTATAAAAATTATTTCCTTTAGTCTAATTATTATTCTTCTTCATTTAAGTACGTAGACTTTTGGGAGAGTTTTAATACAAACTATTTCCAATAGTCTTATTCATTTTCTTTTATGTAGACCTTTTGGTCAGTATTTATACAAACTATTTCCAATAGTCTAAATATTCTTCTTCTTCTTTTTTGTAGACCTTTGGGTGAGCTTTTATACAATCTATTTCCAATAGTCTAATTCTTCTATTAGGTATATGTATTTTTACTTATTTTATGTAGACCATTGGAATATTTTTTTATACAAACTATTTCTTATAGTCTTATACTTATTTTTCTCTTTTTTATTTAGTCTTTTGGGTTAGTTTTAAGTCTAATACATCATCGACAAACGATTGTTTTTTACTTTGTGGTATCATTTTGAAATAATTAAATGAAATAAAACACAACTTTGTGTACACCACTACAATTATAATTTTTATTCAAATGAATAAAAAATCCCTCTACATGTTACGAGAACAAAGTTCCCTTCCTCAGGAGGATACAAAGTATACTAAAATAAATTACAATATACAGACTTAAGGTAAACATAATGGGTGTCGTGTGGGCTGGGTTAAACTATTTATTGGTGGGGGGTGCAATGAAGTTATTGGTTAATTAATTTTTGTATTGGGAAAATATTTAGTTAGGTATTATTTTAAATTTTAAACACTCTCGAAGAAAAAATAAGTTTAAGCAAATAAGTCTATATTTGATCATTAATTTTTTATACACTTTTGCCTTTTTAGCCGTACTCGCTAATATCACATCATCGACAAACGATTGTTTTTTACTTTGTGGTATCATTTTGAAATAATTAAATGAAATAAAACACAACTTTGTGTACACCACTTTTTAGTATACTTTGTATCCTCCTGAGGAAGGGAACTTTGTTCTCGTAACATGTAGAGGGATTTTTTATTCATTTGAATAAAAATTATAATTGTAGTGGTGTACACAAAGTTGTGTTTTATTTCATTAAGTCTAATAGTCTATTGTGCAGAAATATTATTAACGATATGCACACTTGATGAAAATACATATGAAATGAATGGGATATGGGATGTGACGATATAACCTGCACTAGAATCTTTTCAATACTTTTGTTTAATTAAATTTAAACCATTTATATCATCCTATTTTGAATAATTTTCAACACCTAATATTTAAAGAATGGGGGTTGTGGCCATTACTGAACTCTTCACAACATTTATATTCAAATTAAAAACTATTTACTATAGTTCAAGTCTTCTTCTTCTTCGTTAATGAAGACTTTCAGTCAAATTGAGCAAAAATATAATGCACACTTGATGAAAAAATATAAAAACGAATGGGATGTGACCAATACTAGATCTTTTCAGTACCTACGTTTGTTTAATCAAATTTTAACCACATCCCAACATCGAAAATTACGAAATTTTCAATAGGTACACATTACAATTTGTTTTCGATGATAATATTTAAAAATGGGGGTTGTGGCCAAACCAATCTCTTTACAACGTTGATAAACAGTCATATTTAAAACCATTACGCATAGTCCATGCGAGCAGAAATTGTATAAATATTATACTTCATTCACACTTTATAGCAATATATAAAAAAGAATGGGTTGTGGCCATCACTTGAACATTTTACAATACTTAAACTCAATCAAATTTCAAACCACTTTTTATAGTCTGATATTGCAAAATAATTGGGTGACAATATTATAAAAACGATTGCTTTTTCTTTCACAATTTTACATTCTTGGCCAACGGCGGGACATAAAAGCTAGTCAACTTATATGTTAATTTCTCTGTGCAAATAAATACATATATTATATCGTATACATTTGTAATTATTGCTATTCAGCAATTTCTATTCAACTGACCCAGGGGGGCAAGTTTGGTCAACCGGCGGAATCAAAACCATTCATGTTTACTCATATCATGGATATAATAATCTAATGGAGTTATAAAAAATATTGAGATATTATAAAACTTCATATGATACTTATATCCCTGATATGGATAAACATAGATGTTTTAATTCCGCCGGTTGACCAGACTTGCCCCCCCAGAAATGTACATATGTGGTAAAGCAAACCCATAAGAGAAAAATATATGAGCAATAAAATGAATATTAAAATGACAAACCATCGCATTAAAAAAAGAGTGGGTTGTGGCCAACGCTATACTCTTAACTACCAAGTCGCAGGTCACTCCACAAAGTATTAAAATTTTGTATGGAATATTTTCAAAATTACGTAAAATAAGATTTTACAATAATTTTTATTTATTTATTTTATTACGAATACTTCATATTTCTTTTCAATGCCATTTTATGAATGTGGTTTGCCTTTTTACCAATTTGAAAATAAAAAATTCAAATTTCCTGACCTTGGGGTCACTTTTAAATATTTGAGAGTTAAAAAAATTTAGTAGCACTATTCAGATATCCTTCAAAATCTAATGGGGTCTAAGCGAGTATTAGATATACAAATTTACAAAATTTGAAAAGAATCTAACGAGTAATTTGGTCTATAATCGTAAAATAAACACGCCGTACATAGCACACAGCACATAGCACACACACACACACATATATATTGTGATGAAACTTTCAGAATACAATCTCAGCATGATACTAGTTGATAATCTGCAATAAAAAACACCCTTTAAAATTGCGAAATCATAATTATACCATACCATCACGCTATTTCTCTGTTTGGGGTAGGCAGAGAGAACCAAACGCCAGACTATTCTCTTTTGACACAAATTTGTCACTTACACACGCTCTTCTGTAACTCTCACTTTTATAGTCTCCATCTTTCAAAATTCCATTTATGTGATCGTGCCAACCTGTAGGAACCTTTCGATCCTTTTTAGTCAGCTGCACATACTTTTTTGTCAGACGGTCATCTATGTTCTTTCTATGTAACCAAACCACTTAAAGGCATTTATTTTCATCTTACTTACGTAATATCATTCAATCATACATTCTCGTCTAATATCGTCATTTATTATTGTATCGTACCACACATTCGTCTTAGTGGCCTCATTTCCATACTTCCATTAATTCTACTTCCACGAGTTATGCAAAAATGTTTTATAATTAAAGAAAATTTAGAGTAAGATGACGAAATCGTAATTAAGTTTATTTATTTTTTTTATAAATAGTCAACAGCTGTACATTTTTATTATATAAAACAATTACATATAAATTGAGCCAATTACAGACTATTATATATTAGTAATTCACATAATATAACACGTACACGCATTCATAGAAAACATGTTTATATGAAAATATAAAATAACATAAGAGAAAAAATATATATACATAACTGCATGAATACAAAATAATGAGAATATAGCCACATCGACACTCAAGGGGTCACATAAAATGTATTGTTAGTGGGTACCTACAACGGCACTGCATTTACGATCGTGCGATGATTCATTAAATTTCAACATTAATGTGCGGTGACCTATCTCCAGCAATGAGTATTTTACAAAATAAAAAATAAAATCCAATATAAATTTAGTAGTATAAAAGATATTTATCCAGTATAAAAGATATTTCGAAAATAAGTATAATATGGCGTGTGCTTGTGTGTATGTGTGAGTGAGTGTGTGTGCATGTGTGTTAAGGGGTAATAAAATACGGAAAGGATTTGTTTTTTAAAAGAATCAATATTTTAATGAAAAGGGTCAATTGAGTTAAAAAGCTGATTATAAGAATAGCAACTTCGGTTGATATATGAATTTTTGTAAGAGTTGGTTTTGGTTATAAATATTATTATATTAAAATTAAATTGTAAATAAATATATAGATATTTTTTGCTTTTCAGTCTTTATTCGAATGTATTGCTTGAGTTTATTATTTTATTCAACACTACGTACATATTTTATTTATAAATAGATGTAATTATTCAATATTACTTCGAAACGATATTTATTTAGTGTTAATTATGTTTAAATCTGCAATATTGCTAATTACACAATGTTTTATTAAGCGAAAGAGCAAATAGCGAATATTAATGAAAATCTCAGTAAGCAGATAGATATTTGCCGGGAAGCGTTTGGTTTAATATTCATGAGTGGAAAGAAATTAAAGGAAAATATGGCCAATTCAAAAACAAGATTATTCGAAAATATATTAATTTTCTGTTATCGTCGGACCTTTTATCTGAACCCTTAAAGTCATTAGGAAATAGGTTAATTCGACGCAACTTAAATATTTGAAAACTATATAGCTTCACGATAAAAATAGATTAAAAAAAATCAAAACATATTTAAGGTTGGTGCGTTCCTGTAATAAAAAAAATGTTAGGGCCGTTATTTTCAATAATTAATTTTGAGTGTGGTTTTGACAACGCGACTCTCAAAAATAATTTAAATTGAGTATGGTTGTGACAAGGAAAAAACAATTTTCGTGTAATAAAAAAAAACGTTTAAGTTAAATTTAAACGATAAATAAAATGATATAATACAGTTTATGTAATTTATTTGATAAAGTATATTTATACTTACATATAATAATGCGTTATATTGACTAAATAAAACTAGTTGCATGTAACACATGAGATCCAACTGTCGATAGCGATAGTATGTATAGTTGAAGAATAAGTACCAAAATATAAACCCATAAATACAAATTATTAAGTATTCCAACTGTCGATTTGTTCAGGAGAACTTTGTTCTCTTAACATATCGACAATGTATCAAGCCAGAATACGCGAGAATTGTATGGAGAGGTCTACTTTTTTCACGGCTTTTCCAACTTTGAAGTCAAAAAACACCAACTTAGAGGCTTCGCAGCATATATGTTCCATACACGGATTTACTCAGAATTCGGAGTAGAACATTTCGTGTGTCTGTGTGTGTGTGTGTCTGTGTGTGTGTCTGTGTGTGTGTCTGTGTGTGTGTGTGTCTGTGTGTGTGTCTGTGTGTCCGTCCCCCCCTTATAACTTTTGATCCGCTCAATTTACAGAGCCTAAAATTTCAGAATATATAAACAGTTACAGGCCTACAAAACTTTTATACTCGGAATTTTGAATTTTTGTTTCAGTCAGGGGTTATCAACTTTTGAATTTTTATTTTATTTTTCCATATATCTCAGAAACCATAAACGCTAGAACGCTGAAAATTGGTACAAACATAGACAAATACAAAATATCAAATGAGTTTTTTCAAAAAAATTCCAGGGTTTCTCAAACATTTTTTATTAAGAAAAATATTTTTTTTATGATAAATTTATGAGTTTAACTGCCTATATTTCCAAAACTTTTACAATTATCAAAAAAAGCCGAAACACCCCAACTAGATAATTTAATTTTCTATAAAAAATATTAACATTGTTGTAGAAGATCTCAATTTTTTTTTTAACAATTTTTTTAAAAATTGAATTTAGTGACGACATCGCTTCATACATTTTGTATGGCAGTCGCCTATACACAATATGTAAGAAGACTTAATAGTTTGATACTTCATCTCCAAACATACATACATACCATCATGCTATTTGCATATTCTGGGTAGGAAAAAAGGAACTTCCTCCAAACTATCCTATCTTGACATACATACCTACATAATATATGTTGTATAGAAAACAAAATATCTGAAAATATTCAATAATTTTTATTTATGGGTTTATAGTTTGGTACATATTCTTCAACTATACATACTATCGCTATCGACAGTTGGATCTCATGTGTTACATGCAACTAGTTTAAGATATTTGGTTTTCTATACAACACATGTACCTAGGTATGTATGTCAAGATAGGATATTATGGAGGTCAGTCCTTTGATCCTACCCAGAATATGAAAACAGCATGATAGTATATATGTATGTTTGGATATTAGTATCAAACTATTAAGTCTTCTTAGATATTGTGTGTAGGTGACTGCCATACAAATTGACAGACAGGCACACAGACACACAAAACTCACATAAAATGTTCTACTCCGAATTCTGAGTAAATCCATGTATGGAAACATACATGCTGCGAAGCCTCTAAGTTGGTGTTTTAGCATGCAAAAAGTCCACTACACCATACAAAATGTTCCTTCGTACACGCATCTTGGCTTAATAATGTCGATTCATTCAGAGAATTGAATTCTCATGAACGAATCGTCATTTGGATTATTATACAACTTCAGTCTTCAATCTGTTGATTGAGACGGTTCCTACATAGTTCATAATTAGAGAGAAATATTTGAACTCATACATTATTCTACAACGTTGCAGAATATATAAGTTCATATTAAAATAGTTAATTCAAAGATGTTTTCCAACTGTCGATTTGTTCAGGAGAACTTTGTTCTCTTAACATATCGACAATGTATCAAGCCAGAATACGCGAGAATTGTATGGAGAGGTCTACTTTTTTCATGGATTTTCCAACTTTGAAGTCAAAAAACACCAACTTAGAGGCTTCGAAGCATATATGTTCCATACACGGATTTACTCAGAATTCGGAGTAGAACATTTCGTGTGTCTGTGTGTGTGTGTGTCTGTGTGTGTGTGTGTCTGTGTGTGTGTCTGTGTGTCCGTCCCCCCCTTATAACTTTTGATCCGCTCAATTTACAGAGCCTAAAATTTCAGAATATATAAACAGTTACAGGCCTACAAAACTTTTATACTTGGAATTTTGAATTTTTGTTTCAGTCAGGGGTTATCAACTTTTGAATTTTTATTTTATTTTTCCATTTATCTCAGAAACCATAAACGGTAGAACGCTGAAAATTGGTACAAACATAGACAAATACAAAATCTCAAATTTGTTTTTTCAAAAAAATTCCAGGGTTTCTCAAACATTTTTTATTAAGAAAAATATTTTTTTTATGATAAATTTATGAGTTTAACTGCCTATATTTCCAAAACTTTTACAATTATCGAAAAAAGCCGAAACACCCCAACTAGATAATTTAATTTTCTATAAAAAATATTAACATTGTAGTAGAAGATCTCAATTTTTTTTTAACAATTTTTTTAAAAATTGAATTTAGTGACGACATCGCTTCATACATTTTGTATGGCAGTCGCCTATAAACAATATGTAAGAAGACTTAATAGTTTGTTACTTCATCTCCAAACATACATACATACCATCATGCAATTTGCATATTCTGGGTAGGAAAAAGGATCTTCTTCCATACTATCCTATCTTGACATACATACCTACATATGTTGTATAGAAAACAAAATATCTGAAAATATTCAATAATTTGTATCTATGGGTTTATAGTTTGGTACATATTCTTCAACTATACATACTATCGCTATCGACAGTTGGATCTCATGTGTTACATGCAACTAGTAATAAATTAAATTATAATTTTATATCAATGGAATAAAATCAATAAAAAACTTTTACTTTTCCTTCTTACTAAGGAAGTTTAAATGCCTTTAAAAATGTTTGAATTGTTGTTTTTATTTGGTGAAACGAGTTCTCATTCAAAAACACACTTTTCATCTGTAAGTTTACGAGAAAATAAGTATTAAAATACTTCAAGAAGGGTGAATTGTTTCAAATGTATATCTTAACATATCGACAATGTATCAAGCCAGAATACGCGAGAATTGTATGGAGAGGTCTACTTTTTTCACGGCTTTTCCAACTTTGAAGTCAAAAAACACCAACTTAGAGGCTTCGCAGCATATATGTTCCATACACGGATTTACTCAGAATTCGGAGTAGAACATTTCGTGTGTCTGTGTGTCTGTGTGTCCGTCCCCCCCTTATAACTTTTGATCCGCTCAATTTACAGAGCCTTAAATTTCAGAATATATAAACAGTTACAGGCCTACAAAACTTTTATACTCGGAATTTTGAATTTTTGTTTCAGTCAGGGGTTATCAACTTTTGAATTTTTATTTTATTTTTCCATATATCTCAGAAACCATAAACGCTAGAACGCTGAAAATTGGTACAAACATAGACAAATACAAAATCTCAAATTAGTTTTTTCAAAAAAATTCCAGGGTTTCTCAAACATTTTTTATTAAGAAAAATATTTTTTTTATGATAAATTTATGAGTTTAACTGCCTATATTTCCAAAACTTTTACAATTATCGAAAAAAGCCGAAACACCCCAACTAGATAATTTAATTTTCTATAAAAAATATTAACATTGTAGTAGAAGATCTCAATTTTTTTTTAACAATTTTTTTAAAAATTGAATTTAGTGACGACATCGCTTCATACATTTTGTATGGCAGTCGCCTATACACAATATGTAAGAAGACTTAATAGTTTGATACTTCATCTCCAAACAAACATACATACCATCATGCTATTTTCATATTCTGGGTAGGAAAAAAGGATCTTCCTCCATACTATCCTATCTTGACATACATACCTACATATGTTGCATAGAAAACAAAATATCTGAAAATATTCAATAATTTGTATTTATGGGTTTATAGTTTGGTACATATTCTTCAACTATACATACTATCGCTATCGACAGTTGGATCTCATGTGTTACATGCAACTAGTAATATATAATATATTAGAGTTTTTACAGCAAATATTAATTGGATTCTTGTATACTAGTTGCATGTAACACATGAGATCCAACTGTCGACAGCGATTGTATGTATAGTTGAAGAATAAGTACCAAACCCATAAATACAAATTATTTATTATTTTATGATATTTAGTTTTCTATACAACACATGTACCTAGGTAGTCAAGATAGGATAGTATGGAGGTCAGTCTTTTTTTCCTACCCGGAATATGAAAACAGCATGATGGTATATGTATATTGTATGTTTAGAGATGAAGTATCAAACTATTAAGTCTTCTTTGATATTATGTATAGGTGACTACCATACAAATTGTATGAAGCGATGTCGTCACTAAATTCAATTTTTATAAAAATTGTTAAAAAAAATTTGAGATGTACTGCTACAATGTTAATATTTTTTATATAAAATTAAATTATCTAGTTGGGGTGTTTCGGCTTTTTTCGATATTTTAAAAATAAATGGAAATATAGGCAGTTAAACTCATAAATTTATCATAAAAAAAATACTTTTCTTGATAAAAAATGTTTGAGAAACCCTGGAATTTTTTTGAAAAAACTAGTTTGAGATTTTGTATTTGTCTATGTTTGTACCAATTTTCAGCGTTCTAGCTTTTATGGTTTCTGAGATATAGGGAAAAATAAAATAAAAATTCAAAAGTTGATAACCCCTGACTGAAACAAAAATTCAAAATTCCGAGTATAAAAGTTTTGTAGGCCTGTAACTGTTTATATATTCTGAAATTTTAGGCTCTGTAAATTGAGCGGATCAAAAGTTATAAGGGGGGGACGGACACACAGACACACAGACACACGAAATGTTCTACTCCGAATTCTGAGTAAATCCGTGTATGGAACATATATGCTGCGAAGCCTCTAAGTTGGTGTTTTTTGACTTCAAAGTTGGAAAAGCCGTGAAAAAAGTAGACCTCTCCATACAATTCTCGCGTATTCTGGCTTGATACATTGTCGATATGTTAAGAGAACAAAGTTCTCCTGAACAAATCGACAGTTGGAATATATACTTACGAATGATTTTTGTTATTCAATTTTCAAAGTACATTTTAAAAGTAAGTACCTAAGTCTTTTTTTATGAAAATAAAAAAAAACAAATAAAAACGGAACTGTAAGGCAGTTTCTTTCAATGAATGAAAGAAGCATGAAAACATAATATACATATTACATTATATAACATTTACCTATTGGGTATTGCAGATACAATTCTCGTTATGTGTATCAATATATGTATGTATGTACATGAATAAACATTCATTCATCCATACGACACGGCATATCCCTACAATTTAGGATAACCAGCAACAGGTGTGCGGGTTTGCATTACCTTATAAAATAGAACACAATACATGCGTGTATACCCACACACCAGTCTTGTCTCAACCAAAAAAGGCACTTCATTCAGAATGGGTGGTGAACCTCTATGCTGAACTATGTGTTTGTTGCCAGTTGAATTTTCGATTACCCGGCCCTTACAGGTCACTCGAAAGCTATAATAGAATAAATTGGAAGGACTATTCTTAGCCTGAGCCTCGCAACGTATGAATAAAAATCAGTCATGTAGATACAGTTAAAAATATATTTATTAAAAAAATATAAACTAAACAATTCTAAATACTCTCGCGTTTAATATTGCAATGAATGTTTGCAAGAAAGGAAAACATGGTATTTGTAGGTATATCTCTGCTGAATCCGCCATGGGCTATGTTACGGTGTGTATGCATGCTTTTTTTATAGTTAATTAAAAATTTTAACAAAAAAAGTTTTCAGTTAAATAAGTTTTTGTTCCAAGACAAAATATCTATCACGCATATTATCACAATGCGATGTGATTTTACCAGCGAAAAATATGCTGGTGTGCATACATTTATAAAAGAAACACAACACATGCGTGAATACCCGCATACCAGTCTCGCCACACCCGAAGAAGCTACAATCAGAATGGGTAGTACCTACCTCATTGCTGAACTATGTATGAGGTTATTTTGCCTGTAATCTAACCAAAAATACAATCAATGCCAACTGTCGATTCTTTCAAGAAAATTTATTTCTCTTGACAGATCGACAAAGTTGCAAGCCAAGATCCGTGAGATTTTGTATGGCCAGGTCAAAAATTTTCATGGTTTTTCAACATCGAAGTTCAAAAACAAATTCGAGGCTTCGCAGTATCCATGTTATATAATGTATAATGGATTACCTCCGAATTCGGTTTAGAGCATTTAGTGTATGTGTGTGTGGGTCCCCCCCCCCCCCCTTATAAATTTTGAACAGCTTGTTGCACCTAGCCAAATATTTCAAAAAATATAGGAAATTTTATGGCTATAATACTTTTTTTACATAGAACCTAAAATTTTTATTCCGTTCAGGGGTTATCAACTTTTGAATTTTTATTTTATTTTATATTCTCAAAAACCGTAAAAGATATAAGGACGAAAATTCGTATAGGTAGGTACTTAAATATAGAAAAATTAGATATATTAAATTCGTTTTTAAGAAAAAGTTCCAGGGTCTGTCAATTTTTTTTTTCATAAGAAAAACATTTTTTATGACAAATTTATGTCTTTAACTGCCTATTTTCCATTTTTTTAATAATATAGAAAAACGCCTTAACACTTCAACTATATAATCTATTTTTCTATAAAAATTCAAACTGTATAGTATTAGAACAAAACATTATAAAATATTCAATAATTTGGACTTAAGGGTTTATAGTTTGGTATGTAGTCTTCAATTATACATACTGTTGCCATCGACAGTTGGATCTCATGTGTTGCATGCAACTAGTTATAAATAAGTTGATCTAAGAATAATATTTTAAAATATATAAAATAGAGAAATAAAGTTGAACCATAATTTTATAGGTACACAAAACTAGGTCACCATTAGACGATTTGTAACAAGTAGTTCCTACCAAGATATAAACAGTTGTCTGCAGTGAGTAAAGTAAATGTATGCATTTTCTCTCGACTCGACAATTTAATCTGAAAATGCACATAAAATGAAATCCACAAAGGGATTGTGTTACATAATATTATGTACCTACGTCTGCTTGTTGAAGTAATAATACATTAGCAACCATTTACATATCTTCTAGTATGATTGATGAGACAGATACCTTTTATATTTTTCTTACATTAACTTGAATATATTATTATGATGGTTTAAAAATATAACTAAATATTATGGAACTTTTCATTCAGCCAGGGGCGTACCAAGTACCTTCGGACTAGGCAAACCTTGAACGAATATTGGGAAATGCCGAAAATTTTATGTTTTTTTTAGCATCGTTGTTCATTTGAGTGGTCATGAAAATATTTTAAAAACACATTTGTGGCCCTGTCAAGCATCGTATCTACATACGGTTCAATTTTTAATCTTGTGTGGTTTCAATAAAACTGTCAGAAAATTATTAGGTCTTGAATTTCTTAACATTATAAATTATAAATTAGGTCGTTCCATAGAAAATATTGAATATCCCGAATTGATGCGTGGCTTTCATTTACATTCATTGGCCGATCGACGTAGGTTATTGGACGTCTCATTTTTGCACAAGTTAGTGAACGGAGCAACGGACTGCATTGAGCTTGTAAGTGCAATCAACTTTCATGTTCCGAATAGACGGACTAGACAAGCTGTGCTTTTCCATGAGGGAGCCGCTTCCACTAACTATATATTTAACTCTCCAATACCGAGATTGCATAGGCTGGGAAATGAGCTGTGTGTTGATGCAGATATTTTCGGGGATAGCCTGCCGGTTTTCAAAAAAATTATTTATAGGTCTTTCTAAAATTCAAATTCAATAGCTAACCTTGCAGTTTTCTTTCTTTTCTTTATTATTTGTTTTTTGTAATTATCCTATTAATATTACACAATATGTTATTATAATTAATGCATGTGTTTATTTCTCTGTGCAAAAACTTGTGTTGTCAATTTATTGTTGTTTCTGTATTTTTTTTTTTTTTTTATATATTCGACCAGTATTGTTTAATTTTTGAATGTTATTTCTTGTTAATTCTGTTTTTTTTTTCTTTTTGACATGTAAATGGCTTACGCCGTATATTGTATTAAATAAATAAATAAATAAACATAATATTCATAGGCAAGTCAAGATTTTCGGCTTCTATAAGCATTTCCGCTACTGCGTTCAGCAAATTTTTTTCATCACGCAATGATACAAATGCTGCCTAGAAATCCTAAAAGAATCTGGTTTCAAATTGTTTACAATTTCTCATTGATGTCTTAAATTTGAAGCATTCTCAAATTTCAAAGTAATTTAACTCTCTATATGACTTTTTTTTGTAATTGATAAAATTGGCCAACATTAAACACTATGTCTAATTCTGATTCGTCTAAATTTATCCGTCTGATTTTTAGTACACGAGAAATGTAAAAAAAGTGCTTGCATTTATACGGTACTCATTACGTCACAGCGCGCATATAAAATCCTTTTATACACGGTCGCCCGTTGGTTACAGACGTTTCCGTACTCTGAACCGAATCAGGATAGGACATACTAGACTCGTTTGGTAGGTAGTTCATAGTGCATAGAGGATACATGGCAATGGGTTTGAAATTAATGTTACCAAATAAAGTAATAAGTGCTTTGAAATGAATGGAAATGTAAAGTCTACGAATGCAATGAATTATTAAGTGTATTGAATGTTTGCTAAAATATTTTTGAAGAGAATGGATTGGTTAAATACTTTAAATAAGAGTTAAAATTAGAGAGATAATTACGAATCATTTCTGGAATATATTATTACGATCTGATAGTGCCTAAATTTGGAATGTGAACATTGAAATGATGCTGTGTAAATGCACGATCATTAATATGGATGAATGAAAACTAGATTTAAATAAGTATATTCTTATTATGAACTCTCAATATAGCTGATAAATTGATCACCTTTCAATTTAGTTGATAAATAAGTTTATCATAAGTACAAACACATTTTCCAGAATAGTTCAACTAACTGAAGCTTTTGCTATAATTCAATGTAAATCAAGAAGATGTATCATTTCGTTAATTTTCTTTATTATACCTTTTGATCCAATTATTTTTCAATTTCTACTATTTGATCATATTATAAAACACTAGTTTTAAATAGGAATTGGATAAATCTTTCCGCACATAACTTGATTTGTGACTCCCGATATAGAGATAACTCATTTCACTGGATATAGGCCCGATATTACAGTTGGCCCTCAACTCATTGAGTTTATTAAACTCAAGATTAATGTTAGGGGAAGATTGAATCCATTTTCGTATTACAGTACAATCTTATGACATGTCAGTTACTAAATCTTCAATTATAGACATATTTTACTTTTTCTGTGGTTATTATCTGTCAAATTTTAAATAACCTCAAATAATACGAACTATAAAACGGGACGCTACGACTTGAAATACTATTGTTTTACTATCCAACATGGTAAATATATTTTTTTTTACCAAAATATTGCTTTTAAATGCCCATGTTCGTTTTAATATGGCTGTCAGTTTGTTTTGTTGTGTGGCACCACCGTCGATACAACTAATGCCTCTAGTGATAGAACACTGAAACTACATACACGCGTTGCCTAGCAAAGAGTCGAGAAATGACATTGACTCACCGTTAAGTACTTAATCCGCCAGAAACGTTAAGTTAAATATTTGTCGTTTTAGTGACGTATTTCAGGGAAGATTAGGCCTTAACAGACACTGTAATACGCTATATTTTTGTAAAAATTGAGTTTATCTCTTAAACTGAGACTGTAATACCGGCCCATAATCATTGAAATAAAAATTCTGAATCTTCGATATAATGGAAAAAGTTTATCGAAGAAGTACTTCATTAAAAAAGTCTAATAGTGCGTGATTGTGTTGGTACTATAAAACGTGTTCATTGCTTTTTCTACGCCAATAACCATTCATGTTCATTAATAACTAGAAACAATTAGATGATATTACCATAGAAGTAAATTAGACAAATCTTAAGAAAATAAATAAAGTGAATACGTACAATGAATAAGCAAAACGATTTGTTGCTTTGACGTGTGATCAATGTCAACTCGTAAAAAAAGATTTGCTCTATACAGAAATGTTAGTAATCTGTTATAACTAGCAAAGCCATAACCAATTTTATATTTCATCAATTAATGCAGTATGTCCCTGTGTAAAATTTGGAGCATCCGTTCTTATTGCTCTGAAAGACTGTGGGTGTTTGATTTCCATGTGGAAATACGTCAAATTTATTCGTCTTCCTAAAATTAGTGAAAAGGTTATTCAAAGTCGTCTTTCATTTTAATTTGGTACATTTTCATCTAGACTATTTTTTACATTTTTATCTGTAGTAAAAAAAATTTACGTGATTCAATCTTGATTAAATAAAATGAGATTAAGGCCTTAGCTCGTCACAAATCTTTCAAAGTATTCTTAATATAATATCTGAGATTCTCGAACTGTTGTTTAATGGAAGTTTTCCAAACTTTACAAAACAAAAATGAATGCTTAAATCGATTAACGCGAAGAAGAATGAGGGTACTTTATAAAGTTCACGGTGTTTTGGAATATTTCGGAATTTGTAATTCACATTTTTTCACATAAAAAAGATGATAAAGGAAGGAATGTTAAAGATTTTAGAGTAAGTATTGAAACAACAAAATCAAGGTACTCATCTGAGTGGATTTTACCTGAAATTCTTACCAAGAATAGACTTGACATAATATTTATTTATTTAAAAATCCTTTTCAACAGTACAATTATACCTGATGTAGGTACAATATAAGTTGTTACAGTAGTAAATAAAATGTATAACACTATAACTAAGTTAAACGTTAAAAGTTGAAGTTATTTATTTATTTTAATTTGTGGATTAGGCAGACTCTATGATTAGGCAGGCCTATGCCCGTCCCAGAGTAGCGTTATGTAAATCAGTTGTATTAAAACGAATATTTTTTTAATAGCATATTCGCAAACATTGGATTTATTTTCTCTGTCGGGAGTACAATGATATTTTTACTGACAATCTTTTTTAATATCTTAATAGACACGAAGTTGGAATACATATTATAGAAGAACCAGGAACTCAAGACACCTACAGGGGTTCCGACCTATGGGCATACGATCATTTGACTCCCGACAGGGAAAAAAATCCAATGTTTGCGTATATGCAATTAAAAAAATATTCGATTTTCATACACATCGGTACAAGTAGGTAAACAAGCCAAAAATTAAATAATATTTCTGGCGCAGTTCAGGGGTGACATCTTTGCGAGACACCGTCACCTCATTTATAAGGACTGTTGTTTTCATTGTTTACAAATAAATTAATTTCTCAATAGATGGCGTTACAAATAAAAATTTCTTCGTTACTTCATATAAGGAAATAGTACATATATTCCTTATTTTCAGGTATTGTTACACATAATTCTAATATAGAACTTTCAAAACTTACTTTGATAAGGGAACTCAATACGAAGGCTTAATTGGTGAAAAAAAAGTGATCACGTAAACCAGCCGATGACAGGTCGTAAGCCCTGTATGTGCCTTGAGTTCCTGGTTCTTCTATAATATCCCAATTTTGTCTCTCCTGAGATGTAAAAAAAGTTTTTCAATAAAAATATCAGTTCTATTATTTTTTATTCGTCATAGTATTCGTTAAATTTTAAAAGTTTTAGTGGTAGGTTGAAGTGAGACAGAAATGCTAATGTACGTATTAGTGTAGTGTGAAATATTGCTTGATGTAAAAAAGGTTATTTTTAATAAAATAAGTCAATTATGCAGTAATATTAAATACATTTTCAGTTTCTTTTCTTCCTTTAGTAAGTAAACAGTTGTTTCCTATAGCTTTCAGTTTGATTTGTGAGTAGGTTTTTGTGGATGGAAAGACAGTTTTAAAGAGGTTAAATATTTTACGTCCTTTGTACGTGTAATTTTTTTGACCATGTGTTATTTTTGTTTTTGGTATTTCGTAATGCTTGTCTAGTATTGTGTGAATGTGAGTTGCTGGTTGTCGTTTGGAGGTTTGAGGCTTTGATGTATGGTGACAGGAAAATTATTCGAAAAACAATTATTCGAATGCTCAATTGTACGAAAATCAATTTTACGAATGGCAATTATTCGAATCACATTTTTTCGAAAAACAATTTTCCGAACGCACAATTATCAGAATTTACAATTGTTCGAATTTTTATGACGTCATGTTGGTAGTATTGTGAAAGGAATAAACCATAGATTTTTATTATAATATACTAGATGTCGTAGTTAGCAAATTTTGTATGAATCGAAGTGAGGCATTTTTCCGGGGGATTTTTGACGTTGTAGTTTTTACGTAATTGTTTTCGGATTTATTTGTCGTAAAAAACACTTTGTTAATTTAGATTTAGAAAAAAGTTATTTAAGATGTGTTGAAAAGTAAGGAAAACTGAAATATGTTAATAACCAAAACGTCAAACGCGCGATATTCCATGACTCACTTTTATTACATCTACATAGTATAATGTATTATAAAAATCTATGGAATAAACAACATGGCGATGCACCACGCTGTCAGATATTCTAGGATGTACACCGATTTTTTAAACCTAAACCTACAAAGCTTTGGTAAAAATAGGTTGGTTAGGTTTGTTTGTAGTTATAATTGCGACTGGCGTGAGCCAGTTGCATTATATATTAAAAAAGTAACTATAATATTAAAATAAAATAACTAAATTGGTGTGAATACTAGATAAACTGTCTGTACATAATGTGTCAAAATCAAAAACTGGTGTACAAACTAGGCTATCCCGCGCTGTCAAACATCAGTTATTAAAAATGGGCAAACATACGTAGGTACCCACAATAATACAAGTAATAATAGTCTTCATCGAATATACATATTTTACTGGCAACAAATATGTCAAAGGAGGCAACATAATGACACAAAAATATATTAAATTCGGTCAATTGGTTTTCCAACAAATGTTAGTTCGAATAATTTGCTTTCGGATAATTGTCATTCTGATAACTGATTTTCGAAAAATTGTTATTCGTACAATTGCGCATTCGAAGAATTGTGTTTCGAAGAATTTTCATGTAATCTTGATGTATGTATATTGTGAATCTATGTTTAGTGTTTATTCAGTTCATTTATGAATAATAATCGAAATTCTATGAATTGGAAAAAAATATCTTTTCATTCTTGTATGTATATGAATTTAATGATCTCCGTGTAAAACTTTTATATGAAAATTCGTTTTTCTTGGAACGAATTTTATTATCAACGATATTTTTTGTACATTCCACTTCTATTTTATAGTGGAGAGTTATGATTTCAATATTTTAAGCCATTTCTTTCTACTTCAAACAGCTTTCGAGTGCAGGTATAGTGTCTAAGAGTTTACTTTTAATTTTTTTGTATGAAAACAATATTCTCAACCTTTGACCCTATTTTTTGTTAAACAGGTTATTAGTCAAATATTTTTTTTTATTCGCACCGAGTAACAAGTCACCACACATTCGACACTGATGATGATTTTCGTATCAAATCTCAAAATCAGATTAAACTTATTATACTCATTCATTCATTCATACCATCACGGCATATCCCACAATGTGGGGTAACCAGCGAAAGGTGTGCGGGTGTGCATTGCCTTATAAAAGGGAGCACAACATATCTGTGTATACCCACACACCAGTCTCGTCTCACCTAAAAAGGCACTTTATTCAGAATGGGTGGTGAACCTCATTGCTGAACTATGTGAGGTGTTGTTATTATACTCCTTTCTTCAAAATGAGATTTGGGGGGCAAGTTTGGTCCAACCGGCGAAATAAAAACCCTAGTGATTACCCATATTATGGATATAATTATCATATGGAGTTTTATGACATCTAAAGATATTACAGAACGTATTCGTACTCCAGTGGTCGCGAGTACGAATCCTGCCACGACCGATTTCGTAAACTTATAAATATATACGCATTTATGCTTAGTATAGGGAATATATGACGCTGTAGGTATATGTACTTGTTTCAAGGACATATTCGTTCATTTTTGAATACTTTTTGTATATTCATTTACATTATAAAACTAAATAATGTAAGATAAAAGGCATACCAGTACTCACGGAACCCGCTCTCGCGGTAGACCGCTTAAAAGATGGAGGGGTTGCTGGGAGTCCAATTTACAGCAGAAGGAACAGGTCGCTTAACAACAGACTCAAAGGTCTAAAATAAAACAAGAAGAAAAAAAAAGTTTTGTCTTGGACACAACATAATGTTTTCTGCGAATCTTTCTTGTGAAAATGTCGTAATTTTCAGTTATAAACATCTTCGATAGATTCGCCCCCTAAGTTTATCTTAAGTCTTGGCCCATTATATAAATCTTAGCGGTAATGGGCGTATTAAATATTCAAATGATTCAAGTATTGAACGTACCTTCCTCCATAATTAGCTTACTCAATCCGAGTGAATTGGCTATTTCAGGAAATAATTTAATTTCCACGCAGAGATAAAAGATTCGAGAGAGGGTTCGAAATAAGACGTATAAAGCGATAGAAATTACAGCGGTCATAATTTCGTAAAAAAAATAATACAAATACAATTAAACAGGTTAAAAAAAGCAACCATTAAATAGATTTGGAAAACGAACCTGTTTTTGTTCATAACTAAGGAAGAATTTGAGATAATTTATTTAAGTACATATACGGCCTCTGATAAAAGTTAAAAATAAAACATAAAACTCCTATTAAACAACACAACAACTAAAAAGAAAAACAACACAATAATTCATTAAAACACAATATTCATAATATCCGCATCGACCTGACATTAGTTAGTGTATTCTATGTCTGACACTACTACAGGTACCTACAGAGTTGATGTCCCGCTCACACAGCACTACAGACACAGTGCGAGAAAGAGACACCAACTTCCACAATACCACCGCCGTTACAATTATTGCAAGTTGCCAGGTCGATATTTTATTTTATTTTATTAAAAGGGTACATCAAAAGACATCCAGCTCACAATTCTCACAAAAAGAAAACAATATTGGCTATCACTATGAGTGCTGGACGTCCAATTATGGATGCACACAAAATTACATGAGCTCTCACTCAATCACACACGCAAGTTACACAAGTATGAGTTACATAAATTAGAAATAATTCGGCTACAAATGTTAAGTAAAAAAGAAAAAGAAAAAAAATAGTTACCTACACAATTCAAGAAAAAAAAAAGTTACACAATTCAAGAAAAAAAAGTTTTAGAAGTTACATAAGTAGAAGCAAAAAAAACAGGCACATAAGAAGTCAAAAAAAGTCACAAAAGTTAGAGAAAAGACAAAAAATCAAATTGAAACATTTTTTCTTTACAATAGGCGTGATGACAGTAAGAAAAAATCATTGAAATTATGATTTTATTAGATAAAATATGTTATAAAGATTTGAAAAAATATATTTATTTTCATTTTAAAAGAGCGAATAATATTAATATTATTAAAATAAAAATACAAAATATGTTTGTCCGCCATTTTATGTGAAACACCAATCAGAGCGCATGACGTCACCATATTGTCACTGTCAATTGTGTTTGTTACTGTCAACTGTTGTGTTGTTCGAAATGGCTATTTTTTTCATAACAAGCTATATGGAATATGCTGCTTATTTTTAACATGCTATTTTTATTTATTGATTTATTTGGTTTATTTGGGACAATAAACCAAATAATATCGCTATCCGCTCTATTGAATCGTTGACGCATCTGTTATAACACGCACCGAGTATTGTAACGTGGTGGAGAATATTTAACGTTTCAGAAATAAATAACTTGGTGGCTTTCATTGCTTGATTATAAAATAAAATGATGTAATTATATTGTTTGTGGGAGTTGTACAGTGTTACATGAGGTTGAAATGGAAATACACAATGTATTATGATGAATCTAATATACATATGGGATAACTGTTATGATTCATATACATATTATGATTAATATATTAAAATATGTAATAGGTGTGATGACTGTAAGAAAAAAATCATTGAAATTATGATTTTAAAAAATAAAATAGGTTATAAAGATTTAAAAAATGTTTTTTTTTTAATTTATGGGAGTGAATAATAATAATATTATAAATATAAAAATACAAAATGTGTTAGTCCGCCATTTTATGAGAAAAAACAATCAGAGCGCACGACGTCATAGTATGGTCGCGTCAATTCTTCTGATAGTCTTCAATACAATATACGCATTAATTGTCGGTCTGGACTATGTTTATTTTGGTGTTATCGATATATTAATATTTTAATTAGATACTTAAAACTAAAACAAATTAAATATAAATGGAACAAGTATTCATCAAAGCAAATAGTTTCAATTTACCTAGATACTCGCCTACCTATCGGGGGACACTATGGGCCGGTATTACAGTGTCAGTTTAAGAGCTAAACTCAAGTTTTACAAAAATATAGCGTATTACAGTGTCCGTTTAGACCTAATCTTCCCTCAAATACGTCACTAAAACGACAAATATTTAACTCAACGTTTCTGGCAGATTAAGTACTTAACTGTGAGTCAACTGTCATTTGCTAGGCAACTCGTGTAGTTTCAGTTTCTATCACTAGAGGCGTTAGGCAACGTGTGTAGTTTCAGTGTTGTATCGAAGGTGGCGCCACACAAACTGACAGCCGTATTGAAACGAACACGGGCATTTAAAAGCATTATTTTGGTGAAAAAAATTAAATTTACCATGTTGGATAATAAAACAATGGTATTTAAAGTCGTAGCGTCCCGTTTTGTATTTCGTATTATTTGAGGTTATTTAAATTTGACAGATAATAACCACAGAAAAAGTGAAATATGTCTATAATTGAAGATTTAGTAACTGACATGTCATATTGCACTGTAATACGGAAATGGATTCAATCTCCCCTTAACATTAATCTTGAGTTTGGCAAACTCAATGAGTTGAGGGCCGACTGTAATATCGGGCCTATGTTAATTGTATTTTGTATGTAACTTAGTTTTTATTGAATAAATAAATAAATAATGAACGCTCGCAACGTATGGTAAACTAATTTAGTTTTAGTATTCTACAATTTTGTCACGCGATGGTGAGCTGACGAACGTTCGACATGTTATGATGCTGGTCACTGCCAAACTAAACTAGCAAGCTATATTTTTTTCATGCAATGAAGCGATTTGCGAAACGACGGCGATTACGCGAAGCATGCGTTTTAAAACATCGTTACAATTTTAGCAGCATACGAATTATTACATAGCGCTCGTTATTTGTATTGTGTTCATAACAAGCTATATTTATCTGCTATCGTTATTTTTAGCAATAGCAGCCATAGTAGCTATTTTTCTGCCTGTCTTAACTACTCTTAACTAGAATGGAACTTTTGATGGTCGGATATTTCTTTGCGTCGAACAAAGACTTTTGTTCATCAGAATTTCGAAACGTAAAAACTTAATAATAAGTACATATAAGTACTTTATTTATCTGTAATTTAAATACAACTTACATCTCGAAAATCGATAAAATATGCTCCTTCTTCTCTCTACATTATGTGTTCATAAGCTAAAAACATACGCGGGAAACTTATGATGGCCTATTTTGACGTTTGGACATTAATGAAGTTCTTTATATGCTTATTGCCTAAATAATGGTAAATATTATATTATTGAGAGCTAAAAGTGGGGGAACAAATACTGTACTTCATTGTAAACGCGTACTTAATAAAATTCACTTGTCTCTCGCCGTGCGAAATTTAATCACTTATTTCTCTTTTTTTTCGCGTGGGACGAAAACAAATACCTCAGTAGGTGTTTTTTTCGTCGTGTTTGTACATTTAGGGACCGCACAACACTTATGCACTTTTGAATTGATTATAAATACACAAATCGTCTTAGAACACATATATTACATATAGTAGTGATATGCAGTTTACGATACCATGACGTCACCGTCAGGGTCGGCAGCCGCCATGATACTACAAGCTTTTTTTGGCGTAAATGTCAAATTTGATTTTAAAATGGCGATTTTTGCTACTAAACCTTTATTTTATGTAGAAATGTATATATATTTGAAAACAGTGAATGCGTAAAAACATCGTGAGATAGTTTTTCAAAATTAGTCATCATGCCTATTCTATGCTTATTATTAACTACGAAAGGTACGTTTTATTTTATCGTTTCGTATCAACGAAAGAAAAGATGGAACTAAGACAATTCATCATTAATAATTTAATTCTTATTTATTTCGCTTTGCTTTAAACAATTTGTTAATTATTTTTATTTGAATCTGTATAAAATATTAACATCTACGTTATTATGAACATGATAAATTCTTCAATGCCATTTAATAAAAGTGATGTGCCTTTTCAGCAATTTGAAATTAAAAATATATCAAATATTAAATTTCCTGAGCTTGACATCACATTGAAATATATATGACAGTTAAAAAAATTGATAATCTCTGATAAGATATCCTTCAAAACTAAATGGTGTAAAGGATATATAATTTAGCAAAATTTGAAAAGAGTAATGAGTATTTTGTCTTTAATCGATAAAGTATAATAAACACGCCGTACATATCACATAGCACATAGTACACAGCACACACACATACAGATACATTGTGATGAAACTTTCAGAATAAAATCTCAGCATAATACTAGTTTAAAATCTGCAATAAAAAAACCTTGAAAATTGCGATTTATAACTCCCCATTTTATCCCCTTGGGGAGTCAGGAGTAAACAAATATATTATTGATATATACCCGTTTGACCTACATATATACCGGAACATGTATTGCATGTAAGAGAGTAAACACCACTACGGTTTAATTTATCAATTTTATCTTTACTGTTATTTAAGAATTTACCTGTATTGTGTATTGTCATTTTAAAATGCAATGTTTTTATTGTTTTTTCTCAAAATTCTCAATAAAAACATTGCATTTTATAATGACAATACACAATACAGGTAAATTCTTAAATAACAGTAAAGATAAAATTGATAAATTAAACTGTAGTGGTGTTTACTCTCTTACATGCAATACATGTTCAGGTATATATGTAGGTCAAACATTAGGGTAGATCTTTAAATACACGTCTTAAAGAACATCTTACGTATTTCCGTTTGAAAAAAGACACTTCGAACTTTGCGACACATTTACTTGAGAGTGAGCATTCGTTTATCTCACAAACTGGGATAAATCTTATACATAGTTTAAGAAAACGTAAAAAAATAGACAAACTTGAAATATTCGAGATAAATAGATTAAAATGTAACAGCAACGTTCCTTTGATTAACGCACAAATAGATTTTAATACTTCTCCATTATTATTACCATTAGAATAGTTAATGTCGGGTTTTTCCGTTGGTCATTATTCAATATAATTGCTGTTCTTTTAATACAATATTTATATATTCATTCCTTCACTATAATTGTATTTTTATTATACCTACATACATATTTACCTTAATGTCTTTCGGGTATTTAATTTTTCTTAGAATTGCCCCCTTCCTTATCTATTATTGTTATCCTCTTTGTGAATCTATACATATATAGATGGTCTTCATCATTATTGTTCACCATTCTGACGATGCTCAGCATAGAGCGATACCGGTGAATTGGAGTCGCGTTTGCGAAAAATTTAAGTAGAACGTAAAATTAATTATAATTTTTTCATAATTTTAATTGACTATGGAGTACTATCATGAAGTGACATGGAGAATATTATGGAGGATAGCCGGGTCCAAAGAAAGTATTGGACACCTGTCCTGATGGAAGAAGAAGCAGAGGGAGACCTAGGATGAGATGGCTGGACGATATCGAGGGCAATATAAGAGCGATCAGACAGACAAATTGGAGGAGACTTGCTGTCGACAGGGCGGGATGGAGGCAGTTTCTTGAGGAGGCCAAGGCTCGCACCTGGCTGTAGCGCTATTGCTGATGATGATCATGAAGTGACAGTTTCAAATATTGAAAATAAAAAATATTATTGATATTTGCTATCGTACAACTTTCCTTGTAAGTTGTATTTTTTAATCGTACATAGTGAAATGATATTTTTTTATTGAATAAGACTAGTCTTTGCTGATAACATTGTTTCGAAGCAAGCCAAGATACCACCATATCGCCTGATCGCAATAGCATATCGAAAAAAAACAAAGCATTTTAATTCCAAATGCATTTTAATCCCAATCCTGACGTATGTATTCAAGTATAGGTAAGTAAATCACGTCAGGGTCACCACTATAGGTAAGTAAGTATATCACGTCGAGGTCACCACTATAGGTATTTGTTTCATATTGGGTGGAACGAAATAATAATGCGTGTTCTGATTATGTACATGTTGTTTATTTGACGGAGGCGCGAGGAAAACTGTTTGAGCTAGTCATTGGTGGGGATATATATATATATATATATATATATATATATATATATATATATGTTACTAGAAAGGTTTTCACGGGTATTTGAAAATATGAAATTATTATTATCTTTGGGGTTATCCCGCGTCAAAATCAGATCCTTGGAAGGATCTTTCGTCAACCGACGTTTCGCCTGGATCACACCAGGCATCTTCAGGGCCTTGTTGATAGATTCTCGCTTCGTGTGTCAGTGCAAGCACGTCCGTTCGAGCCGAGAACCTAGCACCAAGTGAATATTGGAAAGTTAAAGTTTAAACTGTAGGGGTAGATGGGTTTTCCCCGCTTTTGTTCGCCTTAATGGCTTTTGACTGGCTTCTGGTGATTCGCCTCACGCTTAATGATGTATCTATTGTATTAATTTTATTTGTTTGGCGTTTAACATTTAATGGGTTTACTGTAATGGGATTTTTATTGCTGTCAATTTCTGAGGTATTTAATGAATGTTTTATAATGTTATTTTTATTTTTATTGTCGATTCTATTTTTATGTAAGATATTTTTCCAGGCCAGCGGGAGACGCACACCATCGTCTCGATTATTCACGACATTCTTCCTTTTGTAAATTTCGATTGCCTCTCTATAAATTCTTACTGTTTCTGTGTTAATACTTGCAACTACGCGTGCATTATCGAAATCGATTTGATGTCCTTCGTTCAGAGTATGTTGGACTAGTGAAGACGTTAATTTTCTATTGTTTGAATCCACTCTATGCTCCGCGACCCTGGCTGATATTTTTCTGTTACTTTTTCCCACGTATGTCTTGTCGCATGATTTACATGGTATTTCGTATATGCCATGAGACTCTAGAGGGATTTTGTCTTTTACATTTCGCAGAAGGGTTGATATTTTATTTTCTGTTCTAAAGACTGTTCTAATATTATGTTGATTTAGAAGGCGACTGATTTTATCTGTGGTTCCTTTTATGTATGGTAAAAAAGCTGTAGCTAACGGTTTTTCAGAAATAGTTTTATCAATTTTTATGACGTTTTTATTAGTTTGACGTTTGACTGCTTTATTTATAACAAAATTGGAGAAGCCATTACATTGCAGGGTTTTTTTGAGGTTATTTAATTCATTTTGTTGGTGGTCGGAGTCGGTTATTTTTATAGCTCTGGAAACTAATGTATTAGCTACCGATGCAATTTGTGCCGGGTGATGGTTAGAGGATGCATGTAGATATCTATCTGTATGTGTGGCTTTCCGGTAAACCGTATGACCAAGGCTACCGTCATCCTTCTTAATAACTAGGACGTCTAAAAATGGTATTTGATTATTATTTTCTAATTCCATTGTGAATTTTATATCGCTGTGGAGCCCGTTTAAATAAATTAGAAATTTGTTTAGTTCCTCCAATCCGTGGGGCCATATTATGAACGTATCATCCACGTATCTAATCCAGAGTTTCGGTTTCAAATGTGATTTTTCTAAGGCGTCTATTTCAAATTTTGTCATAAAAAGATTTGCAACCGGCGGTGAAAGAGGCGAACCCATTGGTGCTCCTTTAATCTGTTTGTATATTTTATCGTCATAAATGAAAAATGTATTATTTAAGCAATGTTCTATCAATTCAGTTATGTCTTTTGATGGTTCACAAATTTCTTTTACTGCGGAAAGTGCCTCATCGGTAGGTATGTTGGTAAAAAGTGACACAATATCAAAACTAACAAGAATATCTGTTTTTTCTAACTTTTGGTCCTCTATTATTTTAACGAAGTGTTCCGAGTTTTTTACGTAAGAGTTTGCTAGTTCTACATCCGGTTGTAAATATTTCGATAGGTATTTTGAAAGCGATTGGAGGGGCGATCCTACTGAACTCACTATGGGCCTAAGTGGAACATTGTCTTTATGGATTTTTGGTAAACCATACAATTTGGGAAAGCGGGATGATTTTTCGCGCGGTATCAATGATTTCTTTAAGTCTTCGTTTAGTTTTGATGCTATTATTTTAGATTTTGTTGTTTTTTCTAGGTATGTAATTGGATTTTTGTTATGAAGTTTGTATGCCGGATCATTAATATATTAGTCATTTTAGAGTGATATTCTTCGCTTTTCATAATCACTGTGGCATTGCCTTTATCCGCTGGAAGTATAATTATATCTGTATTTGAACGTAATTCTTTGAGAGCTCGGGCTTCGTTTCTTGTAATATTACTTTTAGGTGGAAGTGACTTTCTAAGAATGTGGCATGTTTCTTGGCGAATAGTTTCAGCCATATTTTCGTTTAATTTATGTAACGCGGATTCTATTCCTGTAATGATCTCTTCATTAGGTATTTTGGGTGGTACTACGCCGAAATTAAATCCTTTAGACAAAACGTTAGCTACAGCTTTTTTACCATACATAAAAGGAACCACAGATAAAATCAGTCGCCTTCTAAATCAACATAATATTAGAACAGTCTTTAGAACAGAAAATAAAATATCAACCCTTCTGCGAAATGTAAAAGACAAAATCCCTCTAGAGTCTCATGGCATATACGAAATACCATGTAAATCATGCGACAAGACATACGTGGGAAAAAGTAACAGAAAAATATCAGCCAGGGTCGCGGAGCATAGAGTGGATTCAAACAATAGAAAATTAACGTCTTCACTAGTCCAACATACTCTGAACGAAGGACATCAAATCGATTTCGATAATGCACGCGTAGTTGCAAGTATTAACACAGAAACAGTAAGAATTTATAGAGAGGCAATCGAAATTTACAAAAGGAAGAATGTCGTGAATAATCGAGACGATGGTGTGCGTCTCCCGCTGGCCTGGAAAAATATCTTACATAAAAATAGAATCGACAATAAAAATAAAAATAACATTATAAAACATTCATTAAATACCTCAGAAATTGACAGCAATAAAAATCCCATTACAGTAAACCCATTAAATGTTAAACGCCAAACAAATAAAATTAATACAATAGATACATCATTAAGCGTGAGGCGAATCACCAGAAGCCAGTCAAAAGCCATTAAGGCGAACAAAAGCGGGGAAAACCCATCTACCCCTACAGTTTAAACTTTAACTTTCCAATATTCACTTGGTGCTAGGTTCTCGGCTCGAACGGACGTGCTTGCACTGACACACGAAGCGAGAATCTATCAACAAGGCCCTGAAGATGCCTGGTGTGATCCAGGCGAAACGTCGGTTGACGAAAGATCCTTCCAAGGATCTGATTTTGACGCGGGATAACCCCAAAGATAATAATAATTTCATATTTTCAAATACCCGTGAAAACCTTTCTAGTAACATTATTAACCTCTACGGGGAGGAATTTTTTCGTGATACAAAGAAGTTTGAAAAGTTAAAGTGTAAACATGCAAAGCTTCTGTGTGATCTCGCGTTTCTCAGTCGGTGTCGTGATAAAAAAGTAGTGCCTGTTAGTTTTCGAGTAAGCCGACAAGTAAGCAGACATTCGGTGAGTCAAATCCTTAATAATACTAGTTTTGCTTTAATCAGAGATGAAATTAAAAATATTCGTTTTAAACTAGATTATATAGGTAAAGAAATATTTCAAATTCATTTAAAACTCGCTAATAATTTACACCCATTGTTATGGGACATGTTAGATAATGTCATTGAGCTCCGAATTCAAAATAATACGCAAATAAATACCGACCGGCAAATTAATAAATTCAATCGTTTTCAAAATAAAATACAGAAACCCCAACCGACACTAGATTCGAGTAAACTGATTCATAATTTAACTGATTTTCAACTAGATGACGACATGACTTCGGTTTTGTCTAAAGGATTTAATTTCGGCGTAGTACCACCCAAAATACCTAATGAAGAGATCATTACAGGAATAGAATCCGCGTTACATAAATTAAACGAAAATATGGCTGAAACTATTCGCCAAGAAACATGCCACATTCTTAGAAAGTCACTTCCACCTAAAAGTAATATTACAAGAAACGAAGCCCGAGCTCTCAAAGAATTACGTTCAAATACAGATATAATTATACTTCCAGCGGATAAAGGCAATGCCACAGTGATTATGAAAAGCGAAGAATATCACTCTAAAATGACTAATATATTAAATGATCCGGCATACAAACTTCATAACAAAAATCCAATTACATACCTAGAAAAAACAACAAAATCTAAAATAATAGCATCAAAACTAAACGAAGACTTAAAGAAATCATTGATACCGCGCGAAAAATCATCCCGCTTTCCCAAATTGTATGGTTTACCAAAAATCCATAAAGACAATGTTCCACTTAGGCCCATAGTGAGTTCAGTAGGATCGCCCCTCCAATCGCTTTCAAAATACCTATCGAAATATTTACAACCGGATGTAGAACTAGCAAACTCTTACGTAAAAAACTCGGAACACTTCGTTAAAATAATAGAGGACCAAAAGTTAGAAAAAACAGATATTCTTGTTAGTTTTGATATTGTGTCACTTTTTACCAACATACCTACCGATGAGGCACTTTCCGCAGTAAAAGAAATTTGTGAACCATCAAAAGACATAACTGAATTGATAGAACATTGCTTAAATAATACATTTTTCATTTATGACGATAAAATATACAAACAGATTAAAGGAGCACCAATGGGTTCGCCTCTTTCACCGCCGGTTGCAAATCTTTTTATGACAAAATTTGAAATAGACGCCTTAGAAAAATCACATTTGAAACCGAAACTCTGGATTAGATACGTGGATGATACGTTCATAATATGGCCCCACGGATTGGAGGAACTAAACAAATTTCTAATTTATTTAAACGGGCTCCACAGCGATATAAAATTCACAATGGAATTAGAAAATAATAATCAAATACCATTTTTAGACGTCCTAGTTATTAAGAAGGATGACGGTAGCCTTGGTCATACGGTTTACCGGAAAGCCACACATACAGATAGATATCTACATGCATCCTCTAACCATCACCCGGCACAAATTGCATCGGTAGCTAATACATTAGTTTCCAGAGCTATAAAAATAACCGACTCCGACCACCAACAAAATGAATTAAATAACCTCAAAAAAACCCTGCAATGTAATGGCTTCTCCAATTTTGTTATAAATAAAGCAGTCAAACGTCAAACTAATAAAAACGTCATAAAAATTGATAAAACTATTTCTGAAAAACCGTTAGCTACAGCTTTTTTACCATACATAAAAGGAACCACAGATAAAATCAGTCGCCTTCTAAATCAACATAATATTAGAACAGTCTTTAGAACAGAAAATAAAATATCAACCCTTCTGCGAAATGTAAAAGACAAAATCCCTCTAGAGTCTCATGGCATATACGAAATACCATGTAAATCATGCGACAAGACATACGTGGGAAAAAGTAACAGAAAAATATCAGCCAGGGTCGCGGAGCATAGAGTGGATTCAAACAATAGAAAATTAACGTCTTCACTAGTCCAACATACTCTGAACGAAGGACATCAAATCGATTTCGATAATGCACGCGTAGTTGCAAGTATTAACACAGAAACAGTAAGAATTTATAGAGAGGCAATCGAAATTTACAAAAGGAAGAATGTCGTGAATAATCGAGACGATGGTGTGCGTCTCCCGCTGGCCTGGAAAAATATCTTACATAAAAATAGAATCGACAATAAAAATAAAAATAACATTATAAAACATTCATTAAATACCTCAGAAATTGACAGCAATAAAAATCCCATTACAGTAAACCCATTAAATGTTAAACGCCAAACAAATAAAATTAATACAATAGATACATCATTAAGCGTGAGGCGAATCACCAGAAGCCAGTCAAAAGCCATTAAGGCGAACAAAAGCGGGGAAAACCCATCTACCCCTACAGTTTAAACTTTAACTTTCCAATATTCACTTGGTGCTAGGTTCTCGGCTCGAACGGACGTGCTTGCACTGACACACGAAGCGAGAATCTATCAACAAGGCCCTGAAGATGCCTGGTGTGATCCAGGCGAAACGTCGGTTGACGAAAGATCCTTCCAAGGATCTGATTTTGACGCGGGATAACCCCAAAGATAATAATAATTTCATATTTTCAAATACCCGTGAAAACCTTTCTAGTAACATTATTAACCTCTACGGGGAGGAATTTTTTCGTGATACAAAGAAGTTTGAAAAGTTAAAGTGTAAACATGCAAAGCTTCTGTGTGATCTCGCGTTTCTCAGTCGGTGTCGTGATAAAAAAGTAGTGCCTGTTAGTTTTCGAGTAAGCCGACAAGTAAGCAGACATTCGGTGAGTCAAATCCTTAATAATACTAGTTTTGCTTTAATCAGAGATGAAATTAAAAATATTCGTTTTAAACTAGATTATATAGGTAAAGAAATATTTCAAATTCATTTAAAACTCGCTAATAATTTACACCCATTGTTATGGGACATGTTAGATAATGTCATTGAGCTCCGAATTCAAAATAATACGCAAATAAATACCGACCGGCAAATTAATAAATTCAATCGTTTTCAAAATAAAATACAGAAACCCCAACCGACACTAGATTCGAGTAAACTGATTCATAATTTAACTGATTTTCAACTAGATGACGACATGACTTCGGTTTTGTCTAAAGGATTTAATTTCGGCGTAGTACCACCCAAAATACCTAATGAAGAGATCATTACAGGAATAGAATCCGCGTTACATAAATTAAACGAAAATATGGCTGAAACTATTCGCCAAGAAACATGCCACATTCTTAGAAAGTCACTTCCACCTAAAAGTAATATTACAAGAAACGAAGCCCGAGCTCTCAAAGAATTACGTTCAAATACAGATATAATTATACTTCCAGCGGATAAAGGCAATGCCACAGTGATTATGAAAAGCGAAGAATATCACTCTAAAATGACTAATATATTAAATGATCCGGCATACAAACTTCATAACAAAAATCCAATTACATACCTAGAAAAAACAACAAAATCTAAAATAATAGCATCAAAACTAAACGAAGACTTAAAGAAATCATTGATACCGCGCGAAAAATCATCCCGCTTTCCCAAATTGTATGGTTTACCAAAAATCCATAAAGACAATGTTCCACTTAGGCCCATAGTGAGTTCAGTAGGATCGCCCCTCCAATCGCTTTCAAAATACCTATCGAAATATTTACAACCGGATGTAGAACTAGCAAACTCTTACGTAAAAAACTCGGAACACTTCGTTAAAATAATAGAGGACCAAAAGTTAGAAAAAACAGATATTCTTGTTAGTTTTGATATTGTGTCACTTTTTACCAACATACCTACCGATGAGGCACTTTCCGCAGTAAAAGAAATTTGTGAACCATCAAAAGACATAACTGAATTGATAGAACATTGCTTAAATAATACATTTTTCATTTATGACGATAAAATATACAAACAGATTAAAGGAGCACCAATGGGTTCGCCTCTTTCACCGCCGGTTGCAAATCTTTTTATGACAAAATTTGAAATAGACGCCTTAGAAAAATCACATTTGAAACCGAAACTCTGGATTAGATACGTGGATGATACGTTCATAATATGGCCCCACGGATTGGAGGAACTAAACAAATTTCTAATTTATTTAAACGGGCTCCACAGCGATATAAAATTCACAATGGAATTAGAAAATAATAATCAAATACCATTTTTAGACGTCCTAGTTATTAAGAAGGATGACGGTAGCCTTGGTCATACGGTTTACCGGAAAGCCACACATACAGATAGATATCTACATGCATCCTCTAACCATCACCCGGCACAAATTGCATCGGTAGCTAATACATTAGTTTCCAGAGCTATAAAAATAACCGACTCCGACCACCAACAAAATGAATTAAATAACCTCAAAAAAACCCTGCAATGTAATGGCTTCTCCAATTTTGTTATAAATAAAGCAGTCAAACGTCAAACTAATAAAAACGTCATAAAAATTGATAAAACTATTTCTGAAAAACCGTTAGCTACAGCTTTTTTACCATACATAAAAGGAACCACAGATAAAATCAGTCGCCTTCTAAATCAACATAATATTAGAACAGTCTTTAGAACAGAAAATAAAATATCAACCCTTCTGCGAAATGTAAAAGACAAAATCCCTCTAGAGTCTCATGGCATATACGAAATACCATGTAAATCATGCGACAAGACATACGTGGGAAAAAGTAACAGAAAAATATCAGCCAGGGTCGCGGAGCATAGAGTGGATTCAAACAATAGAAAATTAACGTCTTCACTAGTCCAACATACTCTGAACGAAGGACATCAAATCGATTTCGATAATGCACGCGTAGTTGCAAGTATTAACACAGAAACAGTAAGAATTTATAGAGAGGCAATCGAAATTTACAAAAGGAAGAATGTCGTGAATAATCGAGACGATGGTGTGCGTCTCCCGCTGGCCTGGAAAAATATCTTACATAAAAATAGAATCGACAATAAAAATAAAAATAACATTATAAAACATTCATTAAATACCTCAGAAATTGACAGCAATAAAAATCCCATTACAGTAAACCCATTAAATGTTAAACGCCAAACAAATAAAATTAATACAATAGATACATCATTAAGCGTGAGGCGAATCACCAGAAGCCAGTCAAAAGCCATTAAGGCGAACAAAAGCGGGGAAAACCCATCTACCCCTACAGTTTAAACTTTAACTTTCCAATATTCACTTGGTGCTAGGTTCTCGGCTCGAACGGACGTGCTTGCACTGACACACGAAGCGAGAATCTATCAACAAGGCCCTGAAGATGCCTGGTGTGATCCAGGCGAAACGTCGGTTGACGAAAGATCCTTCCAAGGATCTGATTTTGACGCGGGATAACCCCAAAGATAATAATAATTTCATATATATATATATATATATATATATATATATATATATATATATATATATATATATATATATATATATATATATATATATATATATATATATATATATATATATATATATATATATATATATATATATATATATATATATATATATATATATATATATATATATATATATATATATATATATATATATATATATAGGTAGTAGAGTCAGAGGGGCTGCCTCCTTGATCCTTGCTACACAAGTACATAAGACGTGGACATGGGAGAAGACGCATGAAAGCAGAATAAATGCAGTTAAAATAATATCGCTTAGAATATGTAACAAGACTATGTATGACAGGGTAAGAAATGAGGAAATTCCGAAATAATAGTAGAATTAGAGAATCCATAGACAAATACTCGTTTGTCAAATGGATTCACAGATCTGGTTAATTAGAAAAATCTAGTATTTTATTTCATTATATTTGCCAGCCCTCCATCGGCTTCCAAACAGACCACTTGTCTCCACCACTTGATTATACATAAAAACAGGAAAAAAGTAAAAGAAAGGAAAATAAATCGTGGTATTTGAAATCTCTTTCATTAACTACTTAATTTTTTTCTTTCGTTCATTCATACCGTCATGATGCATCTCACAATGTGAAGTAACGTGTGACATATGTGCTGGAGTATATAACTATATGTAATGAAGGCACAACACATGCATGTAACCCCATACAAGTCTATTTTCACCCAAAAAGGCAACATTCAGACTGAGTGATGAACCTCAAGAACACATCAATGTCACATAACCCCACTACTAGACGAATTACATTGGTTGAAGTGTCCAGAACGAGTTGATTACAAAATTGTTTGACCGTGTTTTATGCTTAAAATAATCAAGCACCACAATACATAAAAGAGCTGTCAGAGAAAAGAGATCTTTGGGAGGCATCTCACACTCAGGTCGTCTGGATCCCAGAGTAACAACTTCCTAAAGGAGATGGATAGAGTCAACAAAGCGGCTTACTATTACCGACGCTTTGGTGTGAGCGGTCCAATTGATTGGAAAACAATGCCTGCGCACTTTCACCAAAGGACTGAAAACAGCTTTGTTTCGTAGGCACATAAATAAACTATCAGCGCCCTTAGAATGATCTTGAATCATTAGTCGGCGCAATATTAAATAAACTTTATTATTATTATCATTATTATCAAAAACGTATAAAAATAGTGCCAATGAATTATAAAACAAAATATTTATTTGAAGTGAGCTATACAAAATATTTATAGCTAAAAAGTTAAAAAGGAAAAATAAATGCCTTTTCGACCAATCTAAAGTATTGTCTCTTCAGAGGAGAGTGGAGTATAGCATTCTGGTTGAGCATTTTTTGAGACCTAAAGACAGACTACTCATAACACACGACAGACAAACTAGATCAGTGACCAACAAACTTTTACGTACAAACAAATTCAACAATGACTATGGACGTAGGACCGAAGATGTGCTGCTGCCCAAGGTCTGGAACCCCATGCCTGCCAGCTTGAAGCAGTGTGAATCCATCGAGGAATTCAAAAAGAAAGCCAAAGGATATATATTACACAAAAATCCTCGATGGTTGATCTAAGGGGTGAGCGCGGGTTGTTCCGGACTTTGTAGGAAAAATGTTGTATATAAATATATGTAGGTACAATATTAGTTTTTAATTGAAGTTTATATGTATATATGTGTATATTATAAAAATTGTTACAATTAAGATCACAGCCAAAAATCCCCTTAAGGGATTAGGCAAAATAATATGTTTATTGTTATTATATTCTTTATTAATAAAAAATAAAAAAAAAAAAAAAAATTTGAATTTTACTATTTTAGTTTTGTTTATATACCTATATTTTTTATTTTTTATTATTTTTTTGTAAATGAAAATGTCCTTGTTAAACAAGTACATATACACCTTCCTACGTTCCCTAGAATAAGCATAAATGCTTGTGCTAAAGATGAACGAAATCGGTCGAGGCAGGATTGGAACTCGCGACCGCTGGATCAATAGCCCAGCGCGCTAACCGCTCTGCCATCGACCCATCTATTGATTTATTATTATCATCAAATTGATTTATTATTTTCACTATTTATTATGTTAATATATATTGTTTTCTTCTTATATCTATATGGTTTGTATAGCATTGTACTCCCTGCTAATGAACTAGTATAAATAATGATAATTTTAGGTTATACATATATAGTACAAAACAATGTCCATCAAAATATTGCTTTGTGAGTTTGTAAAAATATTTGAATCGAGACAAAATATTATCCTCTTCGTAATTTTTCACTCATATTATTTTTTTGTCGTATCCATTTACGATTCGAGAAGAATCGCACTTAATTAAAATGTCTCAAATTTACGGAATAATTCACGAAATCTTTCTGAAAAATTTAGAGAAAAGAGTAATTCTTCAACGAGCGAGTCATTTTAATGAGAAACGTAAATATGACGAGCACAAGACGTAAGGAAAAGTATTAGTGTTGCTTCGTAGTGGATTATTTTTTACTCAAATTTTTGTCGTCGTCGTGTTTAGCATTGTATCTACATAAAAAAAAACAAATATTACTCCGAAATGTGAAAGGCAAGTTTGTGTCATAAATAATTGACATTGTAATATTTTTTGAGACGAACGTAACAAAGAAATGTACGTCTTAATATCTGCTTCCTTGCCCTCTTGGCTGTGGATGGCGGTTAAATCAAATTACTCGGTGATAGGTCTGTCCACAAGTAGGACGGTCATGGAGAGATCAAAGGGTTTCGATAGTTGAAGATTCTGTAGTGGACTTGATCAGAATCCTCCATCGGGTCAGTGAGTGACCTTCCATTAAGGGAGTGAGCGATCTTTGGTTTTATACCCTCTATGCTTCCCATTACGACGAGCTTCACGTGGTTATCAGGCGCTATCCTAGGGAACATTTAATCTGATTGATTTTAAACGTCGTAAGTGGTAAAAAAACGGAGGATGTGTTGCTTTTTGTTTTTAGAGACTCAAGCTGGAGTCAAGATATACTTCGAAAAGTTCAACAGCGGACATGGCGATAATGCCGTTGTCGTTGATATGATTTTAGTTTATTAGAAGATAATTCATCTACGAATTTTGTCTTTTCGAAGGCAATATTCACTCGGAGTTAAGAAAAAATACAACGGTCAGTCAATAAGCGTAGCAGCGTGCGAGTAGATCATGAGATTTTATTTTATTTAAATGTATTTTGTGTCAAGTGTAAACAGTAACGGCCCAAGCATGGAACCTTAAGGAACTCCTGTCGTCACCTTTGTAAAGTAAAGGTATTTTTATATATTTTTATGCTTTGTATATTTATATGCTTACTAAAATTGCAGCCACAAGTGGGCTGGTACGTGAATATTGTAAGAGATGTTCAGCAGGATATGTGCTGTAGGGAATATTACGACACTTATCTCACCACTTTTGGAATTGTTTTGGTTAAAATTTTGATTCAGTTTAAGTTAGCTGAGCTGTAAAGCCATATATACACTTGCCTGTAGCTTGTGTGTGTGTGTGTGTGTGTGTGTGTGTGTGTGTGTGTGTGTGTGTGTGTGTGTGTGTGTGTGTGTGTGTGTATCTGTTAAAAGAAATTCCAGTAGCTGTCAATCAATTATAGGTATAGTAGGGTGTTTGATTTTTTGGCATGTTATATGCAATCAGTGTGGTGGAGGTCACATACCGCATAACTTAAGGATCTCCGCTAGCCTTTACATGCATGCCATAAAGCAGCTAGCACGAAATTTTACTTGAAAACGTTTCCGCAGGGTGCCAATTACTGGCACATGCCATATTTTGCCAAGCAATATACTTTCCCCATTTTATGGCATGTGTATCCCCGGCTTATCGTCCAGAGACATCAAAGTCGCAAATGTTCAAAGAACATCTCACATTGGCCACAACTAACAAAATTACTAGCGCAAAAAAGGTGGCTGGAAAAAAAAAACAGTCTGATAGATTGATAATGTCAAATATAATATTCCTTAGAAAATCTTTGCCTCGTTTTTTGACCTGGTAACGTCGAAGGTAATCCATATTGTATCACTCATAGTATTGGAGAAATGTTTTCACTTTGAGAAGTGTTTTATAAATCTCATGTATGTTATTCATGTACAAAGGTGTTGTTAAAAAACAAAGCACGTTCGAGCAAAAAAATCAAATCTCATCACGAATGAAGGATAAAGTATGGAGTGTCAAGTCATGTTTTCCAATATACTTAGAATACACAGGTGTGCCTATATTCATGGATTTGAATGGTATACACATCTGAAAAATCTGTTTAGATTTATAGCTTACCTAACGGATTTGGTTATTTCTGTACAAACAAATGTAAGGAGGCGGGTTTGGTTTGTTGTCAACAGTTGATCTGTACCAACCAACCTAAGCAACGTGTAGTTTAGATTTTTTTTCAGAACAACAACAAAAATGAAAAAAAAAATATATTGCAATAAAAATTCTAATCATACCAATGAAATGCGAAAGAATGAAAGTAAATTGATAAAAAAAATCACCTATAATTATTTGACGAATAATTTTTATTTTAATATTTGAATGGATTGAAACGGCGATTACTAAATTTACTCCAAACTCGATGATTAACGCAAAAAGTTTTACAAATCAAGTTAATATTTTGTCCAATAATTTATTTATGAAATCAGGGAATTGTTTTGAATTATCTTTTTAATCATAAAGAAATATTACGTTTTGAATTAGATATCTTAATGATCAAATTATGTTAATATTCATCCGTTGATTGTTGTTTTCAAAACTCGCTGAACTGCAAAGGGTCTTTCTTTACAGGAAATCTTGAAACCCCACGAAAATACCGTTTAACTTTTAGATTTATCAGTTGGTCGTATTGAACTTTTGAAATACAACGAACCAGAAACTTTGAGAGAAGTACTTTAATATAGTAATACTAAAAAGGTCACTGGTGCCTCTTACATTTTCTAGATTCTTAACACCGATTCAATACAACGCTCACGGATTACTTTTGAGTCAAAGAAAACTTTCACCAGATCCTTATAAATCTTCATAATTGATGTTGATATAAAAATATAATTACAAAGACTTTCTATTAATTCCAATAAATAAAGTAAAGTATTTTAGAATGTTAAACACATTTACTATTTTTTGTACAGAGCAGCAATTCACCCTAGGTGGAGTGCTTGTAGACTAGATTATAATTTGGAAGAATGTGTTATCAGGATTTAAAAAAAATATTGCTTAGTATTTCATGTCATTGCCAAGTGTCATATTCGTTCTTACTTCTAATGTCTCCATTTGTGTTCCTGTTTTATCAACCTTATATACTGTTTTTGTCAGACTGATTCTTTCTATGTGGCCTTAGAGCATTGTTGTCTAATATCTCGTTAATTTGTTATTTTATCATACATCGTTTTACCACACATTCGTCTAACATTCGTGACCGCATCTTCAAGGGTCTTCTACCATGTCCATATCTTACTAGCATAATATGTAGGTACATTAGAGTCGGTACGACGATGCAATTGTGCACTGCGAGCTTTGCTTGTCTCAAAATTAAAATATAAACAGAGGATAATGGAAAGGAAAATACCCACCGTGAGTCTCCAAAATAAACTAGGAATCGAAGAGGTTAGATGCCGATCTGGAGTTGCTGATATCATAGTTCATATGGCAATGGGCTCAAAATTAGCCAGACAAGGTATGTATAAAATGTCTACTCTTCTTCTCGGCCACAATCCCTCGATTGTTTTGCACCAAGTACTCCATTTCTTCACATACCACTCATGTCCGCCAGCCTCTTTGGTAATGAGTTTTATAATATTAAATGATATATGTACAGGAAATAAGAAAATAATTATTAAAATAACAATATAACTTTCTTTATTTTCACTTATTTATTTTTAATTCCACAACTAGTTTCAGGAACTAACGTTCTCTTCTTCAGGTGGGTTTGAACTGTCTTCTTCGGGTGGGTTTAAATTTTTAGGAAATATGAAGTTAATATGTTAAAATTTGCAGTACCTTATCAAAAATATTAGAATATTGCGCTTGGTGAGAAATTCACTTGATAATAAACAATACTGAGAAAATAATAGTATGAAATATTTTTTACTTAATGAAGTATTCTTTTATTGAAATACAAAGGCAAATACGATTCTAGGTTCTTACGAATTGAATCTGAGAAAGTGGGAAAACTTTTCTTATATAAAAATGAAATTGTATGTTCCTACAACAGTTTCGAGTTTTTATAAAAGTTTTGGGTTTTATTGTGACGTTTATGGCTAAACCAGTCAGTTAATTCAACGAAATCGCAATTTTCAGACTTACAACATTTAATTATAGGTTACTAGTGTGTTCCTTACTTGGCTAGGCTCTCTACTGAAAACTTGTTTAATAAACTATATTTTACCTTCGCTACCCTGAATCGTATTATAACTTGGAAGGTAATAAGTGTATATAAGTGTGGAAGACCGTAACAAAAATACTAAGGTTAGACTCCTCAGGACTCATAGAAACTTGGACACAGAAAGAGTCCGAGAAAAAGAAAATTGATGCCTATGAGATGTGGTGCAAGAGGAGAATGTTGTGCGTCCAATGGACAGCCAAAAGAATACAATAAGTACATTCAGTATGAGCTTAATATTAAGCATCGTTTGTCAACAATTTCCTTGCACATTTTTTTTTAACAGCGAATATGTATGTTTTTATGACCATTTTGAATATCTCAATAGAGACGAAGTTGGAATATTTATGGAAAATAGGGAAATAAAGGCACCTACAGGGCTAACGACCTGTAAAATTTGTCAAAAAAATATCACTGAAAAAATCCAATAGTTGCGTATATGCAAATTTAAAAATATTCGATTTATATATACCTACATTAGTACAAGTAGGTAAATAAGCAAAAACTGAAATAATATTTCTGCTGCAGTTGAGAGGTGACATATATGCGAAAGCTTAGTTACCTCATGTATAAGAACTGTGGCTTTCATTTTTAATGAACCAATTTCTCAATAGAGTGCGTTACAAAAAAGTTTATTAGTCATTCCATAGATGGCAATGGTAATAACAGCTTATTTTCAAGAACAACAATAACTATGAATAAAATATATACTTATAAAACATACAAAAAAAATGATAATTGAACTCAAGAAAAAGGCATAATATGTTAACGTTGACTAAGCGACTAAAGTGATCACGTAAACCAGCTGATGACAGATCGTAAGCCCTGTAGGTGCCTTGATTTCTCGGATTTCCCTTAATATTCCAACTTCGTCTCACTTGAGATATTTAAAAAAAATGTCATTATATTATCAACTGTCATTATAATGTCATTATATAAAAAATGTCATTATACATATGTCAACTGAATTTTCAGGGAAAATCTATTTGCTACGCGGATGACACTGTTCTTATTTTTACTTCCGACTCATGGACAAATGTATACAAGACAGCTACTGACGGTATTAATAAAATAAAACAATGGCTAGATGCAAACCTGCTTACATTAAATATTGACAAAACGCAATACATGACATTCAGTATAGATTCTAGACGGCAATAATTCAATCATACATGACTGTACTCACGAGCAAAGTTGCTTTTGCAAACCACTGACAAGGACTCCATTGTATAAATATTTGGGTATCTACATTGATCACAACTTAAGATGGACAGAACAAATAAACACAGTTGCAGGTAAAATAAGAAGGCTTATTTATATTTTTTAAAACATTCGCAACATAATGACTAAAAAAGACTTAAAAACAATATATTACGCGTTAGCTCAATCGATTATTACACACGGAATGATTGGTTGGGGTGGCGCTGCTAAAATTAATATGGATCCTCTTATTAAAGCACAAAAAGCTTTAATTAAGATTATAATAAAAAAACCATTTACATATCCAACAGTTCAATTGTTTCATGATTTTCCAGTTTTCAACATTCCACAGTTATATATCAAAATTATTTCTATACATTTTCATAAAGATAAAACAATTCACATTACACCGCAACACAATTACGAGACGACACGCAGGAATTTTCTCATGACTCCAAAGACAAACACGACATTCGGACAAAGACATTACTATTATTTAGCTCCAAAATTTTTTAATAAGAAAAAAAGTGAAATAACGGACATACAGTTGATGAATAATTTGAAACACAAGAAAACAATAGAAACATGGATTAGAAACAAGGGCATTATATACTGCGGAAACATGATCAAGCAACAATAGTTTATATTCTATTTTTATAATAGGTATATTTTATAACAAGTTTTAATTAAATACAAGTTTGATATTTTTCTGTCAGATATAACGCAAAAAAAAAAAAAAATCTGCCACAATCGGTACAGGCTCAGCCTAGTGAGGTGGTGTATACCAAATAATCCTTTAAAAAAAATGTTTCATATAACTTATTTAAATTGTACTTTTTTGTAATATTTTTATTGTTTGTAACTATATTGTTATATTTTGTTTGGTTTCAATAATAATAAAAAAAAAAAAATATTGACCTGACAGGGAAAAAAATTTAATGTTTGCGTATGCGTACCGACCGCCGCCGTGGCACAGTTGGTAAGCCGTTTGGTTTTCTGCGCGGGCGTCCTGGGTTCGATTCCTAGTAGAGGAGAAATTTATTTAAATGTATTTATCCCGTTAGTTGGAAGAAATTGCCATACGGTAATAAACTCGCCACTTGCGCAGGGTGCAAGGAAGTGTTAATTATTAGTAGGTATTATTATATGAAACTACAAAAATATTCGAATGAATATGTCCTTGGTACATCCTCATATATTCCCTTAATTAAATACGTTATGCTTGTGCTATAGGTGAACGAAATCGGTCGTGGCAGGATTTGAACTCGCGCTAACCGCTCTGCCAATACCCATCTGCCGGGAGAGAACTAGATTGCCTCGAAAAGTCATCATGCAATGACAGTCCACGAGTGTAAACTTTCCATTCATATTCGTCGATTGATCTTTTTGCACTATGGTGCCGAGATTGTCAATCTAGAGGGCTACGTTAGCTACTTTTCGTGCTATGCATTTTTTCTTGTCACTTAGCGTTCTGTGAAGGGGCCGTTTACAGTCGCCATATGCAGAGCGGGCGATGGTGAGGGTAGCCTCGAAAATCTTGTTGTGATGGGCAGCGTATAAGGATGACGATCTCATGGTCGAATAGATGGTGTGATCTTGTCTGCATTAAGGTCTTCAGTGACTGGTGCTCTACGTTCTGCCCAGAACAGCACAGAAGCAGGGCACACAAATAGTTCTTGATTGCAGCCACCATCCTTATCACGAGGACGAAAGAGACATAGCATGTAATGGGGTGATCATTTGCTACTGATTATTCAACAATATGATTTCAAAGTAATTTATAGCTTCAGCACCATTCTAGGTTTGATTTTGAGTAGAGTAGAACTTATTATGGAGAACAGTAGCTGAGGACAGGGATGGTTGGAGGCGAAAGTTGAAGGAGGCCAAAGCCCGATTTGGGCTGTAGTGCCATTGAAGAAGAAGAACTTATTTCTCCCGATAATATTGCTTCTTTTACTAGAAAAAAATGGTACCTATTTGTAAAACATGAATATTGTGAATTATATATTTCAATTGATACGTCTATAAGTTGAAACATCTATAAGGTATACGTCTTATAGATGTTTAAATAATACGTCTATAAGCTAATAATTATTTCGCAAAATGAACACTTTACACTTTACATCATAATTATTGTCATAAATAAAATCAACCTGAAATATAATGTTTATATAATGAAGATTAATACCCATGTTAAAGTTTATTATAATTCTCTTTCTCTTTGAAAATTAATGTGTTGTGAAAATAATTAGTTAGATGAGAGAGTGTGTTATACTCCTAGTATATATTTACTCTAAACTAAAATATTTATGATTTAAATAAAGTATCGATATTTATTAACCCAAGGAAATACTAAAGATACTTTGAAATATAGGTACATAATGCTTAATTATTTTAGGTACCAATGAAATGTCTACTCTTGTTTAAATTTAATATTGTCACATCATGATACATAAAATTCGCATAGAAAATTGGCCTTCAATAATTCTATGTTTCCCGGCGGAGACATATGTACATAATTGTTCACTGTCTCTTCAGTCTGAATTAGAGAGAAGATTCATATAACTTTCCTAAATATTTCATAGGAATGTCATATGCCAAAATAAAACATTTCTATATAAGATGTCCGACGATTAATATTTGCATAACTCGCCAATGAATAGAATTCATCGGTCGGGAAATGTGATGTTTTAATAAATTAATAAATAAATAATTAACACTTCCTTAAACCCTGGGCAAGTGAAAAAGTTTTCTTCAATTGCATTAACCACTATAAGGACACTTTATTAAAACCTTTACAAAAACATACCCTCAAATAAAATGTGAAATTCGCTGGTTTGCGTATTCATTATTATATTCGCTTTAGACGGAAGGAAGAAAAAAAAAATTCATTATGTTATTGTTTTTTATCCTTTTTTGCTAGTTTTTTTACTGTTCAATGTGTGCTCTTTATGTGAGTTTGTAAAGGAAAATGTAATTCGAAAATAAATAAACAAAAAAATACATATTTACATAAATAAAAATATAAAAAAAAATTAATAGCAAATAAATAATAAACAAATATAAATAAATAAATAAATAGGTATATATATAAATAAATAAATAAATAAATAAAAAAATAAATAAAATAATAAATAAATAAATAAATAAATAAACAAATAAATAAATATTTAAATAAATAAATACATAAATAAATATATAAATTAATAAATAAATAAATTAATTAATTTATTAATTAATAACTAAATAAATATATAAGTAAATAAATAAATAAATAAATTAATTAATTAATAAATAAATAAACAAGTAATTAAATAAATAAATAAATATATAAATAACTTAGGTACTTAATAACTTACTAAATAAACAAAATTCAATAATCAATAAATAATTTATTGACTTAATAAATCTAAAAATAAATATCTGAGCAACAAAGGCAGAAATACAAATAGTGAGACGATTGAAATATTTGAGCGTAAATTAAAATAGCAGACGAGCATGACATGTGTGAATGATATTGGGGCGATGAATGTATGTAAAGACATAATTATATGTATGCACATATATATCGCTCGGTTGACATCATGTCTCGGAAGAGACGACATGGTGTGATGGTATGTGTGTTTGGGTATGGCTTAAACGTTGCTTCAAAGAATCTCACCCTAATTTAATAGAATTATTAATAAATTCAATTTTATTATACGGGGAGGTGTTTTCATTCTTACCTTATAAATTGCTGCGTCTCCAAGGCGCTTTACGGCGTTAAATAGGGCATAACTGTAAAATTTTATCTTCCTTACTTTGCACTTAAACATGACATAGGCATTTGGATTCTTAGTATACAGCACTCCCCCATACAAGATATCGACAGTCGTAAAAGGAAATATTATATTATGGGGAATCAGCCACGATTTCTGAAGCGATAAATGACACGTGGGCGACATTAATTTGGTCTGAAACTAATTCCGGTTATGACAAAATAATATGATTAATTTTACGGGTTTCACGTTAATTGGATGGAAGTATACTAAAAGACTTTGTCAGACATCAAAGAAAATTGATATAAATAGTTGTATTTGGCAATAACAAATTGACTCAATGAGAATGCCTTATTTATTTAAGATTTTTTTAGAACGTCATATAAATTATGCAGTCATAAAAATAACGTATTTCTCGCATTACCAGTCTATGTAAGAATATGCAATAATAGCATCAAATCAAATACCCTATAACTATACGATAAGCTATGTTCCTTTGAAGAGACCTGGGTGTAACTCTTAATGGAGAAATGCTGTTAAGAATCCATAAGCAGCTGGGTTATAAGTTAAGACTATCTAAAGAATCTACTGACACTTAAAAATTGTTATATTTTACTTATGTTCGATCCTATCTTGAATATGTTTCAGTTGTTTGGAACCCCCAGTATGTGATCTATGTAGAAAGATTAGAAAAAGTTCAATATTTGAAACACCTTGATTATAAATGCAGTTTTGCCTTTGATGATAGAAAATATTTCCGCTCGTCATCATAAAATAACAACATTAGAAAATAGACGTACCATTGCAGACATGACATACCTACATAAAATTATTGATGGAGCCGTTGACTCTGAGTGTCTTGTTGGGAATATTCCAATTAATTGTCCCTTTCGTAATACTATGACAAATCATAATTTTAGATTGCCTCTCTGCAGAACTAATTATCTTCAAAATAAATTCATTCAAAGGACATGTAACAATAATTTTAATGTTTTTTTAAATAATGTTGATATTTTTAGAAATACTAAAGTAATAATGTCATTTCAGAGACCCTTGAAGGTTTACGGTAGCTGATTCCTTTTTTGTTCAGTTTGACTACGAATGCCACAACATTCCTTTCCCTCTGTTTGTCGTTTTTCTTTATGAATTTTGAGAACCTACTAATTTTTAATACCAATTGTAATAATGAAATATAATAATGAAATATTCGCAAAACGAAACGGGCTAGTACCTAGACTTAAGTCAACATTCGGACAAAGAAACTTTCTATATTTTCAGTCAAATTATTCAATGAACACTATGACAAAACAGTTACTTGAAAACATTTAACGAGACAACAAATTATGGATTAAACAAAACAGCATTGATTATATAAAAAATAAATTAAAAACCTGATATTCACATGACTGTCAAAAATGCAAACAAAGAAGATATACCTATATGTCTCAGAACAGGTTTTTATATAGTTAGGCATTTTTTTGCAATAGTATTATATCTGGAATATAAAGGGACAATAATATATCAACAGTTTTCAATCTGTCAATATGAACACATATATATTCCACAACGAATTTATATGACTTCCGATGACTGTTTAGGCTTACAAGGCCATAATCAATTGGTTGATTATATAAATAAATAAAAATATATAAATAAATAAAAATAAAAACAGTACGTAGAGTCAGCTTACTATCTGTATACAAAGAATGTTTGTTTTGTTCAAAAGCTACCAATCTGTGAATGCATTTTAAGAAGTTTTAAAATAATCTATTTGAAGCAATTGGATTATTCTTTAAGACAAAACAATTGATTCTGTAAACAGTATTTTTACGTTCTTTATTATATTCCACTATATATCTTCATTTATATATCTACTTTTTTGGTTTAATTACGCTCTGTTTCTGTAAAAAATCGTCTCAGTGATCTCATTCTATCAGCAACGCTGAAGCGTTGAGTTTGTATTGTAATATTATACAAGTTTCTAATAATAGTGTCCCTAATCTAATTAATTAAAATTTACTGCACGTGTTTTGCCTCAACGTGTGATATCTGCTTTGATGGTAAATCAAGTACACAGCAGAGCCTTGGTTGGAGTTGGGACCATCATAATGGTTCTATTCAAAATTGAACGGAAATGAACCACACTTTATTCATAAATTTTTCCCGGGTCGAAAGGGCGTCAAAAGAGGTCCTGATAGTGTGATTTTTTTCTATGGAAAATATTTATCCATTCACGATGTTAAAATGCAAAAGAACCAGTTTTCAGGCATCGAAGAATTGTATAGAAGTTTTTGGATGAATATGTATTGAATTATAGGATATATAGAAGAGTTCTTAAAAATAGACAAAACTTGATATTATAAGTTGTTGGAGGTAAAACCAAATTAGGTATATCGTTTTTTAACAAGATCAACAGGAATGCCAAACGTAGAAAATTCAGCCGATCGAAAAAGCAATTCGTGTTTTGAAGTAAAATCGATTATTTTTTTTAGGACATGTTATATATTTATAAATGTGGGACATGTAGGTAGTTGATTTATAAAACCCCATGTTGACATAATCCAAGGATTGGTTTGCACCAAGGACTTTTATCTCTGTTGTTCGCCAGCCTCTTCATCTCTTGGTAACTACTACAGCGCACGACACTAATAACCTGGTCTATATAACTGTCGACCTGAGATATCTATAATCGCGTCTCTGAGTTGTAAACATTGGTTAATTGGATGGAAATGCCATTTAGAAATAATCTCGCCACTTATACAAGAAAGTGTTCATTAAAAGCAGCATACTTATCTTATATTTTATTGAGTATATTTTTATCAGTTGGAAATAAAAAAAAATAAATAAGGATTCCAAAATAACCAATGGAAGAAAATGTGCGTGTAAAGGGTCACAAAACAGCATCTGTTATTTTCCCAGATTTGAAGAAATCTAAAATTGGTCCCTAAGGGGAGACCTTCCGAGAATTGACAGTGTTTTTTGTAATTCTAGATTATCAAATGGACAAAAGCCGTCTGACTAAAATTACGTGAAAAAAATGCTCAAACTGAATCGTTAATGGAAAAACATTTTTTGCGAAAATGAAACGAGACAGTGGAATCCATAAATATAATGCATGACCAGTGATCAAAATTTCTAGGGTTCGAATCCGGCTTTGAAATTTTGCTGATTTTGGTGATGTTTTTTTTAGTAAATTAATTATTTGCAGTCAACGTAAGACGAGAAATATATAAATTTCTCTGGGGTGTTTTCATATTCGTTATCACAGGGCTCTATATTCAAACACAGCCAACTTCACGATGATGTTTGTAAAATGTAGCAAAATTCACAATGATCATTTTCACAAAATGGTGAGAGAGAGGGTAATACGCCCTGAATTATGAAAGTGAAATGTAAACAGAAAACGGTGTTATAGAATCAGCTCTATAACGCCATTACGCCATTATAACCAGTCAATAGAACTATGACTATAGGAAGAAGTTGACCGTTGTCTATGGAAATGTCTTCAGGGGTGACATCTGCACGATCTGCATCATTATTACCTCATGTATAAGGAATGTTGCTTTCATTGTTTAGAAACCGATTTCTCAATAGATGGCGTTACAAAAAAATTTCTACGTCACTTCATAGATGGCAATGGTGTTTTTTATTTATTTTTTATTTTTATTTATTTCTATCCAAAAATATACAGTATATATGAGATACAAAATATCTTAAGATAATATAAGCTTATTCATACATAGTTAACATACAATGTAAATATAAGTTATCTCATTTCAATAAATATCAATTTACCACTTCACTGGTGCTTACATAGTTTAAGCCATATCTTTTTGTTTGTATCTTTGTTACTAGCCCCCTCACTAGGCATAGCCTGTGATAAGGTGAGCTAGTTTTATGTTATTGTCTATTACGTTGTTTATTTATAGATACATTTACATATAATATAAGTACATGTACATATATACGCTACGCATTCAAAACGTATGCATCTTTCCTTCTAAATACAATATTTAATTTTGAGTCATGCACACACAACCAAAAATTGTGGAAATAAATTATTTGTTTCACTTTTTTTCAATTGTCTATTCTGTTGTTTGTAATAGTGCATTTACATTTTATTTGGAAGAATTATTTCCTTAAGGATTTTTTCATCTATTTCATAAACCCATCTTAGTGATAGTTTTTTAAATTCTTTTGCATTACTGATGTTTTTAATATTTGTTGGTAAACTATTGAAAAGTTTTGTTGAAAAATATCGTACACTACGTTGTCCAAAAGTTGTTTTAATATATGGTATATTTAAGGTATTTGTTGTACTTAATCTAGTGTGTTTATATTGTTGTGAGCTAGTATATTGGTCTTCTCTTTTTAGCTTGTATATTAGCAGATTTTTTGCATATATTTTTGTAATTGTTGGAACTTTGAATTTAGTAAAAATCTCTTCAGTATTCGTTCGAATAGGTACCTTAAGTATAACTTTTAAAAATTGGATTAAACTTGTTAATATTGAACTTTTAAAAATTGGATTGATAGGGAACTCAATAAGAAGGCATAATCGAAGAATGTTGCACAAGCGCATAAAGTGATCATATAAAGATGTCGTTGTATTATCTGTTTAATAGAGATGAATTAAAATAAATATTGATTTAAAACCAAGGGTTGTAACGGTATCCTGAATAATCACAACTCAGTGAATCCCAACTTATTTTCCAATGTATCGTATAACGACGTGATACAGTGATAATTAATGTAAACATTGACGGGAATACCAAGAATTTCACGCTCATTTGACAGTTATGATTGTATTTTTCGTCAAAAGAGCAAATCGTTGGGTTTCGTGAAGGCTGCTCCGTAAACATTGTTGGTATTTTCAAATGTCAAACCGTTCGGGAATCCAAGTTTCCTTGGCATTTCAACATTATAATGGAAGCCAGGTAACAACTTACTTCCAACTTGTGGGGAATCTTCAAGAAATAGGAGCAAGATGGTAGGTATTTTTTTTTTTAATAAAAAATGAATATGTCCTTGTTAAACAAGTACATATACATCTTCCTACGTTCCCTAAACTAAGCATAAATGCTTGTCCTATAGGTGAACGAGATCGGTCGAGGCAGGATTCGAACTCGCGACCACTGGATTACTAACCCAGCGCGCTAACCGCTCTGCCATCCACCCATCCAATACATAAGGTATTTGGTTTGATAATAACAATAATAAAATCCTTTTATTACGCAAAAAATATTTATTTTCACCATTTATTTTTACCAGACTTACTTGGAGTAAGAACGTTCCTAAAAAGAAACATTCCTATTTCAGCGTCATAGAATATCAACTTGGAGTAATCGGTTTAGGAACGCACCTAATTTAGACGGAACGTTTGTAAAAAGTTATAGAATCGGAGGTTTTATGTATTATTGGAAAAACGTTTATCTGATACAAGTATCGTGAACAAGGATTGTTCAACATTTAGCTAAAATTTCCGCAATGCAATAAACCCTTTTTTAGCAAATTTTCCGTTTCGGTTGTTACAAAGGTGAAAGAGGTTGCTGTTATAAGTGTCATAATTGTAATAAAGTGCCGTAATTGTAATACCAAACCAATCTCATAAAATGACTCGTTCGTTGTTAGACACAAAGGAAAATAGGCACTCTTTATTTTTTTCTCAATATTTTTTTTATTATTTCTCTTTAACAAAATTTACCGGGCAAGTCAGACTCGTATTGCAAATTAAGTACGTAGGTACTGTCGTTTATTTTTCTTAACGGCAACACAATAAATTTAATCTAAGTTTCCATTTAAGTTAAAGTCGTATTGTATTTGTTCGTAACGGACCGAAATATATTTATTGTAAGTGTGAGTTTCATAATGGAATTACATTTCAGTTCCTTTTTATTATTGTTTTTTGTTAAATTTTCACACGTAATGCTTTTTTTAGATATCTATTTGGCGGGAAAAAGATCCAATACATAAATACGCATTTGAAAAAAAAGAAAGTGATATTTGTTTAGGGGCAAGTTAACGACTGCACAAGTTGTAATCTGTAAATGAACAGTGAAATTTACGGTGTGACAAAGCGCCATTTAGAGGCTTTGCCGCAGCATTAGCTATATTACAGCTAGTTTATTGATATTTAAGTACTTTTCCTGATTTTCCGATATCTATTTAGCAGGAGGATAAAGATCCTATCAATAAATAAACCTTTGAAAAAACGAAGGAGATATTTGTTTTGGTGTAAGTTAACAACTGCTCAAGTTGTAATATTATGTAAATTAACAGTGAATTTTATGGTATGAAAAAACGGCAAGACTTTGCCGCATCATTACAGCTAGTATCCTGATTTCTAGATATCTATTTTGCGGTATACAGATCCAATACACGTTGGAAAAAAAACGAAAGAGACATTTGTTTTGGAGTAAGTTAACGACTACGCAAGTTGTAATATGTAAATTAACAGTGAAATTTACGGTGTGAAAAAATGATATTTAGAGACTTTGCCGCAGCATTAACTATATTACAGGTAGTATCTTGATATTCAAGTATTTAACCTGATTTTAAGATATCCTTTTTTGCGGGATAAAGATACAATACACGTTCGAAAAAACGAAGGTTATATTTGTTTAGGAGTAAGTTAACGACTTCTCAAGTTGTTATCTGTAAATTAATATTAATATTTACGGTGTGACAAACCGGCATTTTGTGGCTTTACGTCAGAATTGGATATATTAGAGCTGGTATCGTGAAGTTCAGGTATTAAATCCTGGTTTTTAACACAATAGTTTAGAGGGAATGATATTGAAAACCAAAAAAAAAAAAAAAGCAATACTGCTGTACCAGCATCTCATTGAAATTGCCTACCTTCATAACAAGGCAGTTTTACTATTGAGCACACCCTAAATATGATTTCAGCTTTGGCAGCAAGAAGATTCCTTAAATTTGAAACACCGAAAAAAAAGTCTCTCTCAATGCCACAAACGACAAAAAGCGGTGACTGTGGAAGTCTCTGAACAACGAATTTGAGAACAGACGTTGGAAGAATGTATTTTTTTGGAATAGTAGGCAGTGGCTCTGTTATGGACACTTCTGTAGACACTGGGTAAAAATCATCCATTAACGTAATTCTTGAACGTTCCTTTGACAATTAATGAATTAAAAAAAACGATTTACACATTTTGGAAGACTTTACAATGAGACATTTATATGTTTTGATAAAGTGACTGAAAAGAGATATCAGATTCTCGAGATATGTAAGTAAAGGAATATGATTTAGTGGACTATCAACGGGGTGGACCAGGATTGTTAAAACTATTACAAAACATAATTTGAAATCCCTTTCGCGATGTATCTTCATTTGCCATTACATATTTTCCATGAATTTTTTTGATAAATCCACTTGGTAAATTTATACTGCGGATTAAATAATAATGACTCAAGGAGAAACAAACTCACTACTCACACATGTCGAATTCATTTATATTTCGATGAAACTTCATGTGAAAATTTTGATGAATATTAAATTTTCGTCATATCGTTTACTTTGGTTGTGTTGAGTGAGAAATTTCACTCATAAAACATTGGATGTTTTTGAAGTTAGTACAATAAAGTAGGACTTGAACATGAATTTGAAGTAAACACCAGGAGGTAACTTATGACGAAGATACGTTTTAATTTAAACAAGGTAAAGAACTCCGTTTAAAGCTTTGATTGAGTTGTTAAGTGCATAATAACAAGATGTTTAAAGCCATTTAAAAAAAAAAGAGTAATATTATTTGGTATTTTGATATATTATAATATTAAAATTAATCCAAAAGATATAATGTAACATTTATCTTCTTCTTCTTGATGTGCCGCTTCTAACGGATGGTTGGCGACCATCACACCAAACTCATCGCGATCTTGTGCCAATCTAATTAGTAAATACATTTTCTTCTTCTTGGGCCGCTCCTAACGGAGGTTGGCGACCATCACACCAAACTCATCGCGATCTTGTGCCAATCTAATTAGTAAATACATTTTCTTCTTCTTGGGACGCTCCTTACGGAGGTTGGCGACCATCACACCAAGCTCATCCCGATCTTGCGTCAACCTAATTAGTGATGCCACATCCGAAATTCCGAAGCACTGCCTGAGATTCTCAAGCCACGATATTCTTTTACGACCCATACTCCATCGTCCCTTTATCCATACTTCCACTATATGTTGTAGAAGGGCATATTTATCAAGACGGAATATGTGGCCAAAATATGCGGCTTTGCGTCTCTTGGTAGTGGTCACGATGGAGTTCGCGAACTACTTCCACGGCGGAGGACGTTATAGGACCCATTGGTCCTGTTCATCCCCGACGCAGCCGCAACGTCAGACAACACAATATCCACTACCCATCGGGTTCAACCACTGCCCCCGAGAGTCCAACCTGACAGTGGTCAGCAACTCTCTCTATCATATTTAGAACTCTTCCATTGGAGACTAACGACTCATCAGATGCGCATCAACCTTCTGTATAGCCACATCTCGAATGCTTCAATTTCATTTATTATTGAGCAATTGAGAGTCCAACCTTCCACTCCATAGAACAGCACTGGCTACACGTAGGTATGCTTTAACAGCTCTCTATATCTTATATTTTTATAATGTAGATATTTTTAGATAATTATTCTAAAATGAAGTATAAAAAGGTCATATCAGAGACCTTTTAAGATGAACAGAAGCTGTACAGTAGTTATTTTGTTCAGTTTGACTGCGACTACTACAGGCTGCTTTTTCCTACTTTTTTCATTATTTTCTTTTTTTTCTATTTCCGACCACTCTTGAATGGATGCCTCCTCCATTTGACTCCATGTTGTCTTTTTCTGTTTAATCTGAATCCAGGAAGTGTCAAAATATCGTTGGATATTCTTTTACTTCTCCTAAATTTGATAAGTACCAACTAATATTTTTTTACATAAAAATGGTTAACACTGCGCGGTAAGATACACATGTCATTATTTTTTGATTATTCTAAAACTAAAATGGTTTATGATTATTTTGTTTATTTTAAAATTTTTGTAATATTTTTTTTCATAACTATGTTTTTTTGATGTAAAAAACTACTTTGGAGCAGGATATGCCCAGTGAGTTGGATATACATTTATGTATAATATGTATAAAAAGTGATAGTTATTGTAAATTGTGATTGAAAAATAAATAAATAAATAAAAAAACATTTAATACTTGCAGATGCCAAAGCATTCATAAGAATAATTATTTATTTTTATGCTTCGAAGAATGAGTCTCGTCGAACATATTAAATTTAACCTTATATATTCTCTATAGAAATAATGAAAAATCTAAAAATATACAATAACTATAGAAATATTCAGTCAATACGCCTTTATAATTATGTTAATCAAAAATTTTATAACATATCATTTTATTATTTATTAAAAAAGAGTTTTAAATTGTGTTTTGTGAGAAGATAAATATTGCATGTCTCCAGAATGTGGCAACTTGTTATTGGGTGCGTGTTAAATTAATATTTGATATAGTACCTACCTGTTAGTTGCCCGAGAATCAATATTAAAAAAATAAATAAATTTATATTCTTATCAATTATTATTATATATATTATTTTTCAATGAAAAATAACCATTATATAAGATGGATTCATCTTTATATTATACTTTGAGAAATTTCAACATATACAATTAAACATAATTTGTGTATGATTAATAATTTATTAATTAAACAACATACCAATTTTTACTAAATTATTAAATTATTGTATTATGATGAAATTATTTTAGCCCCCTTGGAGTGATCTAATATCCCTAAACGGCGTTTAATAAATTCTAATTATTATTATATGCAAATCGTAGAAAACTCGAATGTTTTCTTTGTTATATTGTCTCAAAAGAATTCTGCTTTTGTTACAAGTATTTCGTCACTGTTACAATAAGGAAAAAATAATATATACCTACTCTTGATAAAAATAATAATATTACCTAAAACTCAATTAAAAATGCAATCGCTTCAAGTAATTGTAATTGTAAATCTAAACTCAATTAAAATGTAATTGTTTCAAGTAATTATAATTTTAAATTCAAGTAAAATGTAATTGCTTATGCTATACATATTGAATTAATCTCTTATTTTTTTGTTATCTAAATAAAATCGAGTATAATTTATATCTATTTTTATTAAATGTTATTCGACAAATAAGAGATCCGACACAACTAATGATTCCTTTGAAATTAGATGAGATTTTTTACTAAACACTTTGTACATAATGACCACCATAAAATGATTGATTTGAGCGTTATAAATAATTTGGTATTAAAACTTCCTTGTTCGGAACATAATAACAAGAGTGATTTAACTAATGTAGGGATCTACTTCAAATTTCGTAATAACATCGTTAGTATAATTTAATTTCAAGTTATTTAATCATTTCAAAACTTCCCACAAATCAGTTTAGATGATGGATTATTTTTCAAAAACGTCCTAATGTCTTTGTAACTTTTCTTTCCGAAGAGCGAGGCTGTACAGAATGTAAATTCATTTACTTATAAGAACTATTGGAATTTAGCCAAAAAAAGTTGAAAAAATATAGACCTGGCATACAAATCTTGTGTAGGTACCTTGTTTGATACTTTGTCGATATGTTAATGTAAATAAATTCTCCCGAACAAATCAACAGTTGAATTTTAATATGACTCCGCAAAGTGGTCGAAAAAAATATTATATAGGTAGTAAAATATAAATTATTTTGTCCATCTTTCACTGATTCGTTGAATTTTACTGCACAAAAGAACTCTGATTTAAATTGAACTTCACACTGAATGAACGTTTTGATCGGTGATTGTACGTGATTGTAATTCTTGTTTAAACCATGAGTCTTTTGTTTTCCCCATTCACTATTACGTGATTGTTGCTTTTGAGGGAATCCCAGCACTTTGCATCGGTCGGCCATTGTTTGGCGAAAATTGATAAATAATTACTCCAAGTTTCATTGTGTTGAAACCTTTAGTCTCGGTGAGATATTTGAGAGTTAAATGTTGTGGAAATTATTAGAGGTAGCATAGTGCTTTCAGTCAATGTCTTTGGATATATTTATCTCAGGTCAGGAGACACAATCTCTAAACCATTGTATATAAGTTATCGTTATTGATTTCAAATAAATCGTTCTCAAATATCAAATATTTACTAACTACTTATTTTTACCTTCTGTGTAGGTTATTAGAAATGTCTTTATTCAAATTCAATTGTTCAAAGGTAGATATTTTCGTTATCACATTCGTAGTTTATTTTCAGTATAATTATGTAAGAATTTATACCGCAAGCACATTTTACTTCAATAGAGGTCACCACAAGCGAGTTCGATAATAAGATACTATGATCAATTCATCATCATCATCATATGCTCGACAGCTCCTTCATTCCCGTCTATCCGTTGCTTTCGTTCCCCAGTTTCTAATATATGCTGCGGATAAATCCTCACGACACTGTCCATCCATCGAGTCCTACGTATTCCTGGTCTCCTTCGACCTTATGGCATAGAAAGTGTGAGGCTTTTTGTGGTAAATACTATGATCAATTGGTTACACCATATTCCAAATGACGAGGTAATGAGCAGAGTCAAACTCTTAATGAGGGTTATCCAACACCAATCATCCAAATGGGAAACCCATAACATCAGCATGCTACTATCACCGAAAGAATGACGGAGGGTAAAAACTATAGAGGATACCCTAAATACAATAATTATATAATGTAGATCGGGTAATCAGTGATGTGCGCTGTAGCAGCTATAAAAAATGACAATATTTATAAAATAATGTATTAAATTTGGAGCAAGCTCTTATGATAAACCTTTTTATTTGAATAGTTGGTAAATACTGCCGGGATACTAAAGAGATCAATATTTCTGGTAAATCGCGTAGGAACTCATAGATTTATTTTTCTTAATAAATATGGGGAGTCACCGCGGTTATTTAGAATATTCATCATTATCATCAGCAATGGCGCTACAGCCCGGTGTGGGTCTTGGCCTCCTCAAGAAACTGCCTCCATTCCGCCCTGTCAGCAGCAAGACTCCTCCAATTTGTCTGTACGATCGCTCTTATATCTCCCTCGATGTCGTCCAGCCATCTCATCCTAGGTCTCCCTCTGCTTCTTCTTCCTTAAGGACATGTGTCCAATACTTTCTTTGGGACCCGGCTATCCTCCATTCTATTAACGTATTTAGAATATTGCCTCGCTTATTTCAAACAGAATGCCTTATGGAAATAAATCCGTCGTTTGTAGGTATATAAATTTAAAAAAAAAATAAAAGTACCAAAAATGAGTTTTATGATATTACATTTATCAGCGGTGTGAAATAAGATACGAGTGGTTAACGCTGTTAGTAATATAAATTTTGATGTCATTTAACTAACGTTGGCAGGTTGTAGTAAGTTACGGTTATTGCTGACATGCGATACCTCAATGGGAGTGCTTCAGACGAAAGTGATGAGGCAACTTCCAAAGGTTTATGTCCTGCAAACGCAATACAACGAACTGTTTGAACTTCCTCAAGGCCCCTTAAAACTTTCGACAGTCATATTTCTTCGAGTAACCATAAAAGTCTTTTCAGGTAAAGAACTGATGATACATCGCACAAGTTTCAGTTTTCAATTGGTTTATGTGTTTGCTAAGAGATTCAATTTAATACCTACTTAAATTTTCAAAAATCAGATGTGTATATTTATTTGTACATATGAACTGACTTCGACAAATTTTCTTGTAAAGTATTTTTCTACATTGGGTGTTTACATTTTTATCAATTTACATAGAATCTTGTATAAATATACATTTTTTTGTTGTTGATATTAAATATTTTATGTCATTAGCTAAATTTACTAATATTCAATTTTCATCCATGTCTGCTCCCAGTGTGGAGCATGTGGTCGTCACATACGTCACATTTCTTCAGGATATTCTGTCCAGGGCCAACTTTGTTGTCTGCTCCCATGCCAATATAACAGATAAATCCATTGTAAGCTCAGTTTTATCGACAAGTAATCTAGTTAACGATTAAATCAGTCTTATTTTAAAAATTATTATTGTCTAACAGATTTTTAATTATCTCAAAAGAGACGAAGTTGGAATATTTATTGTAGGAGAACCGGGAAATCAAGGCACCTACAGGGCTTACGACCTGTCATCGGCTGGTTTACGTGATCACTTTATGCGCTTGCGCAACGTTCACCAATTATGCCTTTTTAATGAGATCCCTATCAATTCAATTTTGAAAGTTCTATATATTGTAATAATGAAATTCTTTTCGATTGAAAATAAGGAATTTTTAATACAGGCATCTATGGGTGAAATTATGAACAACAATCTTATTATTTTTTTATTTATTTTGTTGTAACGCCATCTATTGAGAGAATTGTTTTTTTGTAAATAATGAAAGCTACAATTCTTATATCTGAGGTGACAATGCATTTTTCGCATAGAAGTCACCCCTGAACTGCGCCAGACTTATAAGGTCATTTTTGTCTTATTTACCTACTTGTACCAATGTGTAAGTAATCGAATATTTTTGTTATTGCATATGCGCAAACATTGGATTTTTTTCCCTGTTTTTCTTTCTTTCAAAATTGAATTGATAGGGATCTCATTAAAAAGGCATAATTGGTGAACGTTGCGCAAGCGCATAAAGTGATCACGTAAACCAGCCGATGACAGGTCGTAAGCCCTGTAGGTGCCTTGATTTCCCGGTTCTCCTACAATAAATATTCCAACTTCGTCTCTATTGAGATAATTAAAAATTTGTTAAAAAATATCTTTGACTCCCGATAGGGGAAAAAATCCAATGTTTGCGCATATGCAATAATAAAAATATTCGATTATTATTGTCATTTTTTATCAATCTTATACATCTTCATTTATTGCCTCAAATAAGTAAATACTTTGATACTATGGCTGGGTTCTTTCAACAAATGTATCAGTAATAGTACCTATAGTTAAAATATTTTGATTCCATAAAATTGTTCAAAATTGAGTCATTTAACGGAATTAGATTTCAATGAAACAACCAAAAGTTTTGAACAATTTTATGAAATCAAAGTATTTTAACTATAAGTACTTTTACTTTAATCTTTGTTCGAGAAACACAACCTAAGTTAACAAAACCATGCCCACTAGATTGCTCGATTCAAAAAATCTAGTCTAAGAGATAGCAACATGCATTAAACATGCATTAAAAAATGATTCATCGAAAACGTTGCTATCTCTTGTACTAATTGTCTTTCCCACAAGTTAAAACGTGCGCTTAACATATTTAAATTTTATTTCAATAAGGTAAATAGTATCTTTGTCTGATAGAAATACTTTAATTTGCTTAATTCACCATTTTTACATTAATGAAAAATAATTCAAATAATCTTTCATCTGGTGATTGATTGTTGTGACGACTCAATGTCTTATTTCTTTTGAGATTGAAACTACGTCATACACAAAATCAATTATTTGGAGTAGAAGAAACTGCAAAATGTTTACAAAATACAATTTGTGAAAACTCAAAAAAATATATTTGTCTACGTTATTGATAGTAATAAAAGTCTGTACGTAAAAGATCCAGATAGATGGACGTGGACGATAAGAAGAAACGTCTGGAAAGGACGGGAGTAATAATTACATATCCTTGAACGTATTGAAAATACGTATCGGTTTATGAGATTCAGAGCGCCTCTTCTGCTTCTTAAAATGAGAGCGAACGACGGTTTTGTCAACCGATTTCTTACATAGATGGCGTTATTTATTGAGGGTGGACCGTCCCTTGGCTTAGATGTCTCCTTGTAATAAAAGTTTTTCGCTCCGTCGAACCCGTGACCCTTTTTCTTCACCGATCATTCAGATTTCGCTTTACCTCCTTTTTAAGCTCCTAGCCTTTAAGGGTTAACTTATGGTATAAATAGGAATTGTGAACGAGATATGGATAATATATTTTGCCACGCTGAAAGCAATGACAAGATGGGAAAATGAATATACATATTTTGAAAAGTATGTATACTTCCTTAACTATTAGAAGAAGCACAGATCCACGATCTTTATAGGATAGAAAAAGAGGTTTTTATTGAAAAATTAGCTCATCTTTTATTAAAAACCTCTTTTTGGAACGCATAGAAATTATTTTCAGTCTTAATTGTTCAGTAGAAACAACAAAATGAACGATAAAATAACAATAAATATAATTACATATTTTTTATGACACACGTTTTGATCTCAATAGACACGAAGTTTGAATATTTTGGGAGAACTGGTCACAAAATATCATTAACTCCCTACAGGAATAAAATAAAAACTACGAAAAATATTAAAACAGCCAAATTCCATAAAGAGTATAATTGTAGGCTTTGAAAATGCCCTATATTTTCAATTTATTGTTGTTTCTCTATTTTTTATATATTCGACCAGTACTGTCTAATTTTTAAATGAAATGTATTGTTAATTCTGTTTTTATTTTTCTTTTTAATATATAATTTTGTTAATAAAAAGAAAATATAATTCTATGTAACATGTAAATGGCTTATGCCGTGTATTGTGTAAAAAAATAAAATAAAATAAATAATATCATTGAAATTTGTTCAGTAGATCTTTGTTGGCATAACTTGTTTGGAAGATTTTAAAATCCAGTGTTCAAATGAACACAATAATTCGTTTGAGATAAAAATTTAATACTTGCCTGTAAATGAGTTTAAAGTATATTATTATAATGATATTAAAACTCACTGTTTACTGCTTCCACTCTATTAGGTTCGAACCGGAGAGCTCAAAAGCAGAATAATTTTGCATGACATGCCACAACTATGTATCTATGTATATAAATACATAGATTTAGAGCGAACTTGGTAGATTAACAAAGCTAAAACCAAGTTAATAATTCGTTTTGTCACATGCATACATAATCAAAGGATCCATTAAGTAGGGTGCGGTGAACATTATCATAACATAGACACTTTGGTGTGCTCTAGAAAAGTGACAAGTTTACAACCGACCTTCCGATTAAATCAATTCAGCAGAGGTGAACTTAGTATTTTAAGGTATGTACTTGGTTTTTTACATCGCCATCACCATTATAGTACTAACTTATGTACACACTTAACTTTTTGTTTGGCATTGGTATATGCTTTTCTACGCCATCGGCTGCGTCATATTTCGGCTATTCAAAGCCCCGGTTCCCAGGTGTTGGACAGTCTGATTAAATATACCATATCGTCTTTTCTAAGGAGGCTAAATAGTAAATTTTGAAAATATTTTTCCCAAAACCTTCAAAAATGAGTCATTGAAATAAAGAACAGTATATTTTAACATATTTATTCAATTGCATGAGATTTTTTTTAAATTTAAATATTTCACATAATTTTCTTGTAAAATTAGTTTGAATGAAACCCTATTTTGATTTTTTATTGTAACTAAAAAACTACAAGGCCTGTAAAGAAGATTTTTACTTTAATCGAAAGAGAATACGATTGAAATTGCAAGATTGAAAGAGATATTGTGAGTAGAATGAAAGTAAATACACTACGATGGTTCGGACACGTGGAGAGAATGAACGATGAGCGCCTGACAAAGAGAGTAAACAAGCCTGTAAAGAGTGGAATGAGAGGTCGTGGCCGCCCGAGAAAGAGTTGGCATGATCATATAAATGAGATTTTAAAAGATGGTAATATAAGTCAGAATAATAGGAGAGCATGTATGACGCGATGCATGGATGTAAATGAGGCAAAACATGTATGTCAAGATAGAGGTGTCTGGCGTTCGGTCCTCTCTGCCTACCCCAAGTAGGGATACGGCGTAATGGTTTGTAGTAAGTATATAGAATATGAAAAACTTCCGGCTGAGTTTTTTTTTACTATTTTAGTATATTTTTGCTATTTTAGTACCTATATCGATATAAGTGTTGAGTATGTACCTACTGTTTCAAAATATTCAAATACGTTATATTGATAGCCAGAAAAAAATGCAATTATACTAGCGTATATTCCACCATAAAAATATTCGATTTAAGTATAATATATATTTTCCCGGCGCTTTTTTTAATAAAAGCACTTTAATGAATATAAACAAACAAAAATAATAACAAACATTCAGTATAATCTTCATCATTGGTTTTTAACTAGTGTGGAAACACTTCCCTTAAGAAGTTTCCTTCCTGAAGTATAATATTTTGATTTTGCGCCTTACAACAGTCAATCTTTATAGCTGATAGGCATTATACGAGTTAGCACGAATCAGGAGTTCGGCATTCTTCGGGGGTAGGGAGATCCATGTAAACGAGTGGGGTATGGCCGGGGCTGGATTGATCGTTAATGGTGCTCTCACGTTGTGGTTCATTTGTATAACTGTTAATGTAGGTACTTCTATCTTATAAATATCAATTACTGTATTCAATACTAAATGTGTAAATAGTCAACGTGTCTATTTATTTAAACATATTATATAGTATTTAAAAGTACCATATATTAAACTGGCAAAGAGGATTTGATTATTGACAAAACTGACATGTGGCTGAGGAGAAAATAATACATTTTATGTATTAAAATAAAATAAAATTAAAATGATCATTAGTTTGAGATGTTTTCTAGTTAAACACCAGGGAGGAAATATGTACATACATAGGTACATAAGAAATGGAAAAACCATTTCATATCCATACTTTGGGTTTCGTACTACGAAATATATATCCGGTTTGAACAACACACATATCAAACACACATACATAGATTGATGCCCTTTTTCGTAATGTGAAATCTCATACATAATAATATTTCCACACATTACAGTTGATGTGGAGAAATGAAAATATTTTCCTTGGAAGCAGAGCATATGGCAGCATAAGTTTTACGATTCCAACGTTCAAATTCAAATATCCATTAGATATGGAAGAGATTCGACGCAGAGGGTCGATAGATCTCACGCAGTATGGAGCATTACAATTACAAAAGGAATGATCTCGCTTTTATTTCCTATCACAAAAAGATTTTTTTCGTTATTTACGTAGGGAATATTTTTTATGCTACCCAATTTTTAACGAAAGCTTTTTGTTGTATAGTGACTTTGCCTTCGGTATAATTATATTGAAAATTAAACTATAGTGTAGTTGTTTTTATTCTCCACTACTATGGAATAGTACAGCGTCATGATTTTACAATTTTTAAGCGTATTTTTTACATCAATTTCTTAACGGGTATCATGCAGAGAGTGCACATTATGAGTTTCATCGTGATGTATTTATATGTATGGCGTAGGCCATATTAGGCGTCCGCCGTACGCCATATGCCGTACGCCGTATCCTTTTTGTGTCCTCTCTTCAGCCCACACTATAAGTTATGTATAGCTCAACTTCATATTTACGTAATCGTAGTTGAGCATTATGTGTAAAGTGCACAGACCTAGAGCTGGTTAGTTTTCCATGAACATCTTTTACTTTCTTCTCTATGATTTCATCATTTACGATGTTTTTTGTGTCCTCTCTACAGCCCAAACTATAAGTCCGATTGACTTCATATTTATATCAAATGTGTAAATTCCATAAAGTTAGAGCTAATTTGTTTTCCGTAGATATCCGTTAATTTATTCTCTATGATTTCATTTGTCCAAATTTTGAAAATGCTCGCACGTTCTGGAAAATCGAGGTATTTTTATTTGATATAATAAAAATACACTCTTCAAAAATGAATTTAATGATTGTCAAAATATAAAGAAAAAAAACTATGTTCTGCTTTATCAACGTGAAATGAATTTCATATTTGTATGAACAATGTATAATATTATAGATGTACGTATATACACACCACTTTATTTATTATTAGTTTTTTATACCAGTTGATGCCGGGATGGTCAATGTGAAGCAATGAGCTAACTTATTAAGAAAATCGTTTATGTTTTTATTTAACTACTAGCTTTTATGTCCCGCCGTTGGCCAAGAATGTAAAATTGTGAAAGAAAAAGCAATCGTTTTTATAATATTGTCACCCAATTATTTTGCAATATCAGACTATGAAAAGTGGTTTGAAATTTGATTGAGTTTAAGTATTGTAAAATGTTCAAGTGATGGCCACAACCAATTCTTTTTTATATATTGCTATAAAGTGTGAATGAAGTACCTATAATATTTATACAATTTCTGCTCGCATGGACTATGCGTAATGGTTTTAAATATGACTGTTTATCAACGTTGTAAAGAGATTGGTTTGGCCACAACCCCCATTTTTAAATATTATCATCGAAAACAAATTGTAATGTGTACCTATTGAAAATTTAGTAATTTTCGATGTTGGGATGTGGTTAAAATTTGATTAAACAAACGTAGGTACTGAAAAGATCTAGTATTGGTCACATCCCATTCGTTTTTATATTTTTTCATCAAGTGTGCATTATATTTTTGCTCAATTTGACTGAAAGTCTTCATTAACGAAGAAGAAGAAGACTTGAACTATAGTAAATAGTTTTTAATTTGAATATAAATGTTGTGAAGAGTTCAGTAATGGCCACAACCCCCATTCTTTAAATATTAGGTGTTGAAAATTATTCAAAATAGGATGATATAAATGGTTTAGATTTAATTAAACAAAAGTATTGAAAAGATTCTAGTGCAGGTTATATCGTCACATCCCATATCCCATTCATTTCATATGTATTTTCATCAAGTGTGCATATCGTTAGTAATATTTCTGCACAATAGACTATTAGACTTAAAACTAACCCAAAAGACTAAATAAAAAAGAGAAAAATAAGTATAAGAAATAGTTTGTATAAAAAACTATTCCAATGGTCTACATAAAATAAGTAAAAATACATATACCATATAGAAGAATTAGACTATTGGAAATAGATTGTATAAAAGCTCACCCAAAGGTCTACAAAAAAGAAGAAGAAGAATATTTAGACTATTGGAAATAGTTTGTATAAATACTGACCAAAAGGTCTACATAAAAGAAAATGAATAAGACTATTGGAAATAGTTTGTATTAAAACTCTCCCAAAAGTCTACGTACTTAAATGAAGAAGAATAATAATTAGACTAAAGGAAATAATTTTTATAAAAAAATGACCCAAATGTATACATAAAAGAAGAAGAAGATGAATTAGACAATAGGAAATAGTTTGTAAAAAAACTGCCCTAAAGGTCTACATAAAATTAAGAAGAAAAAGAATTAGACTCCAGGACCCGCCGCTTCAGGCCCTTCAGTACCTCCCGTCCCTTTAATCCCTCATTACGTCCCTTCCCTTCAGGCAGTTTTATACCTCCCGTCCCTTCAGGACCTTTAGTGCCTCCCTTCCCTTCATTACATCCCGTCCCATCGGTCGGTTAAGAAAAGTTTAAATCCAGAAACCATCCTGGAAGAACCGCGAAGAGATGAAAGAACCTTCTTTTCCCAGGATGCCCTTCTTAATAGGTAAAATGACTAAATACACGAAGAAGAAGAAAAAAGTTTAAACCCAGATACCTGCGAAGAGATGGAAGGACAGTTGGACCTTCTTCTCCCAGGATTCTCCAACTTCATAGGTAAAATGACCAAAAATACACGATGAAGAAGAAGAAGAAGAAATAAGTTTAAATCCAGATACCTGCGAAGAGATGGAAGGAAAATTGGACATTCTTCTCCCAGGTTAGTCCCCTTCAAAGGTAAAATGACCAAATAGACGATGAAGAAGAAGAAGAAAAAAGTTTAAATCCAGAAACCTGCGAAGAGATGGAAGGAAAATTGGACCTTCATCTCCCAGGATAGTTCATCTTCATAGGTAAGATGATCATGTACACGTTGAAGAAAAAGAAGAAAAAAGTTTATATGCAGAACCCGTCCTGGAAGACCTGTGAAGAGATGGAGGGACAGTCGGACCTTCTTTTCCCAGGATACTCCCCCTTCATAGGTAAAACGACCAAATACACGAAGAAGAAGAAGAATAAGAAAAAAGTTTAAATCCAAAAACCATCCTGGGCATACGCTCGACAATTCACCAAAGTTTCATTATAATCGGACAAACGGTTGGTAAATAAATAAATAAAATAATTTTCCTATAGGAAATCAGTATAGGTATATTATTGTTGATTTGTAAGTAAATAGTATTAGGTAGGTACCTACCTACAACAACCTTCTAAATAAATTCGATTCCTAACAAATTTTATTTGAATATCACATTCTTTCTGTAGCCATGGAAACGATTCGAACACGTAAGTAATATCGAATGGTTCGGATACATTTTTTGAATATGTAGGTACCTACATTGGTTTGTTCGATGCCATAAAAATGAAAATTGTCAGAAAAATCAAATATTATTTACAAATTATGCAATTTTATTATGCCTATATCTTTACTAATAAATAACACATTTTTACAATATATGTCTTAAAACTTGCCGTAATGTCTTGTGTTTCATTTTATTATTTCATAATTACATTTATTTCAAAGGTTTATTATTTTCAAGAACATATTCATTCGGTGGGAAAATGAAATATTGTATGAAAAGATATTAAAATGGCGGCGTTTATGTACAAAAGGCTTACTTTAAAAATAAGTTAAACATTATAATTATACCAAATATTCACCATGTTTTTCACTTAAACGCTAAGTTATACTTCAAAATATATTTTTTTTGTGTAAATACCTACTTCTAACTTTTAAACTAACAGATATTTGCGTGCAAAATGTACACTTTTTTGACAGATACGACTTGGAAAATTTTGTATGAAAAAAATAATTATTGAAATATTTTTAAAATTCAGCATTTTTATCGCATTATTTTTAGCGTGACACTGCATCAGGTATACAGGTACACGTTCGCACATAAATTAGATTTTTAGATGCTCTTGGTTTTTCAGAAGGCGTGAGACAAACACACACACACACACACACATACACACACACATACACTAACATTTTGATTGCTTTATTACTTTAGATTTATGTATTTGCTATGATATAAATTCAGAAGGGACTGATTTTATCAAAGTAATAATAATAATAATAATATTTATTAAAAATAAAAAACACAAACAACAAATACAATAATAACAGTATAAACAAAAAATAGGAAAAAAAAATAACATCAATTAGGAATTCTCCCCGAAAATAAGAAAGCCTTGTGCTTCGGGGAGGAGTACAGAAGATGACACCACAAAAATCACAAAAACAACAAAAAAGAAAAAAGAAACATATACATATTTGATATAAAGAGAGAAAAAAATACACACATACATATATACATGCATATACACACATATACATACATACACATATACATATATACACACACACATACATACATACACATACATACACACACATACATACACACACATATATATAACACACATACATACACACACACACACACACACACATAGATATATACACATACACACACATACACATACAAAAATAGTACAGTTAATGATACACAACCATGCCTATACAATGCACTCAATCATTCAAGAATATTTAATATGGCACAATGAGACGAGAAGCTATCTAAACCTTTTCTTGAAAGCTAACAGTGAGTCAGAAGGTTTCAATTTTTGTTTCCTTTCTAGCTCATTGTACCATTTTACGCCTAGGAATGAATAGTGGCTCTGACCCAACTTTGTACGTCTCATCGGGAGTCTTAAGCAACCCTCGATTTGTAGCCTTGGAGTTATATATCGTTCGTTATCTATATTAGCGATTAGTTCTTTGACCATCTGACAGACAGCAACCTTCCTGTATATACTCTGCACCGGAGGAACAGGCAATTCATTGTACAACAGGTTAGTGCTATAGTCGCGTGGTCTACTGAGGATTATCTTCAAGATGCTCCTCTGGACCACATACAATTGGTTTAAGGTGGTTACATAAGCTCCTCCCCATGCTACAATTCCGTAACGTAGGATTGAGTGCACCAACGCGTAGTAAACAGAAGTTATTGTTTTTTTATCTAATATGTCACGAAGATTATAGAAAATATAGTACATTTTTCTGACACGGTCAGTGACACAGCTTACGTGTTCCTTCCACTTAACAAGACAATCCACAATCACTCCCAGGTATTTTACTTGTTCAGCTCTAGAGAGGATCCTACAGTCGCCACACAAGTCAGACGAACCAGCTGAACAGATCGAACATTGGTCGCTATGTATAATTATTTTAATATCTGATGGTATTGATTTATATTGATGGGCAAATGGGACAAAGACGGTCTTGTCCACATTAAGGGATAGTAAATTATAATCAAACCACTTTTTTAACAGAGATATATCCGAGCTAGCTATTTCAGTTTTATGATAAAATCAGTCCCTTCCCTTCAGTCTCAAATAATGGACTTTGGGAAGTGGTTTGAAATAATTATCATTTAAATTAAACGAAAAAATCACCGTGTTTTACTCTAAAAGCCCTAAGTTGTACTTAAAAATATATGTTACTACTCAGAAAAATAACAGCTAAAATGTATAATATTATTTTACACGCAGCAAATAACATGTTGCCATATTTTTAAGACGTGTGATGTTATTCTTCTTAATGATCCAAACCGATAACAAAGTTGAAAATTGGTCTTTTTAGGGAATCTAAAACGAGTCATTTGACTCAGGAATTAAATATATCTTTGAATGAATCACAAAGACTGTTAAAAATCTTATCACGTACGAGTATTTGATATAGTAAAATATATAGCGGAATTGTAGATTCGTTTAAAAAGATCTAAACCGAACTGTCGAACGTGAGGTCATAATATTTTTATAGGCTTTTTAAATGATTTTATTAAGACCAATTTGAGGTGCTAATGTTCACTGAGTCATACATATAAAATCACTGAACAATTTATTTCAAGTTACACATTTGAATTTTCTAATCAATGCACAAGGACTTCTATAAACAGTATACAGGCGACAATAATTGCGCTGCTTTGTGAGATACTGAAAGAACTGGGTCATGCAGACACAGCCGGTTGCAATATACATATTATAAGAGTTTTCAGCAAAAACAAACTGTTGCAATGGATTTAGCGTGTTGAATCTGGCACAAGTAACATTTAACTAATGAGTCTAGTTTAGCACTCAGGTTTTCAGAATATTTTCTAAAACTAATAAAACGAAGGGCATATAAGACTAATGTTTGCCTCTTAGCTGAAGAAAAACAAAGGTTTACTTGAAGATTATATATATATACATACCATCGCGCCATACATCTACTAGAATTTAATCCATACAATTTCAGGAAAATAATAAAAAAAAGATTTATACAACAAATTTCCGACTGCAAAAATAAGAAAATATTTTTTTTAAAAATTGGCAAAAATGGATATACTAAAGTGCTGTTCGGTTTATAGATAAAGAATATGAATTATTTTTTGTGTGTGAAAAAATTTAATTTCTATAAAAAATCGAAACTATAACTACAACTACAACTAGAACTAGAACTACAAATAAAACTACAATTACAACTACAACTACAACTAGAACTAGAACTACAAATAAAACTACAATTACAACTACAACTACAACTACAACTAGAACTACAAATAAAACTATAATTACAACTACAACTAGAACTAGAACTACAAATAAAACTACAATTACAACTACAACTACAACTAGAACTAGAACTAGAACTACAAATAAAACTACAATTACAACTACAACTACAACTAGAACTAGAACTACAAATAAAACTACAATTACAACTACAACTACAACTAGAACTAGAACTACAAATAAAACTACAATTACAACTACAACTACAACTAGAACTAGAACTACAAATAAAACTACAATTACAACTACAACTACAACTAGAACTAGAACTACAAATAAAACTACAATTACAACTACAACTACAACTAGAACTAGAACTACAAATAAAACTACAATTACAACTACAACTACAACTACAACTAGAACTAGAACTATAAATAAAACTACAATTACAACTACAACTACAACTAGAACTAGAACTACAAATAAAACTACAATTACAACTATAACTACAACTACAACAATAACATAACAACTACAACTACAACAATTGGTTAACTACAACTTGTTTTGATATGTTTTAACTGTATTGACTTAATGTAAAATCGTTGCCCCCAACATAATATGTCGATAGTTTATACATTTTTATGTACCTGCTGTTTAAATTGACTAAAATTAACATAATTGAATTGAATTTAATACTTAAAATGAATTGCGTAATTTTTGTTAGTATTTCCTCAGACTTCGCCTTGTGAGTTAGTAAATTCCATTGTAATATTTAAGTTTTGTTATACTGTATAAATTTTATGTATTCTAGAAATAAATAAATAAAAAAAAAACACCTTGAAATCTGAATATTAAGAGTTCACATACTAGACGAAGGAAAAATGTTCGCAAGTAAATAAAATTATAGCTTCCGATAAATAACTTGAGCATTTTCGTCATGGGGAGCACAAACCGTGGAGTTCAGTGATATACTCTGATTCAAATCAACAAATAAAATGTCACTTTTGTCCTGACCTTTGCAAACGTGCCGTACTGTCACCCATATTATTTTTATTTTGTCGAGCTCTAAAATGAATATCTATGATATATAATATGTAGTGGAGTACCTTCACAATTTCAACTGCAGACTTTAAAGATTGGAAAAGATGATTTAATGCACTGAGAAAACAAAGGCGGTATCCTATGAGATGAAAGTAAATTGGTCTTTTTTCAACGTCGCGATCAGCTTGTCTCTGGAACACAATATTCTCGAAACAGGAAAAAAGTTAAGTGAAGACCTAATCTGTCACGTTGCTAAGTTGTTGAACAGCTCACGGAGCTTTTTAGACCCGTCCGTTAGCATCGATTGACAATGAAGGCATTTTTTTTTATTTTTCTTCGTTACAAGTTGGTATTGAAGGGACTAGGTAGATACTTATTTCATAATGTTGACATGTTTCAACTTCTCTTGATTCTTCATTTTTGATCTTCTTCAATGCGTAGCCTCGAATTATACCAAGATTATTTGATATTGTTTCAGAATAATATAATTATTTTGACGATTATAATGTTAACAGATAGAAGTTGATTCTAAGTTTGTGTTAAAATTAATCCACATTAAAATTGATGAACAAAAATATCAAAATATTTTTCCAAAAAAAAATATTACAATGACCGGACGTTTATGTAAACGAACAAAAGATGTCCTTAATGGGGTAGGCAGGAGCAGTAGCGAAATAGCTTATAGAAGCCGAAAACCTAAGCTTGCCTATAAATATAATATGTAAAGATATATATAAAAAATATATAATCACAGGTGAGAAAAACTGATTTCAAGAAAAAAAATATTTATAACTAATTCAAGACCTATTATTTTTTTGGTTTTATTACAACTTTACTACAAGATTGGACATTGAAACGTAGATACGAAAGTTACTTTTCAAGTGGTTGAAAAATATTTTTTATGACCACTGAAATGAACAACGATGAACTTATGCTAACAAAAACTTGAAATATTCTACATTTCCCACTTTTCTTTCAGGGTTTGCGTAGTCTGGAGGTTCTAGGCACGCCTTCGGCAGAAGGAACCGAATGTCACATTTTATTAATCTTGACATAAATTTAATTTGAAGTCTGTTTTTTCATGAAAATTTACAATTATAAATATTTCTAAGAAAACAAAAATTATTTCATACCAGAATTCACTTACGTTTAACTTGTCATATAATATCAATAGATGTCTGTTTTTTTTATCTCAATACTGACGTTTCCTTTTTGCGTGGAAACTTACACTACAGATACAAATAAATGATAAATTATTACTGTCCCAAGATTTGTTACGATATTAAATTCGCTAGAACAAATTAAATAATATCAACCATTGCGATTAAATTTTATGAAAAGCTCTGGGTCACCATTCCAGCGTGTTATTAAAAAACATGTCATCTTCTTTTTGCGCAGCTTTTCTTTCAACAACAAACTATCCCCGAGGCAATGCATATAAAATGCAGCAAAACTACGTAAAACAACCCTTTTCGGGCTTAAGTATACAGCCAAAATAGGAAATGAGGAAGAATGAAAATTGTAAAAATTTAATTAGTCCGCAGTTTTGGTCCTACTAAGATTCGAAGATCAACAAAGATAGACGTTATCAAATTATCTGTATAATTTTCACCAAACATCATAAACGAGCTTCCGGTTGCGCAGAGTGCAAATTTGTGTCTTTTTGTTTCGTTGGTTTACATGCAAATCGCCCCCTTCTTGGCTAAAAGTTCAAGATGTTTGGCTACAACTCGACCTAAACAAGATTGATAAAAGCCATACAAACCATCGTTATTCATATATTTTGCTATATACATAGGAAGGTTCTTAACTTTGTTAGTTTATTTTCGTATAGATGGCAGCAGCGCAATACAAAATTCACTATTAGACCTTCCAGGAGTTAAAACAAATAATTATTAATTAATTCGTTGATTTAATAACTTGACTGAATAAACGAGTATGCATTGTACATAGACCTAGTGCACAAAAGCAAACATTCAACCTAACCAATGACATAATCACAATAGATTTTCCTGTTTCCTAGATATTTTATTTTTCGTTACTTGAATTCACATGCATCCGAAATCTGTTCAGCTGAGTAAGTAACTTGGAGTATGTTCCATTCAATCAATTAAACACAATTTTGGTTCAACACATGTACAGAAATTTTGTACAAATATGATTTTAGACCAACAAAAACTTCTTGAAATTTTTATCGAAAAACACACTTAAAAAGTTGTGTTAGTTAACTGAAAACTGTTGTCAATAGCGTAAAAGAAGCAAAAATTGCTGTGCTATCACATAAAGTACTTAAATTCATGATCCATAAAATGTAATGGCGTAAAAATGGCTTTAAACTATTATGTTCGTGTTTGGTTATGTTTCTTCAAACATTACAATAACAATATAACACAATTTATAATACATGAAGTAATAATATTTTGACATTACGCTGGACAAACAAAACATTGAAATAAATTTAAAATTTTCACATAGGTGTGTTCAATGTTCAATGTTTTGACGCAGAATATAGTTAAAGTAAAACAGAATATTATTTTTATATTTATGGACATTGGCGGATAAAAATAAATTTGTTTTTGTAAAACGACCCTAAACATTGGTTACTGTTAATTTGTAATAAACTCGCTACATGCGCAAGTTGCAATGAAGTGTTTAGTATTCATGTATTAATTTAAACATCAATAATTTAAAGCGATAGATTATTAAATCTTATTGACTTGTTGTATCCATATATGGCGATACAGCACATGGTGCCCATTCAACCAATGAAGATGCATACTTCTTCTAAGCGACCACCTAAGCCAATCTGCGAGCATGAATGTTTCTCGAAGACGGCTTTAAAGAAGGAATCATATTATCAAATATCGTGTTTTTATCTTTGTGGTACATTTTAACAAAAAATAACTATATTTTTAACTTTGTTTACATCACGTATCGATTGAATTTGTGACCGGTTTCGGAACTAACCGTTCCCTCCTCATGCAACAAAGTGGTGTAAACAATGTTAAAAAGATTCACTTCAGCGATAGTTATTCGTTACCATATAAACCATTTTTTTTTGAATAGGCAGGGAGTACTTCAGAGATAATCACACATATAAGAGGCCCTTGAGGTGACCACGGTTGTCACTAAACGGCGCTTTATAAATTGTCCTTATTATTATTATTATTATATTATAAGTTTCATCGAGTTCTGATGATAGGAATCATGAGAAAAAATCATCAATCTCTTCAATTTGAAAAGGCGTCTGCAATCTGTATAACACTTATTAATGTATATGCGAAATGTACGAAGGATATTATTACGATATACATACATACCATCACATCATGACCCTCATGAGTTAGACGGAGAGAACCGAACGCCATTTGTTTCTATTATTTTGAAGTCGGTCTTTTTTATATAAAAGATTATTAGTAGCATATTATAATCTAACTGTTTTCGCGTTGGGGTAAGAACCGAAAGATCCAAATTAATCAAGAGATAAGACAATAAATTTGAATACGCACTCTGCAATCAAGATTATGCGGTATGTATTACACCGGATAAAAAATAATAAAAAGAGTCTAGGTAATACTAAATTGGGAGATGTCGTATCGGCAAATTACTCCACAGGTAGGTACCTTCCCACATTTTTTGTTATCAGCAAGAATTTTCCTGGCGAAAGCAAAGATGAAATTTCAATGAAGTTAGCCTTTTTGTAAATCGAGGTGTATTCTCCGTTCTAACAGGTATGTGTACTTACCTACATACCTAGCGACATTATAATATTATATACCCCGGAGAGAGATTCGGCTCTGATAATTATGTTTGAACAGTGTTGAGTGTAAGGCCTTAAAATGTAAATTCAAATTTTAAGGTATTTTGGACAGCGTGCGGGAGAAAGTCATAATCGTAAGCAGATATCCTAACAAGTTTAAATCGATTTTGGGCACCAGTTCCGTTACTACACCGACTGAAAATCTAACTTCTAACATAGCGAAATTTTCCCTTTCAATACGAAAGCCAACTCAGCTTATTACATTAATTTCATTAAAATTTTACAGCATTATCTTTGGTAATGATATAATTAAATATGTATTGTTTAATTGATAAATTTTAGTAATAAAATAATCGTAAGCAAGTTCGGAGAATCAAGTCATTTAATTATAGGCGGAACATCCCTATGATGTCCGCACATCACTATTTAAATACAATTGCTACCAATGCAAGCGGAAGATATAGGTAAACAATCGTACCCACCTATGCTAACCATTGACCATTCGGATTATCTCCAGTGCCGTGGTTTGACGTATCACGAATTCTCCTCGGCATTCTTATTCTGTATCAATGAACTATCATAATTATTAAACGACTAAATTTAAAACCTTAATTGAAATACATGTTTGTCAGAGTGAGTACTATCTTTCATTATAACAACTATCAGTTGCCCCAACATTTATTGTCTAAAGTATATCTAATATAGTGAGATGTGTTTTGACAATACTCTTGAACACGCGAATAATCTTCTGATAAAATTCCTTTAACTAATCAATCACAACAATCTTATAATTAAAACCCATCTCTCTATAAATTGAAAAAATACGCAATGAAAACTTTTTATTGTGTAACTATAGGTAGCTATAATTATTAATTATTAATTATTAATACGTGAATGAAAACTTAGGACCCCTTTATAAGCGAAATGCGCGCATGGAGGAGTGTTAGATTTGGCAAAATTTTTATATGGAGAAGTTGTGCAGAAAGCTAAGTACCTACTTTAAATATATTAAAGTAAGAAAAAATATTTCACTTCAATTTATATAATGTTTTCTATCTAAGATAAATTCAAACACAGAAAATGTTGAAGAAAAATGTGTAATCTATTGTCAAACAATATATATGGCACTTAAACGATTACATTATTATGAAAAAAAAAATTAGTTCCTCTTGGAGAATACAAAACATAATGTTTTTTATCAGATCAGGTTCAATGACTTTACAAACTTAAAAAATTAATGAATTACGGTCGAGTTTCGACCTATGAAAGATCACTGGTAGATATAATTAAAAATGTCAAATGTTTTTTTATTCTTTGCGACAATTCTTGAGTTCCATTCGAATAAATATCAAAAAGAAATAAAAAAATATTGTATAAATCGTTTTAAGTTTACATGTCTCGAATTTGTATTATTTCATTGTGTCAAATCTGATTCTGAAGTATGTAAATTTATATTTATTTTCTGACTTGTCGGGAAAAAAATGTATGTTTTTTTTTCCGAAGAATACTTTCATTTGTAAATGTCAGCAGAACCACTTTGTGAATACATTAAAAATTAATATTCCAACAACGAAGGCTTTAAGAAAAAAAATACTTAGAATCCTTGTTTCTGGTTGAAATGCTATACATATATTATGGATTTCGAATAGACGTGATAACATTATTCGCTTGCTCAAGGTTCAACATAGTAACAGTGGTTAGTAAATAATTGAAATCACCATACAACAATAGAGGCATTGGTTAATTTCACAGTATGGAAGGAAATATTAAGGATATAAGTATGTAATACAGTTTTAAATAATTTTAATGTTTTTGCGTCAATAGAGTGGAAATCCATTTTAAAATTCTATTTATCACGACAGAACGTTTTCGCCGAGGTGTCTCGGGATTACTAAGGTCTAAATTAAACATTTGACGGACTAATCCAACACTACTTCAAATATTTACAATGTTGCCAAATGTGCGGGCGGAGCTACAGTGATTTTACATTGTTGTCAAATGTTTGGGTTGATCTAAGTTTGAAGGAGTGGGGATACATTTGGTATTAATTGTCAAGTTTCCATCTTGAATGTAAAACCTCTACATTTCCCAAACCAAATGAATGATTATATTCGATGAAGTGGTCTGCCATTTACGAATAACCAGACAAACACTCGATAACGCCGCACCAAGACATCTCGGCTAAACGTTCGGTCGTAATTAATTGAATCTGTGAATAATACTGTGTTATATTTATTTTGATTCTTTTTAACATAGTTTTGTTTGGTAAAAATAAACCTATAATTTATTAAGTTAAACGTTGTTTCGTTCACAGAATGTAAGTTCATAATGGAATTATTACGACTATAAAAATAAAGTTTTAATCCACGTATGAGTTACAATGAACCTGAGCGCTTTCAATGGTTACACCATCATAATATGAGGATGTGAGTTTAATTTGCCTGTTCTTATACTCGTAATAGTTTCTACTTAATATATTAATCAAACTTTTTGTATGCTTTTGTATGGGTTTGCATAGTTGCCAATCGGAAATTCATTCCGTCTTAAAATTAAACGTAAGAAAACACGTGTATGAAAAAAAAAATTAACGTGTTAAAAACTTTGTTGTGACAAAAACCACATGAGGAAAAAAATTAAACATTAGAGCAATTCAAAGCAATAAAATATGAACAAATATGAGGTAACCAATCTGATGGATCCAATACACCACCGGAGCACCAACAACTACAAGTGGAATCCGGGTGGCCGAATATTTGGGGGTTACGAATATGATGGTGTTCCGGACACGGAAAGTAAGAAAATACATACATGGATGGTTTTTTAAACGCCATTCGTGTAGATTCTAAATTATATTTTTTTACTTCAAAATATTATGTTTGTTCAACATTAATAGATTTTTTATATTATGTTACTTCTGTCTCTATCTTATACTCTAAGGACGTCAATTTTTTCTTTGTAACTTTATGAATAAAACAAAAATGTATAAGTGTAATTGTAAATCTTGATATAAATACATAAATAAAAACATAAAAAAGATATGGGAACCAAGTGTATTAAGATATACATACATATATTCATGCTTTAGTATATGCGATTTGATTTTGACGACGTAATATCTACAATATTAAAACTTTTCCCATACTATGTTGTTTTTATTGTGTATCGTATAGTTGTTCTATTTCCATTGTCTTGCAATATTTTATACCAGGTAATGTCATTCATAACAATTCAATATATTTAAATATTTAATATAAAAACATACAACCTATTTCACATCGTGTTTTTCATCGCCATAGAGGACAAATCATGTATGTAATCTACTTCCCATATTATTCTGTTCATAAGTTCAAAATTGTTTTTTTAAGAACTTATTTTAATTATTTACAAGTACGGTTACAGTTAAAAATGACTTGTACCATCATTTATAGGATTTTTCAGTTTTGATTCTAATAAATACCATCATATTTTTCATTATTTTATTATTTATAAATAAATTCCAACAAAGAAATAAACTTAAATGCAAAATTAACATAAACAAATGAGAATATTGAAATCACTTATATTTATGTAGGTAGGTATAAAAAATATAATGCAAATCCATTATTAACGTCATAATTTTAATATTCAATTTTTAACATAAATTATAATAAGAGAAATAATAAAGAAAAAAAATACGCAAAGAATGAAATAATATTACGAATAGTATAAAGATACTTAAAAAAGTGTATAATTGATTTAAATAATCAGTTAGGTTACAACAGGAGCTATTGTGTATTTATTTATTTCCTTCAAATACATTAATGTGTACAATTACGGGTTTGTTGTCGTACGGTAATTTCTTCCAACCAACCAAAGCAACGCGAGGCCATGAATAGTGTAGTGGTAGACATATTAAATTTATAACAAAAAAACTTACAGAAATATATACACGTAACATTATCAAGTGTACAATCACAGCAACAAAGAACAGCCCATTTGGAGCGCTAGTCTATCTATATCTATCTGGGAAGCATGTTTCAACGCAATGGATGAATTGATAAGGAGATCGAAAGAAGAGTTACGGCAGGAAACAGAGTGAATGTAGCAATAAGATCAGTTATGAATGATCGCAATATATCAAAGGAAGCTAAAGTTGCCATTCATAATGCTATCTTAGTGCCAACCTTGACGTATGCAAGTGAAACCTGGACATGGCAAAAGTCGCACGAAAGCAGAATAAATGCAGTTGAAATGAGATCGCTAAGAAGAATCTGTAATCGGACGATGTATGACAGGGTCGGAAATTAGGACATTAGGAAAGAATGTAAGATTAAGAAAGATGTCATTAATAGAATGAAAGTGAACACACTGAGATAGTGTGGGTATATGGGGAGAATGAATGAGGAACGCCTGACGAAGAAAATATATATTGCGGACATACCATCACGCCTACCCCGCGAGGGACATGGCGTGATGGTATGTATGTATGTATCCTTCACCAACTTCAGCTTCCACCGTCCTTGGCCGTCGCCTTCTAATTTGACACCCAGAGCAGTTTTCTTGCGCATATCGTTCACCGAAAACTAGTTTTGTTCCATACCATTTTTGTGAAACATTGCTTTCGTCAGTCGTTCTTTTAAAATAACTGAAACTCCTCGGTGTACTAATTTTTATTCCTTAATACATCGTTCTCTCATACGTTTGTCTTGGTAATTTAAATATTCGAGTTTCGATCACAATAAATGCTGGAACAATAGTTATCTTGTTTAGTTTTCTTTGATATATAATCGCATCAACCAATAATGCTTCGTTCACTTCTATTTCCTGTCATAACTCTTCTTTCGACGTCCATTTCCGGTCGTCTATCACATCGAAACATTTATCTAAGTAACATGTATTCTTAAAATTACTTGAACTGCTTTTTGACCGACTTCCAAAAATGGAGGAGGGTATCAATTTGACGTGATTTTTTACTCCTCACTAACCCGAGGGGATACAGTAGGAAGTTATGATTTCGCAATTTTTAAGTGTATTTTTTGATTGCAGATTATCAACTAGTGTCATGTTGAGATTGTATTCTGAAAGTTTCATCACAATGTTGTGTGTGCTATGTACGGCGTATTTATTTTACTTAATCGCTTATAGAAAAAAGTACTTATTCGATTCTTTTCAAATTTCGCAAATATGTATTTCTAATACTCACTTCGACCCCATTAGATTTTGAAGGATATCAGAATAGTGCTTCTCAATTTTTTCAACTGTTAAATATTTCAAAGTGACCCCAAGCTCAGGAAACTTATAATTTGAAATTTTTATTTTCAAATTGGTAAAAAGGCATACATATCACTTTCATAAAATGGCATTGAAAAGTCATCAAGTTTTCGAAATAAAATATTTAAATAAAAAATAATTTAACAAATTCATCTCATTAAATGCTAAATATTTTCAAAACAAAATTTGAATACTTTATAGAATCACTTGTTATTGAGGAGTATAGCATTGGCCACAACCCACTCGTTTTTAAATCACTTGTTATTGAGGAGTATAGCATTGGCCACAACCCACTCGTTTTTAAATATGTTCAGCGATAACTTTTACCACGTTATCCGATTGTAATGATTTCTTTTTTAATAGTAAGGGAGTGCTTCAAGGTTTATCACACATATAAATTTTAACGAGTTATGATGACGAAACTAATGAGAATAAATAATCAAATTCGCAAAGGCGTCTGCGATCTGTATGACAAACATGTCCTAACAGATTACGATTATATGGGCGAATAATTCTTTACCGCGTCAAGCAATTTAGATTTTTAAATAAGAAAGGAGTAACAATCAATCAATTAAGATTTTTATGTTGGAAAGGAGTTACTTCATCAACCATATAATAAAAATATGGTTTGACAAAAATATATTATCACTAAACCCAGAAAAAACAGTTTTTGTACCCTTTTCAGTCAATCCATCCCAAGTCCCCCGAAATATAGAAATAAAAATTCACAGTGGCATGTGCCATGGCTTATCATGTAATAACAATTGTATAATACTAGAGCGTAAAAAATCCGTGAAATATCTGGGAATCACTATGGATCATGATATGAAGTGGAAAAACCATCTCGAGATGACTGTGTCTCGGATACGAAAGTTGTTATATTTTTTTTTTTATAAAAAAATGAATATGTCCTTGTTAAACAAGTACATATACATCTTCCTACGTTCCCTAAACTAAGCATAAATGCTTGTCCTATAGGTGAACGAGATCGGTCGAGGCAGGATTCGAACTCGCGACCACTGGATTACTAACCCAGCGCGCTAACCGCTCTGCCATCCACCCATTTTTTAAGACTGCGAAATATTATGTCAATACAGTCACTGAAGATGATTTTTTGTCTGTTCCTTTTGACATCCTTGTTAGAAATCAAAATATTATTTGGATATCTTATAAACTTTTTGAGATAAAATTTTAATGAAATTTGTCGGAAATGACCCAAGGGTTACTTCCGAGGCCTTACGTTTTTGTGACACTGTAGTATAAAATAAGACATTCGCAATATTTAATGTATCTCGATTAATTTTTCTTTGATATTCTTGTAAATAAATACAGATTTAGATCAAAATGTTTATATTTAATTAGCAAAATTAAAAGTTCAAAGAATTTATACATAATGATGTTAACTCTACTAATCTACTGATAAATGTAATGATATTACATATATAGATTCAAATAAAAATATCGTATAAATGATATTCTCATAAATTCCAACAATCCATGGTACAACTTGACTATGTACTTTATGTTTGTGTCAATACAATTGTTATGAGGCACCGGATTTGAATAGTGCTTCCACTCTTTTATATTATCATCGGTTTTGTGTGTTCTGAACGAGCCGGGCAAATGAAAACACAAGAGGCAAAATAACCTTTTATGTGACGAGATGTTTCTATTGAGGTCAGGTGAGACTGGAATGAGATTAAACTAGCGTCTGTTGTGCTTCCTTATTTTTGTTATTTCTAATTCACACCTGTCGTTGATCACCTCACATTATGGGATAGGTATGCGTTGGTGAATTGATGAAAATAAATATTTTGTAAAAATGTGTTTTTTAGTCATATGCGTTATGTACGATGTAAAATTAAAGTAGTTAGTTAATGAAATTAGGCTATCAGACAGTCAAGCAGCTCTTAAGGCACTTGAATCAAGCCAGTTCACATCAAAACTGGTATGGGATTGCCTAACGTATCTCACAAGGCTTGGAGAACACAACAAAGTTCATTTAGTGTGGGTTCCTGGCCACAGAGGAATAGAAGGCAATGAAAAGGCAGACAAGTTAGCTAAAATAGGGTCAAGGACTCCTTTTATAGGACCTGAACCATTACTTGGGCTACCTGCAGCGACAATCAAAAAGTCGACAAAGGATTGGATCACAATCCAACACATAGAATTCTGGAAAACCTGTAGTGGTCAACGACAGGCTAAAGAATTCATCGAAGGGCCCTCCAAAAAGAGGAGCAGGGAACTGCTAAACCTAAGCAGGAATCAACTAAGAACCATTACCGGTTTATTCACTGGCCACTGCCATCTTAAAAGACACCACTTCATAATGGGGATCGTAGAAGACCCAAACTGCAGAGGGTGTCAATATGAGGAAGAAACTGCCTCACACGTGATCTGTGAATGTCCAGCATTTTTGGAAGCCAGACACAAACACCTAAGGGCATATACACTAAAACCCAAGGACCTAGGGGGCATCCCAACTAGCAGAATCCTGGGATTCATTGAAGAGACCAAGCTGCTATTAGGATGAACCAATAAATGGAGCAGCACAATAGATCAAGATGGTCGCAGTGCAGGGACTACAAAAGAACCACTCCCAATAATAATAATAATAATAATAATGAAATTAGGCAATTTATTGTTGTATACAAAGTGTATTTTAATTTTTTAACAGATTTTTTAATTATCTCAATAGAGACGAAGTTGGAATATTTATTGTAGGAGAACCAGGAAATCAAGGCACCTACAGGGCTTACGACCTGTCATCGGCTGGTTTTAATTTTTTTATAAGTTTCAAGTTATCATTGCAGCTGCGAATATTTTTTTTTAAGTGTATATACGTAATTTATTTGATTTCTTTTACTCTTTTTTATTTGCTGTTGTACAAACACAATGTTGTCATATTTTGTAATCTGGTTGGTTGGAAGAAATTGCCTAATGGCAATAAGCCCGCCAGTGTGCAATTATATTTGTTTATATTATGTACAAGAAGATGTATAAATAAATAAATAAATATATACGCAAACATTGAATTTTTTCCCCGTCGGTAATTGGTGAACGTTGCGCAAGCGCATACAGTGACCACGTTAATCAGGCGATGACAGGTCGTAAACTTACGTGCCTTGAGTTCCTGTTTCTTCTATAATATCCCAAAATCATCTGTATTGAGATGTTAAAAAGTTTGTCAATAAAAAATCAATAAATTACTTTTATTGTTTGACATATACCACAGTGTGGGGAAAATAAAGACAAGTGTGCGGGTGAACATTACTCAATAAAAGGAAACACGACACATGCGTGTATCCCCACACACTAATTTCAATATTTTACTAGTTATTGAAAATTATACTTTTTAACAAGTAGGAATGAAATCATTGAAACAGCTTGTTCACAAAATATAAAAAATTATGATTCAGCAGTTGAGTGAATTATTTTACCGTGAAAAAGCGAGTTTTCTTGCCTCGGGTACCTAATTGTATTTCCAAAGCTAAAAATATATTTTGAATTAAACTTTCAAACAACGTTCAACGAATTTATGAAGTGTAGTCGATTGAAAGAGGTAACCTTTTCAAAAAAAAAAAAAATATCGGCCCTTAAATTTCAGATTTATACTTTTTTACCCGAGTGGGAATCGCGCACCAACATCTTGTGAAAAGATAAACTTTCGAGGAAAATAATCGTGATAAGATATTTCAAACGGAAAAATAAGTCTCGGTATAAAAAAACGTCGAACGATAAACTTCGTTCGTTAAAAGAAATATTCGTCACAATTTCACTCTATAAAATGATTATTTCGAAGCTGACTTATATTGTTACAGTAAACATAGAACCAACTGTCTTCCTTTTAAGAAACTAAGTTTATTAAAATTATAATAAAGAGCCAAGCTCTCCTCTCATAATATCAAATGGTTTAAGGCTGTTTGGTTACTGCTCGTTCCCACTTGTCGTGTGTCGGGCACGACAAAAAGTCGTGTGATCTAGTGGCAATACATTTTATTGCCACGAGTTCACACGATGTGACAGGAAACTGTAACTTCCAAACATTGAGTTATTTTATTTTTTATTTTATTTTATTGGTTGATAGAGAGTTAAACAGTCTAAACAATTTATTAAACAGACAATATGTATTGCTTTATTAGTGGACCAGTGAAAACTCCATGCATTATTCAATAGTATAATTAATATTTTTTACAATAATTACAAAAAATATGTTTTCTTGTTTATTTTTTTCAGCGTTGACAACGCAACGCAAATGACACGTTGTCTAGATGAGGCTGTTTTATCAACAACAAAAAAAAGCCAGTTAAGTGTCAGTTTGATTCGCGTCAATTGAACTTTTTTGTCATTAGAGACAGAACACTAATACAATGGAGTCTGAAATATTGAAACGTGTCTGGGAAACCAATGTTTTGAAGAAAAAATCATTGTACAATAATTCATGAAATTTTAATGAAATAAAATCCTTTTTGTCTGTTCCCGCTTCAAGATATCATAATGAATATGTAGGTATTAAGATTTTTTTTAAAGAAGTTTATATAATTTTTTATTCCGTGTCTTTTCGATGATTTCTTTAAGGTGAAATTTCTCTGTTGGAGTAAATCTATATTATTCCGTAATTTTTACATAAAAACCGATGCCGTTCGGGAATATCTTTGTCCTTTCAAGAAAATGTCTCAACTCACAAGATACCGACAAAAACATCGTAAAACTGGATTGACATTGACCCACTGAACGAAATCGGTCTCTGATGTGCATTTAATTTGATATTGGAAAATATACCCTCGATCTGGTTGAGATCGCTTCAAAACAAATATGGCATTGCAAAGTTAAAAAAAAATCATTATATACCTGAGTGAATAAAGAATACCTGACTAGTAAAATATTATACAAAGCTGCCAGGAATGGAAAAAATGTGATTTCTGTAAATCCCAAGGCATAAATTTGTTCGATTTTATATAGATAATAAAATTAAAATACTTGGTTTTCGTTCCATTTAAGTAAATTGACTATCGACGAGTTTCATGCAAGGCACATCGTCAAATACAAAAATCTCTGTTCCGACTGTCGATTTGTTCAAGATAATTCGTTTCTCTTATCATATTGACATAGTTTCAAGGCAAGATACGTGAGATTTTTACGCAGGGTCTTTATTTTTAATAAGAGGTAATAATAATCAACACTTCCTTGCACGCAGCGCAAGTGGCGAGTTTATTGCCGTATTGCAATTTCTTCCAACCAACCAGTGTTCAATATTAGTGTGAGAAATGAATTTAAATAAATTTCTCCTCTGCTGGGAATCGAATCCAGGACGCCCGCACATAACCGAACGGCTTACCAACTGTGTCAAGGCGGTCGGCGGTCGGTTTTTCCGACTTCAAAGTCAAAAAACACCAACTAAGAGGCTTCGAAGCATTAATTATGCTCTATACCTATACGGATTTACTCAGAATTCGGAGAAGAACATTTAGAGTGTTTGTGTGACTTTAGATCCCATTTCTTTATAAATCAATTTCAAGCTAGCTATTTTCATTTAAATCCACTTGTTTATACATCAGTTTGAAATCTCACATGTTTAGCCAAAACCCACATGTTTGAACACAAATTTGTAGCCTCCTATTTTCATCCAAAACTCACTTGTTTATTCATCATTTCGAAACCTCTTATTTCATCCAAAATCATATTAGAAGGATTCGATTTTTTTGTTTTTTTCATGCAGAGAACCATTTCAGAATAGGTTTATTTTAGCTGAAGATATTATTTGAAATAATATTATCAGTATAAATATATTAGTAACATTATCTTGCACCTTTCCAAGAAATTCTCATTTGATTTGTCTAAGTTGTGATCTTATGGAAAATTTGTCAATTACTCATCATAAGTATCCGAGGTAAGATAATATTCTTGGAATTATATATGAGGGTCATGAAATTGAATTAATGTTATTTCTCGGAAAATATTCCCGACATACTATGTATATGTTCAACCATATTATTTATCTTGAATATTTTATACGCGTAAAGTGGATTTTTTCCCTGTTGGTTGTCAATGATATTTTTTGACAAATTAATATTTTAATAGAGACGAAGATGGAATATTATAGGAGAACCAGGAAATCAAGGCACCTATACGTAAACCTGCAGGGTAAATTCTTCTATAATATTTCAACTTCGTTTCTATTGAGATATTAATTTGTCAAAACATATAATATAGTATGTTCTTTAGAAAAAATACTTGTAGAACCAAATTTGAATAACTGTATCGTGTAGTGTAGGTGCACAGTGTTATTTAGAAAATGAATATTTACAAATAAAAGAAGAAAAAAAAACTCTCGTTTGCTTCGCTTAAATTGTAAATTTATTTAATATTTTTTTACAAATTTAACCTAATACAGTCGAAGAATATAAATTACAAAAATTGAAAAAAGATAAAGGCATATTTATGTCAAGGAGACAATATTAATTCAAAAATTTTAAAGAAAGAACTGATAAATTGATATTATTAATAATTGATATTAGAGTTACTAAACAGTCTAAAATTGGTATCTAAGATGTTGATAGAACCACACCACCCCATTGTACGTTTAGTTTAATATATTTTATTTTTATTTTGTATTGCTTCTGGGGCAAATAAATATCAAATATTGTTTTTCACGCACCCAATAACAAATTGCCAGATTTATTAGACTTAGAGCATGTCCAGATAAGGCGTTTTGCGCGCGAGCCCACTCACGCGCTTCAATTTCTATTGCGTCCAGATACCGCGTTCTACGCTGGGAGGGATTAGACTGCCAGTTACAAACATGGAGATGAAAATCATTATTATTACATATACATAAACGTTACCATGTTTTTCAAAAAAGACTTCAAAATATGAATTCATCGTAAACGACTTACATAATAATTGGAAATGTATTCACTACACTATGTATGTAATCTAATAAATAATATTATTAAATAAACTATTCTTTACTTACGTACCTAAAGTTTTTTTCTTTTCTTCGGAACTACCAGATTCACAAAATTTTTCGAGTAATTCTTCCCAGTTCCTACGTTTTATTGGTCTATTGGATAGTCTGTTGATTCCATATCCCATATGGCTACTCTTTTTTCAACTTCATCAATAAAAAGTTCCGTATCAAAGTTATCACGCTCCATTTCAAACCAAATACGTCCACTCACCACAGATTCGCGCATAGTATTGGACGCAGCAATGGCGCCCGAGTATCTCGACTCGCGCGGCGCTCGCGCGTCAAACGGGCGAGTCGAGAGTCGCGCTCATTGCAAGCGTTTTACGGCAGCATCTGGACGGGATGTATGTAGCTCTAGTATCTCGGAAACGCGCGAGTGTCTGCAAAACGCCTTATCTGAACAGGCTCTAATAGTGTAAAAAGCGCAATTTATTGAAACAAAACATTACTGGATTATTACGTATAAGTACATTAATATCTGGTAGTGATTTATTGCATTTAAAAGCTCCATTTTAACTGAAACTGCAATCAAAGTTACTCATTTAATCCAATCTATTTACATATTTATGTACACTCTGCTTATCTCAATTTTCGATGTCTTCCTGATGGTACATTTATTTTCAGAAAGTTCTTTGACGTGGCGTGGGGCCACGTCAAGAAGAAGTCATCAATTCATCCACACAATCTTACCACTTGCGCAGGCTGCAAGGGAGTGTTTATTATTATTATTAATCTTCTCATTCTAGACACTTCAACCAGCGTAGTTCGATTAAATTTGATTTATTATGTCATTTCCACGTAATATGTTTGTGCTTGATCTCAAAGTTAGTAGGGCAACTTACATAGAAATTCAAAACCGACTCGACATATTTAATCTGCTCACGGCTAGCTATGAATATTTTCGATTTCATTGGGAAAATGCAATGATTTATTTAAATTCTTTATAAAAAAAAATTGAACATTATAGTTAAAGGAAGATTATTTTTAATACATTGGCATTAAATTGTTTCATATTTTCCAATGCGAATATTCAACGGAGATAAACTTGAAGGTTTTCCTTTATATTTTCATTGTTATATTTGTACGGACCCAAAGTTCAAACCTTATATTTCAGGCTCCTTTTAAAGTATTATAGTGGTTCGAGTATTTTATATCCGGAATTGTTTTATCCTTGATTTATAAATTTTATTCGCTTTCATAATGCCTCAACAAAACGATTACAATCTCCTTTGTTACCGGCAGACGACAATAGTTAAATTATATATTTTTTACCTTATGTTTGGTTTATTTTAGGGTTTAAATCTTCAACATACTAAATATTCTAAAAAGAATTAGAATGTAATGAAACAATTTTTATATGAACACAGAATAAAACAAAAGATTCGCAAATTATTTATGTTTGAGACTCTAACCGTTATCCGTCTATCGAAGATAAACGGATAACCGTTATTCGTCTATCGAAGATAAAAGGATAACCGTTATTCGTCTATCGAAGATAAATGGATAACGGTTATTCGTCTATCGAAGATAAAAGGATAACCGTTGTTCGTCTATCGAAGATAAATGGATAACCGTTATTCGTCTATCGAAGATAAATGGATAACCGTTATTCGTCTATCGAAGATAAACGGATAACTGTTTTTCGTCTATCGAAGATAAACGGATAACTGTTTTTCGTCTATCGAGGATAAACGGATAACCGTTTTTCGTCTATCGAAGATAAACGGATAACCGTTTTTCGTCTATCGAAGTTAAACGGATAACAGTTATCCGTCTTTCGAAGATAAACGGATAACCGACTTAATCAGAGTGCATATTTCGTCGACAAACAAATTAATTTTATATCAAAACACATACAAGCATTCGAAAATTGACAATGCGTCCTGTTTTGTAGATAAACATATCCTGTAAAAAACAAATTTTAAGTAAAATGAGCATGATATCAAATTTAAATAAATCATAAGGCTATTAGTGGAGACTTCACATACATAAAACTAAACGAAAGAGAGTTTATAATGTTTAAGGGTTTGAAAAATTTCTAGAAATACAAATTATTGAAATAGAGATTCGCATATTTTTATACTTGCATATACGCAAACATTTTTTTTCCCTGTCGGGAGTCAATAATATGGAATAGTCTTAGTCCGGATATTGCGTCGTCTTACTCACTTAGTATTTTCAAGAAAAAACTAAAGAAGGAATATTTATCCTTGAACACCTGATCCCGATTTCCTTACCTGTCCTTCCTTTTTTCTTGCTATGAATTATTATTATTTTTTTTTGTTTTAATAGTATTTATGTAAGTGTTATACGTATTTTCATTGATTTCTTTTACTCATATTTATTTGCTGTTGTACATACACAATGTTGTAATACTTCGTAATCTGGTTGGTTGGAAGAAATTGCCTAATGGCAATAAGCCCGCCAGTGTACAATTATATTTGTTTATATTATGTACAAGAAGATGTATAAATAAATAAATAAATAAATAAATAATATTATGATATTTTTTTAACATCTCAATAGATACGAAGTTGGAATATTATAGGAAAACCGGGAAATTAAGGAACCTGCAGGGCTTACGACCTGACATCGGCTGGTTTACGTAATCACTTTACGTCCTTGCGCAACCTTCAGCAATTATTCCCTCTTAAAAAGTTCACTATCAATCCAATTTTTTGAAGTTCTATATATGTTAATAATGAAAATCTCATCTAATCATGAAAATAAGTTAATTTTTCATCGGTTTTATTCGATAGTTAATACTTTTTTTAATAAATAATTTGATCATATCGCCTGGTATATATTTAAAATATAAAATCAAAGAGAAAACTAATTTATAATTATCAAAGTTGATTGAACAAGCTTTGACAAAGGAAAGTGATTTCTTGGTACAAACTTCAAAACAGTTTCTATAGGAAACTTAGTATGGAATAATATTTCACTATCGATTATTCGTGCCAATATCAAATTTATTAAAAAACAACTGAGAAAAATCTTTAACTTTTAATTAATTTTCTTGTAGCGAGGTTAAATTTTAAAGTTATACATATTATAGCAGCGAGAAATTTTATCTAGAAGGTATTGTAGAATTGAACTACGAAAATGGTCGAAATCTTTCGAATTCAGGTACAGTAGGTATACCAAATGCTTCAAAAATATTTAACAGCTCAAAACGAAATGAATTATTTTACTTCTGGAAGTTCTGCAATATACTAGGGGACCCAAAAGACGTTTTCCTGCCCGACCGTTGGCTATCCTGCTATTACATATTTGGCTAAGCAAACGTTTTTTTCCAAGCTACGACGCAATTGACTTGCGCTTGTATTGATGCGTACGTCAAATACCACAGAATTCGACGTCAGCGCCACCCATGGTACGAAAACATAACCATGAATTATTCTTAGGTCAATTAATTATTCATGAACGTATGATATTTCTCATTTAAAAAATATTGAAGGGTGTTGGGGTGGAAGGGGTGAAATTTTGGGGTTATTTTATTTTATTTTATTTTACTGAGCCACGAAGGCCGACAATATATCATATTATTATTATTCATCTTCATAATAATATATCATATTATTATGAAGATGAATAGTTAATCTCCTGTATCGCATTTTCAAAAGTTATATCGTTTGAATAACACCAGGCGTACATTTTTTTACATGTTTTTTTTTATATAATTTGTTTCCACTGTAATTTTTTTTGATTCAAATTGTAAATCTATACCATCCAGGGATCTACTCAAATATACACACCAAAATTTCATCAAAATCGCTCTAGTCGTATATGAGTTCAGTGACATACACACGTACAGAAGCATTATATTATATAAATAGATAATAATATTTTTCTTATACTTCAAGAAGGTTTCAATGCAGGTACAGCAAACATATTGAATATCGGCCATTGTGGTTCAGTCGGATAGATATCTAACTCCCGGGTTCGATTCCCAGTGGAGACAGGTTCAGTCTGGATCTGTGAGACTGTTAATATTATTTGGCATAGTACCTGTTATTTGCACGAGAAGTAAGAAAAATCCTTTCATGTAACTTTTTTCCCTAAAATATCCATGAAATCTCACCTGGCCATAAACATCTTCGAGTGTCTCATAATCCAAACCACAATAAAACAGTTTGACATCCTTCCTTTGATGGACTTCACTCCAAAGGATATATAACATTTAATATCCCTTTCTTATGTCGATATCATCATTCCTATCACGGCCAATGTATTGAGGATCCTCAATTTCTTATTGATTTTTTATATTATTTATTTTCCTATTGTCTGACGTTAAGTATGTATCTATGTATTGTACGTTCCAAGCTCGTACCGTGTGTTCCCGAAGAAGGGATGAGGGTAAAATATGCACTTTGTATTGTATTATTTCAGGTCAGCAACAAACCAGAACATAGTGTTAGTTCACCTGCTCCATTGTTATTTTTCTCCCTCCAGGTACCTAATATCTTTACGTTATAAATATTAATATTCTCGTATATTCATAACACAATTTGAATGTTACATATTCTCATTACCTCATTTTTTTCAAAGCAACGATTTTCCAACTCTATTCTTCATAGAAAACCAAAAAATGTCCTCCTATCGATTTGTTCAAGATTATTTATTTCTCACAACACATCGACATCTGGCGCAGTTGAGGGGTGACATCTGTGCGAGACACCGTCACCTCATTTATAAGGACTGTTGCTTTTATTGTTTACAAAAAAACTAATTTCTCAATAGATGGCGTAACAAAAAAGGTTTCTTTGTTACCTCATAGATGGCAATAGTAAAATTTCGTATTATTCAGGTGAATTGTTTACACATTATTCAAATATTGATAAGGGAACTCAATAAAGATATAATTGGTGAACGTTGCGCAAGCGCATAAAGTGATCACGTAAACCAGCCGATGACAGGTCGTAAGCCCTGAAGGTGCCTTGAGTTCCTTGTTTTTCTATTATATGTTAATAATTACATCGACAGTATTAACCATAGTCCGAGGAGGTCATTGGTCATTACTGAACATCAGAGTACCGAGTCAACGATTCTTTGCTCCTTCATCTGACGTTACTTTACTGGGTGTTTTGAAAATAAAAATACTGAAGAGGTGTGGATTTTGGGTTAGGGGATGAATTTATGTCATATATGAAAGGGGTGAGGTTTGGAAAAAAAAAATATATTTTAGAATTTTTGGGTTCCTGCTGGTGGGGGATAGGGTGATAGTTGTCTCTTGAGGAAAGAACTAAGTCTTTTGTACCTATGGAAGTCGTTTTCATCATATATGTATGGCTGGACTGTTGATGGAAGCGTTCTTACGCATAAAAACGTTTTTAAAGGTAGATTATGAAGTCTTCCATTGAGGGTATTATTGCATCCTTGTGTAATAAGATGATTCGCACCCATTTTGAAGCGGACTTGATTTGGGAGATTTGCAACATATCAATGTGGGTCTTTGTTGCGTTTGACCATAAGGGGCACGCGCATGTCATGATGGGGCGTATGACGGATTTATAGATAAATTCCCGGGCGAGTAAATTATGAGGGGATTCTATATTTCTCTGCTGCCATTTATCGGCATGAACAATATTAATTTTACGTTTTTTTACTTACAATTATTTTTTTTGCTTTGATTTAATGCATAAACCGGATTAACAATGAAATTGAAGTGAACAATTGTTAATTATAATTCCAAGTTGTTCTGTTTTAGGTAGTTTCATTAATGTTAATTAAGGGGGGCGACTGCTGCGGACGTACTTATTTTTTTTAATTTGATATTGCATCATTACAACAAAAGGAACTATTTAAAAAAAAATTTAATATAAAGAAAAATATATAACATACGCCATAGAGACAAGAGCTGACACCACCCGTACAAAAAGTCTCCTTAGAACCACGGAGATGAAGATTCTACGGCCCATCGCAGGAGTAACCCTCCGTGATCAAATGAGGAGCTCCGAAATAAGGAAAATTTGTGATGTTGAGGACGTGGTATGATGGGGTAGAACAAGAAGACGTTTCTGGAGATACCACGTGGGGAGAGTAAGCTCAGACCGAGTAGTGAGGATATCAGCTGATGAACATCCTACAGGTAGCAGACCTCCAGGAAGACCACCCAAACGATGGAGGGACAGCTGGACGTCCTCCTCCCAGGAGCAGGTGCCGAGAACTACAGGACTTAGTCCTAGCTGACGAAGAAGAAGAAGAAGAAAAAAATATATCTTAACTTTTTCAACATCTCACTCAATAGTTTGATGTCTACTTTATCTCCAAACATACATAATACCATTATGCTGTTTTTATATTCTGAGTAAGAAAAACTGACTAACCTACATCCTGTTCCATCCTGACATACCCTCATGTTTTATATGCAAAACACAATATCTTAAAACATTTATTAATTTGTGTTTGTGTTTATATTTTGGTACGTATTATTCAATTATGCATACTATCGCCATCGACAATTGAATCTCATGTGTTACATGTAACTAGTAAATAAACATATACCCCCAAAATTTATTTCAGTCAGGGGTTATCGACTTTTGAATCTTTACTTAATTTTTCCATATATTATCTCAAAATCCATAAAAGCTAGAACGCTGAAAATTGGTATGAATACCTGTATACACGAATACAAAATCTAAAACAATTTTTTTCAAAAAAGTAAAAAAACTGAATCACCCCAACTAGATAATTTAATTTTGCATAAAAAATATGAACATTACGGTAGTACATCTTAATCTCTTCTTAACAATTTTTATTAAAAATTGAATTTAGTGACGACATCGTTTCATTCATACCATCACGGCATATCCCACAATGTGGGGTAACCAGCGAAAGGTGTGGAGGGTGTGCATTGCCTTATAAAAGGGAGCACAACATATCTGTGTATACCCACACACCAGTCTCGTCTCACCTAAAAAGGCACTATATTCAGAATGGGTGGTGAACCTCATTGCTGAACTATGTGAGATGTTATTGTTGCCTGTTGTATTTTCGATTACCCGGCTCTTACGGGACACTCGAAAACAATGATTTAAAAGAATGGAAGCACTATTCTTATTCTAAATTGAATGTAGTGACGACATCGTTTCATACAATTCGTAATGCTGTATACACTACACAATATATACGTGGACTCAAGGTTTGACACAATCTCCAAATATACGTAAATACCATATAATGTTTTCGTTTTCTGGGTAAGAAAAAGGACTGACCTCCTTGCTATCATATCCTAACATATATACCTACATACATATTTGATATTGAAAAGAAAATATCTTAAAATATTTATTAATTTGTGTTTATAGTTTGGTACGTTTTGTTATACATAATTATCGCCATCAACAGTTATGTATTACTCTTCTCTCATGCGCGCACCCACACTAATTCACACTTTTTTGTTGTATTATTTTGATATTAGGTATAGTACGTAAGAGGTACATGTTATTTTTGTATTATTATTTATTTAATTTTAATACTTGTATGCATGTACTGTGTGCTGTCCTTTGTAAAATAAAATAAATAAATAAACAGTTGGATCTCATGTGTTACATGCAACTAGTTATAAATATCACAAAGTTAAGCCTAAACAAGAGCGTAAACAATCCTTTTATGTTTATTTAGTTATCAATCTGTTTATCTCTGCTTACCTATTCATCTGTTTTATTGTTTCCTTTGCCAATTTGCGAAACGTGACCAAGTTAGATTTTATGTTTTCTTATTGATGTACCTATGTTGTTTTCTTCTTCTCTTGAAGGTACCGAGTTTGTTGTTTTCTATCTTAGGATTATCATGATGGATGAAAGATAATACGCTCATCAATTTAACAACACCATGATGTATTTATGTATGTGTCCAAAATTTCCATGGAAAATTTCGTTTCTGACAACATATCAGTTTCCCATTAACTGGTGTTAAAAAGAATGTTTCATTATTTGACAAATTCATATCTCAATAGATGAAAAGTTGGTATATTAAAATTATGAGAACTGAGAAATTAAGGCACCTACAGCGTTTCGTCTCTATTAATATTATGTTATTTGTCAAAAGTATCATTGTTATCAATTTCCCATAGTTGATATTTGAAAAAAATGAAAAAAAAGGTTTAAATTGTGACTCGTGATATAATATGATGCACTGAAAAAATAATTGTGACGACCGAACTGGCTACCTGCATTTTTAGCCAATCTTTTGTTATCATTAATAAAAGTTAATCTATTTATGACTATGTGTTTAGCTCAGGGTAAAAAATATTTAGTAGCACTAAACGAACTGTTATATAGTCACTATAGTTCGGTTAATTTTAACATAACTTTTTTTTCAGTGTGACTGTGACTGCCGAAAGCTCTTGGGCGAATAATGTTCTTACTCGTTGTGGATTGAAACTGTGTTTACAATTTTATAGGTAAATAAATTAAAGCTTTAATTTATACAAAAAAAACTGTTTGAGAAATTGTGGCTATTCTTAAATCGAAATTTTAATAAAACTGAGTCAATTTAATTTTCTCGTAAGATAATCAAATACATCAGTTGATTAAAAGTAATTATATAGCGTCAACTTATTTATGTATTTACCCATTATTATAATGAATACAAATATCGCTCTACAGTAAATTGTAAGTAAATTCTTTTGCGATATTTTCATAAAGGTATCTCATTCTTTTTTTTTGTAGTCCAATTTATTAAAATTTAGCGCCTACGTTGGCTTGGACATGTTTGCCGGATGGATGATGACCGTATTCCTAAAAAGGTATTGGACACCTGTAGAGAAGAAGTAGAGGCAGAAATAGATTGAGATGGCTGTACGACGTGCTGTTGCGATATAAGAGAAATGGACCTGATAAATTGGAGAAGACTGGCGGTCGATAGGGAGGAATGGAGACGATTTCTGGAGGAGGCCAGGGTCCGTAATGGACTGTAGTGTCAATGATGATGATGATCTTATTCTTTTAGGCTTTAAATGTATGTCATGAGTTTCCGGTCGCCACGAAATTGCATTTTTCGTCCTATTTATTTGTTTTGTTTTGCGTCTTGAGAATCTTCTTTTGTTTTAGAAAAAAATTAAAATGAATAATTAATTTTATAAGATAAAATACTTCCTTTTTTACCAATGACTTAAATAAATGTCACATTCACAATTCAAATCTATTTGATTACGTTTGCAAACGCGATTCCCATTCACCGGTATTGGGCATCGTCAGAATGTTGAATAATAGTGATAAAGACCTATATATATATAGATTTAAAACGAAGACACGAATTAAAGAGAAAGAAGGGGTTATACCAAGTAAAATAGAATACAATTAATCTATTAATTTAAAATTTTAATGAAGTAAGGAATGAATATGGATGGGTGGATGGCAGAGCGGTTAGCGCGCTGGGTTAGTAATCCAGTGGTCGCGAGTTCGAATCCTGCCTCGACCGATCTCGTTCACCTATAGGACAAGCATTTATGCTTAGTTTAGGGAACGTAGGAAGATGTATATGTACTTGTTTAACAAGGACATATTCATTTTTTTTAAAAAAAAAAAAAAATATATAAATGTTGTTTTTTTTAAAGACGAATTCTATTGACCCATCGTCAAAATTCAAGTTTTATATAGAGTTAGTTTGGAATTCGTCGATTTATACATATATATCATTCACGCTGTTTCCCTATTTGGGATAGACGGATAGAACCAAAGACCAGACTCTTCTATCTCGAAATACATGTTTTGCCTCATTTACGCGTCATGTAAGCATCGCGTCATACATTGTCTCATATTATTTTGACTTCTCCTATTACTATCTTTTAAAATCTGAACCATCGAAGAGCTTCTTCGTTATACCCACAATATCCCTGTCAATCTTGTGTTTTGGTCTGATTTCTACATTTTGTCTATTGTATTAATTGACAAATTAATTGTCGAATTCAGCATTTTGTGTCATTTCTTAATCAAAAATTATATGTAATAAGCCGACAAAAGCTGAAATTGTTTTAGATGTTCTAATAGTGTTATTTGCTATACTTTACTTTCTGGTTTCAAAATGGCAGCGCGGCGTGGTGGAAAGAAAATCGCAAATAGTGAGACAATGGTTGGAAATTGGCCGAGGCACACTCCCATGTGACTAATGTTGGGAAGTAATGGCGTGAACCAAGTGGAAATGTAGGAGTCACGTGTGTATCTGTTCCTGGTGCAACATACATATTATATTGCGAACATGTTGCAATACTCGACTGCATGGAAACTCTGAGAAAAGCTAAAAGGCGTGCCTTGAATAGAAGCTACCGCGCGCCTAGAAGTGATTTAATCTGAAATCTGATTATTCAAATGTCATAAAGTTACTAAAACCGTGAGTTTAAATAAATTTTTCTGACAGATTTTTTCTTTAGAATTTGAAGAAAACATTAAGTAATTCATTGCTATTATGGAATTTCAATGCTTGATGAAATCGTAGCTTCAATTTTACTATTTTTTAAAGATCAGAACATTTTTAATTACCTGTCCGACATATTTAATTAATATTTTTTACAGAATTACTATTTTGACTTGAAAGCGTACTCCTGATGTAAGATAATGTTTCAGTTTTTGACAAATGAATATCACAATAGAGACAAAGTCGGAATATTATACTAGTTGCATGTAAAACATGAGGTCGACAGTTGGATGAAAACTAGGAAATCAAGGCATCTACACGTAAACCTGTCAAACTTCGTCTTAAAAAAAATTTATATTAATTTGTATAGATTTTAATTGTTTTTTACAGAATTTCTATTTTTACTTGCAAGCCTACTTCTGTCATCGTTATTTTATTTATTGTCTGCAACGACCAATCCAGTAGTGATGCAATACCAAGATTGACATTGCTCATCACTATGTAAAGGAGGTGGGCATAATCTAATTCAGATGAAAAGCGAATGTTAAAGCAAGAATTACTAAAAATAATAAAAGAATTTTGTTTTAAAGAGTAATATATAACTATTATTCATGCCATTGGGATGATCCAAAATCACTAAACAGCGCAGCACAAATATGTGTTTGGTGATTTTGTATTCACAAAGCTCTGGTGCATAGTCGAATTTCCTTCATTCTCTTCCACGTTCATTATACGTTGTGTGTATTAAAATGAAGCATTTAGAGGATATGGTGAAATGACTGCTTTGATACGTACAACGAATCAAAAGTACCATTAGTCGTACTGACCAATTTAAATATATATGAACGACCATAAGCACTTATGATGCTAATGTGGATGAAACGTTAAAAAGGGAACCTTCGTATTATTATCCTAGTCTGGAATTTAAAAACAGGTACCGACCGGAACACAGATAGGTTAACGCCCACATTAACCAACCAGATTATTCAAAAATAACAAAAATTCGCCAGATAAAAAAAAATAGTTTTTTTAAAGATTGAATATGTTCTTGTTACAAGTACATAAACATCCTCATATATTGCTCATAAGCATAAATGCTTGTGCTATAGGTGAACGAAATGGGCCGTGGCAGGATTCCAGCTCGCGACCACTGGTTTTCTAACCCAGCGCGCTAACCGCTCTGCCATAACCCATATAATTTTGAAAACAATCAATAAATAACGTTTTACATAGTAGGTATTTCACAACCCCTCTCATGCACTAGGTGAAGTAAATGGAATTTTATCACATAAGATTTACTTCAAAGATCATATTTTCACAGTAAAAATTATTGTGGTGTATATTGCCATACTAAATATTTTTTTTTCTCTTAAGGCTTTTCACCCATAAAAGCCATACTAAATATATAATTACATAAAATTGCATCTAAATTTTCTATTTACAACACAAACTGATCTTGTCTTGTCATCTTGTATTTAATGTTGTATATATGATTAAAATGATATCAAACATGATTGAGTTGACCAATGTATAATATGTAGGAACTTAAAAAAATTAAAATAAATGAGAGAGTTGAGGCCAACGCTATATTTTTCACTACCAAGACATTTGGCTCATCATCAAGTATTCAAATATTGTATGTAAAATCTTCAGCACTTTTATGAAATGAGTTTTTTTTTAATTATTTTTGATTTAAATATTTTTTTATTAAAAATCTTTCAATGCCATTTTATGAAAGTGGTGTGTTTTATAAGCCATTTGAAAAAAAAATCTAATTTTGAGTTTCCTGAGCTTGGGGTCACTTAACGTTATCAAATGGGGTCTAAGCGAGTATTAGATACCTACACAAATTTGCAACCCAAAAAATAATCGAACGAGTACCTACTTTAGTCTATAATTATCTACTTTCGTGGCTCAGTTGGTCTTGGATTCGATTCCCGGTGGAGACACAGTTTTTAATTGTGTTTTAAATTTGGATCTGCGAGACGATTAATATCGTAAGTCTCCCGAATTATGTAACTTGTTATTGGTTGCGTGTTAAATTAATATTTGGCATAGTACCTGTTAGTTGCCCGAGAAGTAATATTAAATAAATAAACAAGCCGTACACAGTAGGTACACAGCATACACACAGATAAATTGTGATGAAACTTTCAAAATACAATCTCAGCATAATACTAGTTGATAATTTTTTTTTTAAAAATACCCTTAAAAATTTCGAATTCATTAATCCCCACTATATTCACTTGGGGTAATATTGGTCCTTTTCCTCATGACTGATGATAGCAGCTGCAGTCTGTCGCCACACGTATGGCCCGCCTCCATGCCAATCTGTTTTGGGCTGAACGCAGAGCACCAGTCACCGAAGACCCCATTGTGGACTTAACCAAATCGCTCCATCTGGTCTGTGAGCGACCACGAGATCTCCGTCCTTGCCCATCACAACAAGCTTCTCGAGGCAGTCTGGTTCCCTTCTGGCAATGTGTCCAAATAATTGAAGGATACGTCTGTAACATAATCGTCGACAGACGATCCTCGATCTTGAGCTCATCTAGAATTGACACGTTCGTTCTTCTGGCTGTCCATTTGGTAGTAAGGACTAAAAATACTCATAATGACTAGCATTAACTATGTAATAACACTATTGCACAATAGTTCGGAGTAAAAGAGATTTGACTTCTTCTGCTATGTATGTTGAAATACTCGAAATTAAAAACAAATGTTCTTTTTCTACTTTAAATTTATTAATGTTTGAGAATACTTCAGAAATGGGTACAATGCTACTTTTTCCATTATACAATATAAGACCTTGGATACATTTTTCAGAGGAGAAAAGAAATATATATTTCTCACATGAGCGTGGAAATTTCTTTGGATTGGAAGAAAGAGTGCGAAAGACGAGATATCTCTTGACAACAGTAGACTCAATATATGTATATTATATATCCAGTATTGTAGGAAAAATGGAAGTGTTTATTTTATTAAATTTCATTGACATTTCTCCAACATTATCGTTATTCTCGTGTTAGTAAAATTCACGTGCCAACTGTGGGAAATAAAAACCCATCTTTGATTTCTTTCCTTTTTTGACAGACATTTTTAATCTCTCAAACGACGTGTTTTTTTCGATTCGAGCGTTAGTCGATTGCTGCGTCGTAAAGTGACATTGTATATTACGAAAAAACAATACTTTGTAAATATTTGCTTTTTCTTTTGACTTGGTGTAGGGGATTTGTCAATCAGGGCTGGATTCGCCGTATGTTCAAAAGTCATAGATGGTACCGAACGCTGATAAATCATGTGCGTCAAAAATAAACAGGAGGAATAAATAAAAGATTGAAGGATTTTTAAAAAAAATTACATACCTACCGGCGAATATCGATAGCTGCCAACTTTGCAGATGATCTATTGGCACAATTGTTTTTTCCATCTCATTTTTTTTCCATCTCATTTTTTTTTTGTTATTATATTGAAATCAATAATTGATACATTTGTTTCTTTGTGTAAATTATTTCATACGGTTTGTACGGTGTCTTATTTTATCTTTAATATTTTTATCAGACTGGAATTCTATTTAGTATTGTATCACACATTAATGGTTTATGTCGTAAATTGTATAAATTAATAAATGAATACATTTTAAGAAGTGCATTGCTTGAATTAAATACTATAGTGTCTTGGGTTTCAATTAAAATTTATAGCATTGTTATATAGTTACATAGCAAAGATTGACATTCAGCAATGAAATCGTAAATTGCACAGAGAATAGCTAAAAAAATATATATTACCCATGTGGATATTGTCAAACTTTTTAGACGAGGACTATATGAGACTTATATGAGACAATTTAGAAATATACCCTTTTAATAATATTTTTCGAAAATATAATCAAGTATGTTTGAATTGATTCCCCAAATATTCCATAAATATTTCCGTTGTTTTAATAAATGGTTTCAAAATATAATATCATTGAAACGATTTATGTAAAATTATAGCTTTATTTTGGTATAATATAACAAATGATTATAAATCAAAATATAACTTTTTTGAGATATACAGATCGTCACGATCAAAATAACGTTTTAATAACTTATTAAAATGTACTTTGCTCTAACATTGATATTCAAAACAATAAAATTAAATTAATTTAAGACTAAGAACTGAAAATGTAGACCTTAAAATTATTGTTGTTTCAGATATAATCTTGGTATAAGAAAGTTCTGCTTTGTAAGATTATACAATAGAAAATTTATAAAGGAAATCATAAATATGAAAGATATCAGAATAATGTTTTATCAAGTGTTTGCATAAAGCTAAGGAATAAAAATTAAAAATATTAACAATGTTTCAATGTACAACTTTATCTGGAGGATTTATGAAATAAAATATATTAGTTTCTTGTAACACATGAGATTCAACTGTCGATGGCGATAGTATGCATAATTGAAGAATACGTACCAAACTATAAACACAAATTATTAAATATTTTAAGATATAAAAACATGTATGTTTTCTATATAAAACATGTAAGTATGTATGTCAGGATAGAATAGTATGGAGGTCAGTTTGTTTTTCCTACCCAGAATAAGAAAACAGCATGATGGTATGTATGTATGTTTGGAGATTAAGTAGGTATTAAACTATTGAGTGAGATATTACATATGTAGTGTATTATACTGCCTTACAAATTGTATGAAACGATGTCGTCACTAATTTTTTTTTTTTTTTTTTAAAAAAATGAATATGTCCTTGTTAAACAAGTACATATACATCTTCCTACGTTCCCTATAATAAGCAAATAAATGCTTGTGCTATAGGTGAACGAAATCGGTCGAGGCAAGATTCGAACTCGCGACCACTAGCCCACTAGCCCAGCGCGCTAACCGCTCAGCCATCGACCCATCTAAATTAAATTTTTATATTAATTGTTAAAAAAAGTTTGAGTAGTAACAATATATTGATTTTTTTATAATTTAATTATTTAGTTGTGGTGTTTCGGCGTTTACACCATTATAAAAAAATGGATTTATAGGCAGTTAAACATAATATAAATTTATTATTAAAAAATATTTTTCTTAAAAATAATGTTTGAAAAATTAGAATTTAAGATTTTGTGTTTGCCTATATTTATACCAATTTTCAGCGTTCTATCTTATGTGATTTTTGATAGGTTTATATGTAAAAATAAAGTTGATAACCCCTGACTTGAAACAATAATTAAAAATTCTCAGTAAAAAAGTTTTGTAGACCTATAACTAACTATATATTCAGAAATTTTCAGTCACCTCAGACACTGCAATTGATTCAACTTTAAAGGTGTCTGTCGGGGGGGTTTCCACCAAAGTGTCTTGCGATGAAAGTCGTTATATTAATAATTTTCCGTAGTATATATAAAAAAATCACTCCTTGAACTATAACGCTTCATACAACTTATATTATGTTCAAATAGAAATTTATCAAATTTTTTTAAAACTTTGAAGGCGGTTATGTCTGAAAGTCATCACTGCTCAGGGTTCATAAATATAATATAATCGTTGTTACCTGTGATGTAGTATCCCTTTACAGAAAAAATATCAGCTTTTTTATGACGTTAATTCGGTTATTGTTGGCTCTTGGTCTACGAGTTTAAATAACAAAAACACAGCACATAAAAAATGATACTATGTAGGTTTGATGGAAAATTGATAAAAAATAGAATATCATAGAGTTCGGACAATGTTTAATTATATTTGATAAAATACTTACATGCATACATTCACATCATGTCCCTCACGGGGTAGGCAGAGAGAACCGAACGCCAATTTTTTCTATCTTGACATACATTTATCGCTTCGTCAACATTCTTCTTATACGTGTTCAGCTATTGTTCACGCTTCTATCATTTCCGTCTTTTAAAATATCGTTCATATGGTAGAACCATCCTTTTTTTTGGGCACCCCCGACATATTATTCCGTTCCTGTCAGCATTCTATATATTTTCTTCATCAGGCGTTCAATATTCATTTTTCCCACGTGGTCAAACCATCTCAATTCTATCTTTGTGTCATCATTTCGTTATCTATCATACACCGTTCTATTATAAATTCTTCTTAGCGATCTCATTTCAACTGCATTTATTTTGATTTCGTGCAACTTCTGCCATGTCAAGGTTTCACTAGCATACGTCAAGGTTTGATTAATATTCATTTGAAAATTTCGAATTAATATACCTACACGATTTTTTCATTTCTTAAACAGAACAAATTTTCAATCAAATCTTCCATAATATATCTAGTACCACTGAAAAGTTGGAAAAAAGTTATTTGGCAATAAAATTACTACTTACAAAAGACGTGAGGAAGTTTTTAAAAAGAACTATTACACTGGAATTAATACAGTTTAGTAACTCAATAAATTATGAGCTAATCGTAGACCTAGGTTTATTTTCTTTCAAATACAATACAACATTTTATACAATATTCAAAGCGAATACAATATTATTTCAGAATCATAAACAATAATTTAATTAATTAACTACGCATTTGACTGAGTTGTTTACGATTCGGTTTATTTTTAACCAATCAGTTAAAATGCTAGATTTTCCACGCCGCATGAATTATATTCAATTTTTCTGGCGCCAAAATACAAACGGGCTTTTCATTTTCTCGCATCATCGTCGTTGTCGAATTCCTTTTACAAATATTGTTCTTTGACAAAAAAATACAAAAAAAACAAAGAAACACTAGATATTTACGTTGGGAAATAACAGGGGTATTCAAATTTGAAAAAATACACCGGGCGATACTTCATCCGAGCAGTTTTGTTTTGAATAACAATTCGAAATTTTTACATTTTGATGTTAACAGTTTGTGTTTGGATGTGGCTTTGATGATGATACATACAAAATGTATCTTTAAATTTGAATAGGGATTGTATCATGTCGACAATACTCATTCTTTTGTTAACGTAATCATTACATTGAAGCTTATACATAGTCATAAGGTATATAATCTAAACATGCTCAAAACAGCAAAACAGTAATAAGTGTTAACGAGTGAGTTATGGCCAACGCTACACTCCTCACTAACAAGTCATTCTATAAAGTATTCAAATTTTGTATGGAATAATATGTTCAACATTTTCATGAAATGAGTTTGTTAAATATTTTTTTATTTAAAAAATTTACAATGATAACTTTATGAAAGCGTTACCTTTTTACCAATTCGAAAATAAAAAAATCAATTTTTAAGTTTCCTGAGCTTGGGGTCACTTTGAAATATTTTATTGTTAAAAAAATTAAGAGGCAAAATCTAATGAGATCTAATGGTGAGTATCAGATATACAAATTTGTAAAATTTGAAAAGAATCGGATGAGCACTTTAGTCTATAATAGATAAATTAAAATAAACACGCCGTACATAGCACACAGCACGCAGCACATAGCACACGCACACAGATACATTGTGATGAAATTTTCAGAATACAATCTCAGCATGATACTAGTTGATGCTCTGCAATAAAAAAATAGCCTTAAAAATTGCGAAATCATAACTCCTCACTATATCACCTTGGGTTAGTGAGGAGTAAGAAACAAAAGTAATCGTATAGTTACCAACAGTCCTAAAGAGCTATCTTAAATATTGAAATAGAAAAACGAGGTCTCAAAGAATGTGAGACTATGATGTATGAACCTGGCAAAAACAAAAGTATTGGGCTATAAAGACTTCCACCAACAACATGTAACTTGGGAATAGAATTCGACTGGATGGAGAAAACCAGACTCCTGAGCTTTAAGGAGGATTGGACAAGTATGGCTATCTTCGGCAAAATCGGATTTATCTTTAAAATACCCATTTATCTGAAAAGGATAGTTTATGAAGCATGTGTGCTACCGGTTGCAACATATGGACTTGAAACAGTGAATCTTTCTAAACTTAGTACCAAGAAACTGCGAGTCACTAAAAGAGCTGTGTAAAGTACCATGCTGGGTCTGTCACTAATAGATAAAATAAGAAATTAAACGGTAAGAGAAAGTTCAAATGTTACTGATATAATCCACCGTCCGGTGACTCTGGGCGGAAATGGGCGGAACACGTAGCCAGAAACTCGGATGATAAGTAGACAAAGACTTTGCTGACTTGGAGACGATGTTCGACAAATAGAGGTGTGGGGCGATCACAGCTGAGATGGAGGAATGACATCAAACAATAAACTGGCATATCCTGGATGTAGATTGCACAGGACAGAACAATGTGGAACAAATGGAGGAAGCCTTCGCTCATAGTATACGGGAATAGACTTAAAAATTAACTGAACCTCTAATAAATCTTCAATATGATTTTTTTTCATTGGTAAACTCCTTGATACAATAATCGAAAATTTACTATCTCGATGGTCTCAAAGTAAAACATCTTTCTGATGGTGTTTTTTTGTTAATCTTGAATATATGTAGTGCGGAGCCAAACTACACAGAGCCTTGAAGACTATCAAGCGAACTCAATAGTTTACTTGTTTTAGACTCTCCAACATAGTTTGTCAAGTACAAGTGTGAAATTGTTCAGCTTTGCAGTTGCTTTAAGTTCTGTTTTCAATTCTTTGGGTTGAAAATTGGGTAAGCCATCACATGCAGCATTGCAGTAACGCAGCGTGGACAGAACAATTCATTATTTATTTTTTATTTATTTTTATGTGGTTTTGAACATGTGTAATTATATGAATCTTCGATATACAGCTTATTAAATAATATTTCATTTCCTCTAGATGGATAAAAATATTATTCCTTATCAGTTGGATACTGTAACTATTAGTTTATACGAAGTTAAACACAGCATAAGCAATGTTGTAGTATTAATAATTTTCAGCTTTGAATATAGGAGAGAATCGGTTTCGTTATTAGGGGAACACGTTTTGATACAGATAATACAAGTGTACTTTAGTCGGGATCTGGTATTGTGCTAATCCCGTCCTATATTCCCTGTAATAGAGATCAAAATGTAATAATAAACATATCTGCATAATGCCGGATAATTGCGCGTTTGGTATGGATATTGTGATTCTGAGGTAGCTAACTCGATGTTTGTCGATGCATACCTACACAATACAGAAAACGTAACACACGATTAGTTTTATGTAAATTTCTAATCGTAAATCATTAAAGCTATACACATAGTTGATTGAAGCTATGTGAAATTATTAGTGAATTTGGAAATTCTGTTAATAGTCATAAGAACATGTGTTGAATGTCTTAAACACTCAAAATTAAAGAGTGATTGATCAAAATAACTATTCCCAGTCTTCAATCATGAGGATAAGGAAGAGCGAGAGGGAAAATAAAATACATAGTTTATGATTTACTCACATGTTTGTCAAAACTGAAACTACGTAAAAGTTATGCTGTTATAAAATATAGCATAAAATTCCGCCAAAAAAGATATATTAGTATGATTTCTATGTATGATGAAAATATAACTATATAGACTGTGTACATAAATTTATTTTGGAATAATTCTTTTAACTCCTCACTACCCCAAGGGGATATAGAGGCGAGTTACGAATTCGCAAGTTATTTTTTTATTGCAGATTGTCAAATTGTATCTTGCTGAGATTGTATTCTGAAAGTTTCATCACAATGTATTAATTAATTTATTTAACTTTTTGTACATAATATAATAAACAAATATAATGCACACTGCCGGGCATATTGCCATTAGGCAATTTCTTCCGACCAATCAGATTACAGAGTGACAGATAATATATGTACATGAAAAATGAAATCTAAAAAAAAAACAATTAAAATATACATAACACCAAAATAAGTAAAAAAAACGATAGGAAAAGAACAAGAAGAGAAAATAAAGGTGTTCAACAGGTGTTTAGGGATACATATTATTCCTTCTTCAGGAAATATTGGCCACAACACACTCCTTCTTGTATAGGTATCTAGGGAGATTAATTTTAGTTAAATTTTGATCGAAATGTTTATCACCGTTTTTCGGTAGTAGGATTGTTCCTGCTACATACATACATACATACATACCATCACGCCATGTCCCTCACGGGGTAGGCAGAGAAAACCGAACGCCACATTTTTCTATCTTGACACGCATTCATCGCCTCCTCAACATTCCTGCTACCACTGTCATAATAATATAACAGAGGATAAAATACCCGCCCTTGTGATTTGTGGTACATAGTTCCTTTTGTGATGCTCTGAATCTCTGTAACGGAGATCACACCTTTGATATATCCCGTGTTTACAAAGTAAATGTTATGTAAAACGAAATCGGAAACATCGCATCCACACCAGAGTTCGTCTTACTTTGTCGTATTTTCTTTCTGCTTAGGTACCTTCTAGATTTGCTGAACAGAAATGAAACCATGTTGTGTTCCTCTACACGTCATCTGCTCTGTTCATTGTTCACCGCGGAAACTCATTTTCTTTTACTATCGTGTTATTCTTTACAATACTTTGTACAGTTTTTCAAGATTCGTATACAACGTCTTATATTTACTAGTTGCATGTAAAACACATGCGATCCAACTGTCGATAGTATGTATGTTTGAGGAATACCTACATACCAAAGTATAAACCCTTGAATCCAAATTACTGAATATTTCAAGGATGTCTTGTTTTCTATACCTACTTACAAGTATGTCAGGATAAGATAGTGTGGAGGCCTGTCCTTTTTCTCTGCCTCGAATATGTTAATAGTTTGATGGTATGTATGAAGATTAAAATATCAAACTATTAAGAATCCTTGTATATATTGTGTATTCTGCCGCCATACAAATTGTGTGAAACGATTTCGTCACAATTTTTTTTACTAAAATTGTGTAATGCTATAATGTTTATGTTATTTATAGAAAACTAATTTTTCTAGTAGAAGTGTTTCAGCATTTTTCGATATTTCAAAAAAATCTAAATATGTATCTAAATCTAAACATAAATTTATCGTAAAAATGACAGAAATTCTGGAACTCTTTCATTAAAATGTATTTGATATATTGTATTTGTTCAAAATAGGTACGTTCCTATTCCATTTAATCCAAATTTATATTTTATAACGTAAATAAGACCGTAAATGACACGCTCCTATTTTAGTTACAATAGTTACTGAATAGGGGGTATTAAATGTTTGTAACCGTAAGTGAATAAATAAATAAATATTATATACGCATTAAAGGTAAACTTTTGCTTCTAAAGATCTTTTAATAGTTCTAGAAAACGTGAATAGTTATTAAAAGTTTTTTTAACCTTAAAATCTGCGTTTGAAATAATCTGAGAATCGTTTTATTCGGGATTATATAAAACACCATACCACAAAACACTTAAATGTCCCAGTAACTACCCATTCAATGCATTGTTAGCAATAAACCTAAACGATTATCCTTCTGAAATCTGAAATCGAATCCATGCATTTTACTTTAGATTTCCTATCTTAATAGCGCACATTTTATTTTCTGAAAATGAGAGAATTCAGATCAAACGTGTCCACCCACATTTTTTCGAGATTATGAAGTTATAATATAATGCGGTTTTCGCATGTAAAACGGGTTCGGATTATCATTAAATCTTTTCGAAATTTGTTTGTACAGGGATATCTTTAAGAGATGAAAAGCACACATAGGATGTAGGTAGTGCCTTTAAAAAACACAAACCTTTTACAGAACCCTTATAATGGACCATGAGAGAGATATTAACAGCGGAAAATAATTTCGCCTTTGTACATAAATGAACAATAAAAAATTGTTTGCGCAGGACAATTTAAGGTTTGATCGAAATATGAAATGTTTAAAAAACGAAATTATATAATTATACATACGTAGTGGTTGAAAATTATTATTGGAATTGCTTATATTGCGAGAAGATTGATTTTAAAAAAACATCACCCAATAATCAGAGTTCAAAGTTTTGTATCAACAGTTTAGAGCAGGTTGTTACCAACACTAAACTCTTGAGTGTACACAATATAACATCAAATATAAACAATACTTAAAGATGGTCAAGTTGCGAATTTCTATATGCATTTTTATGTTTTCTGGTAGTGTGCAGCTGAGCATTAGTCATTTGCTGCCCATTAGTGTTGATACATACAAACATATTATTTTTTTAAAAACATTATACCTAATGTAAAAAGCAATATTGTCATCAAATAAACGTTATATGTTTTATATGAATTTATTATTTATCACGCCATTTATATATGCGTCATTAAAAATGAATAAATGCGCATCCAACTAGGTATACCTGCTCTAGGGCTAGCAGCGTACCTACATATTACTGTAATATTTCACAGGAAAAAGAGATATTTTGGTGGTTTTTACATTTTAAAAAGTAACTAAACTGTATAAACTAAAATACTTTATTAAAACTATTTTTTTAAATTTTTCTTAAAAAATGTTATTATTTGGAGTTTGTTGATATTGTATTCAAATTTTCTAATTGGTTCAACGAAAAAAAAAATCCAGGCCGTGAATCGGTTGTATATTTTGATTTTTACTGCAGAGAATAGAAACTCGCGTGAGCCATTTGCATAATAAATTGGATTAAAAAACGTTAACCTCACTCATACACCGAAAAAAAGTGAAACTTGTAAATTAAATTGTCACCGCTCCTCTAATTAACAAGTTCCAAGTTTTATATTATATTCATGTATTCGTTTTCTTTATATTCAAACATACCCATACGCCAACTGAAAAAAAAAATTTATTTGCATTATGTATTTTTTTCAAATTCTATAATTCAGTAAATTCAAATAATTTAGTAGAATACATATGCACATACACACATTTAATTTTTTGATATAGTCATAATACAAGTTTAAAAGATTAATGAAATTTTAATTTATTTGATCAAATAAAATGTCAATTTAAGAAAAAACAAGAAAACGCTTTTAAATAAATTTTGTTTCGAATTCCCGTCAAAACAAACCAACAACACGTTCGAAAAATGAAGAATTCAAAATCAACTCACCCAACTTTGGAATACGTTGACAGTACACAAAAACAACGAAACCATACTGTTCCAATTTTAAAAACAGTCCAAGTAACGATCTAACTTATTTGACAAAAATCCCAACGACACTCCGAGATTCGAAATTAGAAAATCACTCCCGAACGCGGAATAAACGATAGAACCGTTTGATTTTACGAAAATGGAACGCACTGCGAACGAAAAATTTCGTATTTTGAAAACACTGGGAATATTTTTGTTTGAAATGTTCTCCTTCGTTGTACGCTAAGAGACGACCAGATCGCGCCGACGTTGCGACATGACTGGTCGGATGCTGTATGGAATCACAAGGACCGTGGCTATATTCCCGGGCGAAGCGTCGGTCGCCATTTTCCCTGAAAACGTCAAAACAAAACACATCAAAGGAATATCGGGCGATACCAATTTTGTCCATACTTTGATTTAATTAATCTCCGGAGACACGATGGAAATGTACCCCACAACCGATTCATGTGGAAAAAAATAACCAACGTTTGAAAATGTTAATGGAGTTTTCATTTTGTATTTGAAAACTTTTGTTTTTAGATTTTTCACATAAGGCGATTTTGGACATTATTCGTATTTTCATACATAATAAATATATTGCTCTCTCTTGTTAACTTTTAACAATTTTTAATATTCTGAATGAGTTTTTCATAAAAAGATGTGTATTTTTTGCACTTCTATATTGAAATATCTGAGGATGCTTCTTTTTTTTACATCCTGGCCATTTCTTCCCATTATGTGGGGTCGGCCCTCCTCGTCCTCATTCGCCTTTCCAAGTTCTTCTTTCTTGTACGTCTTCTTCTTCTTCTTCTTCGTTTAGTAGACCTAGTTGGTCTGTTCTTCAGAAACTATGCCTCCTGGGATGACGAAGTCCAGCTACCCTTCCATCTCTTGGGTGGTCTACCGGGCAGGCGGCGGCCGGAAGGAATTTCATTTGCTGCTATATTTGCAAGCCGATCACTGTCCATCCTGGCTACGTGGTCCCTCCAATGCCTTCTTCTGGATCTACTCCACCGAACGATGTCCTGTATTCCACATGTTTTCCTTATTTGAACATTGCGAACACGATCTCGGAGAGTTTTACCAGTGATTGACCTTAGGACCTTCATCTCCGTTGTCCTTAGGAGCCCCTTGTATGTATCCTTCACAAATGTTGATATCAGAATCCATAGTAACATATGCAAACAAAATCAGAATGAACAATGTTTAAGTGTAGATTGTAGTATTTTACAGATAAATAAATCAGTGAAATATTTAGGAATTACAATAGACCAAGAGTTAAAGTGGAAAGAACATTTGAACCAACTTGTAAAAAGAGTAAGAAAACTGATTTATATATTTGTGCGACTTCGTAATATACTGCAAGTAAAAATAATAAAGACAGTGTACTATGGTCTTGTACAATCTCTTTTACAATATGGTATTATTGGTTGGGGTGGAACATATAAGACTAACTTAAAATCACTAAAAATAACACAAAAATTAATAATTAAGGTCATTCTCAAAAAACCTAGAAATTTTCCTACAAAACAATTATTTGATGTATTCCAAGTACCTGATTTAGATAATTTATATAAAAATATTTCTTTACAACAAATACATAAAGATACCTTTGGAAAGCGGGCTGAAAATCTAGTGAGTACACAGAGACGGCATCTCATAGGAAATATGATGATACCGAAATGTAATAAGACGCATGCCCAACATCACTATAAATACCTGGGTATACAATATTTTAACAAACTACCTGCCATTATTAAAAAAACACAAAAATTTTATGACTTTAAAAGAAAAATCAAATCTTTAAAATAACAATAAATTTTTATCTATTCCTTTTTCATATTCACTATGTGTATATGTATGTGTGTGTATGTATGTATGTGTATGTGTGTGTATACGTGTGTATGTTTGTATGTGTATGTATATGTGTGTATGTATGTATGTGTGTGTATGTATGTATATGTATGTATGTGTGTGTGTATGTATATATGTATATGTGTGTATGTATATATATATATATATGTATGTGTATATGTATGTGTGTACATGTGTGTATAAGTATGCGTATATTATATGTGTGTATGTTGTATATGTGTATGTGTGTGTATGTATGTGTATGTGTATATGTGTATTTGTATATGTGTATTTGTATATGTGAATTTTTATTTTTTTCTCCTTTTTGGATAAATTATGGTTTTTATTCTATATTCACTAAAAAAACAAAAATAAACTTTAATCATCTGTATGTATTAGCTGTAAGTTGAACTTGATTTACAATTTATTAAATGATTCTATTATTATAAGTAAAATGTATGTATGTAATATGTTAAATGTAGATATGTTATTTGCTCCTGTCCCAAGCACAAGTTTTTAACTTTTTTGGGACAGTACCTATTGAAAAAAAAAATTGTATTAATTTAAATATTTGTACTATGTGTATGTGTATGTGTATGTGTATGTGTGTATGTGTATGTTCATATTATGTTATGTTACTCAATAATGTTTGCCTTCCGCAACTCTCTTCTGATGCTGGAGTGGCGTTTTGCCAGCGGTCTGCCTGGTATTCTGGCCTGCACTTGGATTCCTATCGCTGTGCGTATCATATCGATCTCTGCTCACCTTATGACGCGTCCATACCACCTCAGTCTACTCTCGAGCAACTTATCGGTAATTGGGGCACTCCGCATTCTGTCCATGGCAGTAACGCCCAATGTTCATCTCAGCATTCTCATGTCAGCTGTGTGGATGCTGTTTGTGCCTCTTCTTCAGAGCCTAGTACTCGACGACATAAGTCATGGCAGGTCTGATGACAGTTTTATAAAACTGACATTTTTATAAACTTTTATTCAAATTATCGAGAACGCCCGCACAGAAATAAATTGTTTTGAATTTTTTTTTCAGAAATTCATACCGTTTTTGTTATTTATATTTTATTAAACAGCGACGGAATTTCATGACAGTTCTTAGCAGTAAAATTGATATTTCGCAATATTAATTAAAAATGGATTCAGAACTATCAACGTGTTGTTTGACTACTCAATATCACAACCATTTCAGAATTTTCAAGTGCCGTCCTTAAAATATGTGCTAATAATGAAGATATAGAAAAATCACGCCATGTCTTTGTACGTATGAAGAGTAATAGAGAAAACATAGTGGGTCAGTAAATTGTTTACACTATTACATAATTAACATATAAAAGTTTTGCACAACAATACTACACGTACATACAACGTACAATAGGGTGGTGTGGTAAGTCAACTTGAAGCAAAGTTACAACTGGTAACTGAGTTCATTAATTTTATAATAAATACATATAACTGCACATTTTAAATACTTACTTTTTATTCATTTTATTCTCTCTCTCTCCTGTCTCAATCCTGCGGATTAGTTTGCAGAAGAAGTCTTCATCTCGATTTCCACTTCGCTCTATCTTCTGCAGCCCTCTTCAACTCAACATATGTGGCGCAGTTAACGTCTTCGCATATCTGGAACAAATATTCCCGTCGTGGACGCCCCCTGTGGTTTGTCCCCTCAAGCATTCCCTCCATTAGGTCATGCAGGAGACCCTCGTGGCGCAGGATGTGACGGATCCAGCGAGCACGTCTCTCGGAGATAGTTTTGAGTAGGTGCCTCCCTTCTTCGACTCTGTTGAGAATCTCGGCATTCGTGATGTGGTCTCTCCAGGAAATTCTCAGTATTCTTCTATAACACCACATCTCGAAAGCCTCTAGTCTACTTCTGTCTCTTTCGGTAAGACATCATGTCTCACAGCCATACTCCACACATATGTTTTTGTACGTATCTTACGGAGCTTCAATTCTAAGTTGTTTGACTCAAGTATCTTCGACTTTTTGTTGAAAGATGTATTCTGCTGTCAATTTCTTTCCTTGTTCTCCCATCCCAAGAGATCCTACTTCCGACGTACACAAACTCGTTTGTGTGTTTCTCCGAACATTACCACATTAATTTGATGCTCCTCACGTCCTACAGTCATCAATTTAGTCTTATTTTTGTTTATTTTCATATTGTAATCCTTGTTTAAGACATTCTCTATGACTATCAAAGCTTCTGTGAGTTCCTCTTCATTTTATTAATAATTTTAATTTTGCTACCATTTAATTATTTAGGCTGTCTGTGTAAATAGAACATGGAGGATAAAGTTAGCACAACCATGAGCTGGGATGAATGTACAATGAGCCCAACATAGTTATGTACATTAAACTATATCGCTTCAGATGGTTGAGACATCTCCAGTGCATGGATGAGAACAGAGTCCCGAAGAAGATACTCAACACACGAGGGAGGCGAAACGTTGGAAGACTCAAATGAAGGTAGATGGATGGTGTAGAAAGGGACCTGTAAGCAAACAGTATAACTATGTAATTGAACGGTGCGGGTGATGGACCAGGTGGAACGGCGGAAAGTTTTAGAGGTGGCCAAGTCTCATGATGGGCTATAGTGCCATTTGTGATGATCATTTTGTATAGTAATATATTTCTCTTGGTATATGTTTTAATATCGATTATACAAATATACAATTATTTAAAATAAGTTTCATAGGAAGGTTTATAGGTAGGAAGGTAACAACAATATGTAACATTTTAATAAGTATTATGTACTTTAAACGTAGATAGGTAAGAATAAATATACTTATTGAATTGTTTTTAAATATACCATAAAATTTTTACGTGCCGTGGTTTGATAAACTATTATAATTTTTATTTTTTGATAATATTATATCTTAATAGAGACGAAACGGAAATAATAATTAAGAGGAAATTCAGGAAATCATACAAAAAAAGGAAAGGAAATCATAAAAAAAAGGACTTACGACTTGTCATCGGCTGGTTTGTGTGTTCACTTTATGCGCTTACAAAACGTTAAAAAAACGTAGTTGTTCGTACCACTTATATCAGTATCAGTCATGAAAACTAGGAAAAACCGTGACAGAATTTAACTCAGGAGTCAGATGTCTAACAAACTGAGCAATGAATATCATGCAAAGATGGATATACCTATTTAATTGAGGAAATTAATACCGAGTTGTGATTGTTATTATGTAATGGGACGAACATTTGTATACTTATAGGATTGTATGTATATGGATGTATTTATTAGTTTTGTTAAATGAATCTAGGAGTTCCTACGCAATTTTCCAGAAATAATTATTTATTCAGTATTCCGGCAGTACGTAATAATTACACAAAAATTTATTTATTATAAGAGCTTGCTCCAAGTTTAATACATACTGAGGAAATACAGACATTTATTCAGAATTTTCAGGAGTATTTCAGCGATGTTTAAATAGAAACTAAACAATTTAATACACTTTTCTTCCTAGTGTACGTACGTGTGTGTATGCGTTTGCATGTATGTATGTGAATATGTAAATATTAGGAATAATTATTAAAGCTTACAGGAGGTATTGTTAATCTTCCCTTTCTTTCTCACGAATAAACGATCTACTCTCAACAATAATTATGACATTTCGATGGATGATGGCGCTTGGGTCATCTCGGAAATATACCGACATAGTTAGGGGTTTGCGATTGCGTCGAGAAATTACTGTGTTCCGGCGGGCAGTGCGCTCTGCAGGTGTGTGGTGGGGTAGGGGATAAAGGGGACTAGGAAACCTAGCAGAGAGAGGGTGGTGGGAAGAAGGGGTAGAAACCTCTGGAGTTGCCATGTCTGCCTCTGGTTATAAAATAATCAGCCATTATTCAATTGGTTAATAACCCGCAGTCGGTTTGTATCGCCCCACACCACCAACTTCCTTGTCCCCAACTCCCACTGACATAACTTCACCAGGACGACATTAGTTGGAAGTTAAAGTCACAGGATACGACGTTTGATCCAGAACGGATGCGGAACGAATTTTAATAAGATGTTGCCAAGAGAGAGAGAATAAAAACTTAAACGTCTAGAGAATGATTACGAAATGCGTTATTAAAATCACCATTACATACGTTTTCTGCAACATGCACAGTTTTAAATAAACTCATCTACATCATCGATAAACGATTGTTTTTTGTATTTTGTAGTATGATTTTGCAATTAATTAAATGAAATTAAACACAATTTTATGTACACCACTATAATTATAACTTTTATTCAATTGAATAAAAATTCCTCTACATGTTACGAGAACAAAGTTCCGTTCCTCAGGAGGATACAAAGTATACTCTATACTTTGTATCCTAGTATATATACTTTGTATCCTAGTATCTATTATTTGTATCCTAGTATATGTACTTTGTATCCTTCTGAAGAAGGGAACTTTGTTCTCGTAACATGTAGAGGAATTTTTATTCAATTGAATAAAAGTAATAATTGTAGTAGTGTACACAAAGTTGTGTTTTCTTTCATTTAATCAAACACATATACCATTTTTTTAGGTCTTCTTCAAGTACCATTTACTCTTGCGGTGGTTGTCGATCATCAAGGCTATCTTCACCATGTTCATTGCGGGCCTTCAGGGACGAAGTGCCTAAAATGAATCACTGCCTTGCGAAGCCAAGAAACTCTTCGATGTCCTGGTCCTATCCTCCATTGAATTTTTCATTGGATAAGATGCAACGAAAAGGAAAATTTCGAGATGTTACAAATAAAGTATGACTATACTTATCTTGAATTCAAATCATATTATGTAATGTATTACAATTTCCAGTTTCCGGCCAAGTTTCATACAGCACATCACTATAAAACGGTATGTTTATTCCGTAACTTTGTAATTAATGTTTATTATTGGGACGTGTGAAGTTATAAATAATAAACAGAATATTAAATTAGCAAATATACCTAAATTTACTTATTTGTAAACAAACATGTTTTAACAACAAACATCTTCTTGATTATAATACACCACCTCTTTATAACTTTACTAATGCATAGACAGAATAATATTCAAACTTAACTATTACAGTTAATGGTATATATTTATTTAACTTTTGATCAAACTGTTAGTCATAGTTATTAATAGAGATCTGAATTATGTATTAGCGTTTGCAATAAACATAATTTTATTCGCGTATTTGGTTCTTATTGAAAATAACTTTATTTATTTATTTATTTATAACAATTAACAATATCATTTTACACATTATTATAAATCCACCTCACTAGGCTTTGCCTGTACCGAGGTGGAATATTTCACAATCACATCAATACATTTATATACAATATTTACATATTATTATATATCCACCTCACTAGGCTTTGCCTGTACCGAGGTGGAATATTTCACAATCACATCAATACATTTATATACAATATTTACATATTATTATATATCCACCTCACTAGGCTTTGCCTGTACCGAGGTGGAATATTTCACAATCACATCAATACATTTATATACAATATTTACATATTATTATATATCCACCTCACTAGGCTTTGCCTGTACCGAGGTGGAATATTTCACAATCACATCAATACATTTATATACAATATTTACATATTTTTTAACAGATTTTTAATTATCTCAATAGAGACGAAGTTGGAATATTTATTGTAGGAGAACCGGGAAATCAAGGCACCTACAGGGCTTACGACCTGTCATCGGCTGGTTTACGTGATCACTTTATGCGCTTGCGCAACGTTCACCAATTATGCCTTTTTAATGAGATGAGATCCCTATCAATTCAATTTTGAAACTTCTATATATTGTAATACTGAAATTCTTTTCGCTTGAAAATAACGAATTTTTACTACAGCCATCTATGGGTGAAATTATGAACAACAATATTATTTTTTATTTATTTTGTTGTAACGCCATCTATTGAGAGAATTGGTTTTTTGTAAATAATGAAAGCTACAATTCTCATATGTGAGGTGACAATGCATTTTTCGCATAGAAGTCACCCCTGAATTGCGCCAGACTTATAAGGTCATTTTTGTCTTATTTACCTACTTGTACCAATGTGTAAGTAATCGAATATATTTTTATTATTGCATATGCGCAAACATTGGATTTTTTTCCCTGTCGGGAGTCAAAGATATTTTTGACTTATTTTATATAGTAACATGTCATGACTTATATGTATATGTATCCAAACAAAATATATCAAACAATAAACTTATAAGTATACATATGTATCCAAACATAAATATATTAAACATTAAATAAAAACACTAATTAAAACACTAAATATTAATATTAAATATAAAACACTAAATATAAGGCCTGTTTTGCACACATACACACCAACATGCACACCCTCACACAAACACACACACACATACACATACACATTCACAGACATAGGTAAGCATCTTTTCAGTTTCCCTTCTTCCCATTCTTAGCAACCAGTCCGTCAACAACCCTTTAAGTGCAGGATAACCAAGGTTAAATTTTTTATCTTGAACTGTATTAAACAGCCTGGGTTCCAAAAATGAGAAGTGCCTATGTGCGAATTCGGTTCTGGTCCTGGGCACCTTGTTATGCTTCCGATTACGGCATCTCGTTGAAAGTTGATGGGATAGTGGTATCAGCAGATGTCGATGCTTTGCGTAGTGAAGTACAATTGTTTTTGTGTATATTTGTCTGACGTCAAGTACACCAAATTCGCGAAACAGCTGGTCGGATGGATGTCTGTATGGTTTTTTATTCATAACCCTTACAACTGATTTTTGGCTTTTAATAAGCGGATCTAGAGCAGTGAAGGTGGCTCCCCCCCAACCCAATATTCCATACGTTAGGATACTTTGAATAAGGGCAAAATAAATTGATTTTAACGTTTTGAGAGAGAGCATGTTTCTTATTTCTTTGAAGATATATAATGTTTTCCTGATTTTATTAGATGTGTGTTGTATGTGTTCTTTCCAGTCAAGTCTTTCGTCTATTGTTATTCCTAGATATTTAGTGTATTTGACTTTTTTAATGCTCGGGCATTCACATAAATAAGGTGTACAGTCGTTAGAGGGATTCTGTAAACAGGAATGTATTTTCAAGTTTTTGGTCTTTAGATAGTCATCGTCTCTGTTCGTTATGCTCGAATGTTCACGATTTGAAAAAAAAATACAAAAATCTGGCTCCTGTATGACATTATCGTAACAATCACACAGCAATTAATTATATACCGAAGAGGCAGAATAAAAAAATAAATAATTATTGCATTTAAAATTTTTGCAAGTGTAATCAATACAGACAATGCATTTAACATAGTCAAATTAAAATAAGACAACAACGTAACTATAATAATTTCTTGACAAAATATAAAAAAAAACTACATTAAATGGATGCATAACGCTAGATGTCGATTCATATTATAGGATTTTATCTCGCTATAACACTGTTTTGGCAGACAGAAAACAAACTTACTATTTTCTTTTTAATTCATGTGCATTATTTTAGACACGTTAAATTGATAACAAAAAACAAACAGAAAGATAAACACGTAACATTATTAAATTTATAATCACATCAACAAATAATGCAGTGTCGATTAAGAAGGTATAATAGATTCAATCTTTTTTTTAAAGTTGAATCGATTGAGACGTCCGTCGAAATATATCATCACTTAAGGTGTTCCATAGTCTTGCTGATTGTATTTCAAAAGAGGAACTGAGAAATTCAGTAGAATGAATAGGAATAGCTAGTACGATCAGCAGATCGAAGACACAGACCGTGATGTGGCAAGAAACACAGGATGTGGCAGGAAGAGAATCAAATGAAGTTTCACTTGCTGTTTTAGGCCGCCTTTTCCACACCGATGATATAAATAGATTTTCACAATAAATCAATAATTCACACAATTATACAATATAACTTAACAATGTAGTACTGTAAGTTGGACGAAAACGAACTTTTGTGACACACGCCTTATCGAAATATCAAATGACACACTCTACTCAACTGTTCGACACGTATTTCGATAAAAATATAAAAAGAATAAAAAAAAAATGTTGTTTTGAGTGTTCTATAATATCTTAAGATATTATATAGCTCCATATGATAATAATATCCATGATATGGGTAAACATGGATGGTTTTGATTCCGCCGGTTGACCAGACGCTCCCCTAACGGTTCCTTTTGAGCACTGATCGAACAATAATAACTATAGGCAGGTACATGAATTAAATGCTGCTCTGCTCTACTACTGACCCAACTAGAATTATATAGTTATATATTAAAAGCTTTTTTTACAAAATGACACAAAGGATATGAATAAATAAAAAAAATCGTATTCGTGTTGAATTTTTTCGTTGTTGTGAAAAAACTCTTTTTAGGTATTTCTCATTTCCATTTTTCGACATTTGATTAATGGAAATCAACGATAACAAATATTTTTTTTGTGTTTCATGAAATTTTCATGAATATTTTAATTCGATTCCTCTTTGATTTTCGACGAGAACGTAACATTTATTTTATTCATATCGGATTCATTAAATACATATTGTCATGTGATTTTGACAAAGCAATTTCAATTTTACACACCTTGTAGATAATTTTCGCCACAATAAACTTATTGGGATTACGAAGATAGTGTTTGAAGCAAAACAATCATCGTCATAATCATTGGGGCTACAGATCTGTGTGGGCCCTAGCCTCCTCCAGAATCCTTCTCCAGCGGCCAATATTTTTGATATATTAACCAATTTTTTTTCAATATGTCAATCAAGAGATTTAACTTTGGTAGGTATGTTCATGCTTAATAATTCAATATACCTATTCAATACTATACGTAGGTAAATCACGAAAAATAATTATTATAAACTAGTTGCATGTAACACATGAGATCCAACTGTCGATAGCGATAGTATGTATAGTTGAAGAAAAAGTATCAAACTATAAACCCATAAATAAAAATTATTTATTATTTTATGATATTTGGTTTTCTAAACAACACATGTACCTAGGTAGTCAAGATAGGATAGTATGGAGGTAAGTATTTTTTTCCTACCCGGAATATGAAAACAGCATGATGGTATATATTGTATGTTTGGAGATGAAGTATCAAACTATTAAGTCTTCTTTGATATTGTGTATAGGTGACTACCATACAAATTGAATGAAGCGATGTCGTCACTAAATTAAATTTTTATAAAAATTGTTAAAAAAAAATTGAGATGTACATCATTTTTTATAGAAAATTAAATTATCTAGTTGGGGTGTTTCGGTTTTTTTCGATATTTTTGAAAAATTTGGAAATATAGGCAGTTAAACTCATAAATTTATCATAAAAAAAATATTTTTCTTAATAAAAAATGTTTGAGAAACCCTGGATTTTTTTTTTTAAAAAACTTATTTGAGATTTTGTATTTGTCTATATTTGTACCAATTTTCAGCGTTCTAGCTTTTATGGTTTCTGAGATATATGGAAAAATAAAGTAAAAATTCAAAAGTTGATAACCCCTGAATGAAACAAAAATACAAAATTCTGAGCATAAAAGTTTTGTAGGCCTATAACTGTTTATATATTCTGAAATTTTGGGCTCTGTAAATTGAGCGGATCAAAAGTTATAAGGGACACACACACACACAGACCCACAGACACACACACAGACACTCTCCGTTCTACTTAAATGTTCTACTCCGAATTCTGAGTAAATCCGTGTATGGAACATATATGCTGCGAAGCCTCTATGTTGGTTTTTTTTTACTTCAAAGTTGGAAAAGCCGTGAAAAAAGTAGACCTCTGCATACAATTCTCGCGTATCCTGGGCTTGAAACACTGTCGATATGTTAAGAGAACAAAGTTCTCCTGAACAAATCGACAGTTGGATAAACAAAACTGATAATGATGAATATGAACACATCATATATAATTCTACAATTTATTTATTTTACTCCCGACGACCGTTTATATGCTTATAAGGCCATAATCAACCAGTTTATTATGGCCTTATAAGCCGAAACGGTCGTCGGAAGTAAAATAAATAAATTGTAGAATTATATATGTGATCATATTAATCATTATCATAATGGAATTCTACAAAAAAAAAAACTAGAAGCCGTCACAATCGAAAGATTGAAAAGTGCGTATAAACAAAACTATATTAATAACATACGTGAATAATGTAGACAAACAATAATTTCAATATGAAAATAAAACAAATATGTCTATATAATGAGTTTAATCAAATAACGTATGATATAGAATAATCAAAGTTTAAACATTGATCACATTAAAATTAAAGATAAAAATCTTTTTGAGAATTACAGTGGAGTTATTCAAAAATGATTTATTACATAAACATGACTGAAATTCAGTCAAAACAAACAATTTGAACACCCTTATTTGAAATGAAATGGGTTCGATCCCCAGCAGAGGAAATATTTATTCAAATTCTTCTCTCGCGCAAAAATTTCTACTCTCGTCTGTTAAGACTGGTTAGTTGGAAGGAATTGCCATTTGGCAATAATCTCGCCACTTGCGCACGGTAAAAGGAAGTGTTATTTTTATTTTCATTATAAATTTCTCAATTGAGTAGAACAGTGTGTTTCTAAGAAAATACCAATAGTATTTTCAAAATTTCTCAATTGATTGTACTTCGGATAATTTCAAAATTTAGCATAAATTCTCCTAAAAAAATATTTTAATATTATTTTTGATTGCTCCATAACTATTTATGGTAGATAAATAAATCTTTTATGTGCTTGAAGTGTGCATGGCATTTTTTAAGTCAGGTTTGTTCTTAAAACTCAAAATATCAACATATTTGAGGTTTCCGATATTTAAAATCACGTAAACCCTTTAAACGCATTCGATACTAACCCTTACTAACACGTAACTTCAAAGTGTATTAGGCGGTTTTTATGTAATATACTGCACTGTTCACTGAAGGGATTTAAGGATCCACCAGAGCAGCGTTGCTTAAAAACTGATGTTTAATTCTGGAAAAACACTTTTATCACTGTAACTTTATTGTTATTGTTCGCACAGGAAAACCAAACACATCACCAGATAGAGGAGACAATAACACATCGATTGATATATCGATGTATTCCAACTGTCGATTTGTTCAGGAGAACTTTGTTCTCTTAACATATCGACAATGTATCAAGCCAGAATACGCGAGAATTGTATGGAGAGGTCTACTTTTTTCACGGCTTTTCCAAATTTGAAGTCAAAAAACACCAACTTAGAGGCTTCGCAGCATATATGTTCCATACACGGATTTACTCAGAATTCGGAGTAGAACATTTTGTGTGTCTGTGTGTGTGTGTGTCTGTGTGTGTGTGTGTCCGTCCCCCCCTTATAACTTTTGATCCGCTCAATTTACAGAGCCCAAAATTTCAGAATATATAAACAGTTATAGGCTTACAAAACTTTTATACTCAGAAGTGGGAATTTTTGTTTCAGTCAGGGGTTATCAACTTTTGAAATTTTGGTTTATTTTTCCATATATCTCAGAAACCATAAAAGCTAGAACGCTGAAATTTGGTATAAACATAGAAAAATACAAAATATCAAATTAGTTTTTTTTAAAAAAATCCAGGGTTTCTCAAACATTTTTTATTAAGAAAAATATTTTTTTCATGATAAATTTATGAGTTTAACTGCTTATATTTCCATTTTTTTTTAAATATCAAAAAAAGCCGAAACACCCCAACTAGATCATTTAATTTTCTATAAAAAATATTAACATTGTATTAGAACATCTCAATTTTTTTGTAACAATTTTTATAAAAATTGAATTAAGTGACGACATCGCTTCATACAATTTGTATAACTTTCGTCTATACACGATATCTAAGAAGACATAATTGTTTGATACGAATCTCCAAACATACATACATACCATCATTCTGTTTTCACATTCTGGGTAGGATCAAAGGACTGACCTCCATACTATCCTATCTTGACATACATACATATGTAGGTACATGTGTTGTATAGAAAATCAAATATCTTAAAATATTAAATAATTTGTATGTATGGGATTATATGTAGTTTGGTACATATTCTTCAACTATACATACAATTGCTATCGACAGTTGGATCTCATGTGTTACATGCAACTAGTATATTAAAACGGATATAACAACTTAAATGTTTTTGTATACAAATTTTTGCATCGCAGCGCAGGTAGAAATGAACCGACCGTGACAGATGTCAAACCGTTATGTCTACAGTTACTACAGTTTTAATGTAATAATAACTTACTTTCACTAGATATGCCTCCTTATTATTTTTACCTTTGCTTCTAAATAACAAAATTTAATGTATTTTTTTTTTAATTGTCAACACTTGTTTTTTTTTAAAACAAAATAAAAATGATTTTAGTTCTTCCTATCTACATTTCTTCCTTTGTATCCTGACGACCGTGTTGGCAAACTAGGCCCTTATCAACTGGTTAATAAGCCCTGATAGGTCCTTAGGCTGACTAATCCGACGAAACGATCGTTCTGATTTTTTTTTAATTAATAACGGTCAACATAGAACAAAAACTGAAATCTGTAATTGCGTGATGGGCAGTAAAAATTTAATTTAGAAAGTAAGTAAGGCGAGTCTACGCGGTTATGCATAATTTTATGAAGAAACATCATGTCTATAATTGTTCTTCTGTTTTCAAGATACAAGGATAATAAAATATAATACTATTATATTATTTTGTGTTGAATATATTTTTTTATATATTGTATACCCACACACAGGCAATGCCTTTGTGGGAATTTTGGTGCTTATGTTATTTTGCTTTGTAAATATATGTCAAAAATTTTTGATTAATAAATATGTAGAACCAAAATCAATTTCGATTAATTTAAAAATCCGGTAAAAAAATTTCATTTCAAAAATAATATCCTGGATTGCTAGACGACTAAATGATGATCTTGTTAACTATGTAACTTCAAATATCTTGAAACTAAGAATTCATTCATTCATTCGTTCTTTTCATCATGACTGAGGATAGCGGCTGCAGTCCGTCGCCACACGTATGGCCCGCCTCCATGTCATCTGTTTTGGGCTGAACGCAGAGCATCAGTCACCGAAGACCCCATTGTGGACTTAACCAAATCGCTCCATCTGGTCGGTGAGCGACCACGAGATCTCCGTCCTTGCCCATCACAACAAGCTTCTCGAGGCAGTCTGGTTCCCTTCTGGCAATATGTCCAAAGAATTGAAGGATACGTCTGTAACATATCGTCGATAGACGATCCTCGATCTATAGCTAATAATTATTATATATGTAAATTTGGTTACAATAATAATAATAATAAATTTGGATGATTTGTATAGCGCCGTTTTCGTGAATATCTCACCTCAAGGGCGCTGATAATCACTATATGTATGTGTCAGGGTCGTTATCTTGCTCAACATAAACCTCTATTAATGTAGGTTGGAGAAGTTCATTATTCGGCCACATAATATTATATACCAATTGAACCGCGACGTAGATTAAGTATGAGACGCCGTGTGAGTGAAGAAATGCTGACGTGGAAGTTTTATGGATCCAAGACCTGGATGAAATAGACTGATTCCCGTATTCACAGAAAAATATTAAGGACGTCTCGAGATTTCAAGTTTCTTTGAAGGCGATTTCGTACGGCCTCACTCAGAGTTAATGTGACTTCATCTACCTCGAGGATTCCTCAAGAAATTCAAGAAAGTTATCACGTTACGATAACCTTATTGCCATAACATAATATGTACACTGTATTGTATATTCAACACTCACTCTAGTTGATTGGAAGAAATCGCCGTTTGACAATTTGCCCGTCAGTAAACAAATAATTTGCCCGTCAGTGAACAAATTATATTGTCAAGAAAAATACAAAATAAAAAAATATATTCTTTGATTTTTTCCTATGCGGAGATAAATATATCCGTTTTGGGCATGCGCATTCTGCTACTTAGTTGTGTGCGTAAATCCTTCAAGTGTCAAATAAGAAAAAAAAGAGGAGCGGTGACAGCGGAGAGATTCTAAATATATGTATGCTTTCAGTAGAATAATGTGTCTGAAAATATATCTGACAAAATACAATATCTTTTATAGAATGTTCTATCAGTTGTCAAAAGTTACGGGTTGGTAAACATTTCCTTTGTATGGCGAAAAATGTCATTAGTGTCTCTGCTTTCCTCAAGGACTCCTTAAGGACGACACATACCTTAATAGCCTCAATACTCGTATTGGACTCTGAATACGTGTATGAGAGAGAGTTCAAGAAGGACGGGGAGAAAATTCAAGGTGTCATACCTTAGTACGTGAGAGAACGCTTTCAAGAGACAATTGAACTCTACGAGTATTAAAGAGTTAATGACTTCAAACTTACATACAAAGGTACTAGTTGCATGTAACACATGAGATCCAACTGTCGATAGCGATAGTATGTATAGTTGAAGAATATGTAGCAAACTATAAACCCATAGATACAAATTATTGAATATTTTCAGATATTTTGTTTTCTATACAACATATGTAGGAATGTATGTCAAGATAGGATAGTATGGAGGAAGATCCTTTTTCCTACCCAGAATATGCAAATAGCATGATGGTATGTATGTATGTTTGGAGATGAAGTATCAAACTATTAAGTCTTCTTACATATTGTGTATAGGCGACTGCCATACAAAATGTATGAAGCGATGTCGTCACTAAATTCAATTTTTAAAAAAATTGTTAAAAAAAAATTGAGATCTTCTACTACAATGTTAATATTTTTTATAGAAAATTAAATTATCTAGTTGGGGTGTTTCGGCTTTTTTCGATAATTGTAAAAGTTTTGGAAATATAGGCAGTTAAACTCATAAATTTATCATAAAAAAAATATTTTTCTTAATAAAAAATGTTTGAGAAACCCTGGAATTTTTTTGAAAAAACTAATTTGAGATTTTGTATTTGTCTATGTTTGTTCCAATTTTCAGCGTTCTAGCGTTTATGGTTTCTGAGATTTATAGAAAAATAAAATAAAAATTCGAAAGTTGATAACCCCTGACTGAAACAAAAATTCAAAATTCCGATAATAAAAGTTTTGTAGGCCTGTAACTGTTTATATATTCTGAAATTTTAGGCTCTGTAAATTGAGCGGATCAAAAGTTATAAGGGGGGGACGGACACACACACACACACACACACACACACACACACACACACACACACACACACACACACACCCTCACACACAGACACACACACACACACACACACACACACACACAGACACACGAAATATTCTACTCCGAATTCTGAGTAAATCCGTGTATGGAACATATATGCTGCGAAGCCTCTAAGTTGGTGTTTTTTGACTTCAAAGTTGGAAAAGCCGTGAAAAAAGTAGACCTCTCCATACAATTCTCGCGTATTCCGGCTTGAAACATTGTCGATATGTTAAGAGAACAAAGTTCTCCTGAACAAATCGACAGTTGGATTATTTACAAACCTTATTTGATTCTGGTATTGGCGCCTGTTTTCTCAAGTCACATGCAGTGTTTTTTGTATTCTAAATACTTTTAATTGCACAACCTGTAAATATGTCAAATTTATACACAAATTAAGATTTTTCAAGACAATCCAAGTATTATATCAATATTTAATGCTTCTTGTCCAGTCTGTCTTGTCCTATGGAATTAATGGATGGGATGGGTGTTCCAAGGCAGTCATTAGTCCGCTCAATTAAGATAAAAAAAAATGTATCATAGCAAAATAAATAAAAAATTTGACAGACATACACACACACACACACACACACACACACACACACACACACACACACACACACACACACACACGCACGCACGCACGCACGCACACACACACACACACACACACACTCCAAGTTCCACTAGTGATTTATAAAAATATAAGTTAATGTAAAAAAATGTTTAACAAATCTCTACTTTACAAATATTGTGAAGGAAGTATTAATATTGATGGATAACAATATTTATCGAAGAAAAATATACTTTTAATGAAATATTTCTTTTATGTTTACGTTCCTACATAAAATTATAACACAATATTTTTGCCAGGATGTCTCGCAAATTAAATTTCATACAATAACGGATAATCTTGATACAAACAATTTTATACAAGATGATGATTCTCAGAAAATTGATAAAAAATCTTTTCCCTGTAATGTTAACCTTCCGGTTAAATATTATTTCGAATCCATCGTAAATTTTGGTAGGCCTACCTCCATAATAAAATATCATCGTTCCTATATGATATAAAGGAAATACCAATAATGTAGCAAATAGCTACTTAGATTTTGGAATTTATTTTTATCAAAAACATACCTACATTTAATGCATTGACGTACTTCTCTCTATACTATTTTTTTAAAACAATAAATAAAATTGGGTCAATTTTTGAGACCGAGCACATTGTCCCAAAAAAAAGACGACTTACGCACAAAACCACTATACGTATCTTGGCGTAAAGTGGTTCAATGATATATTTCCTGAGCAGAGACATGCAGATATTGTTGATTTAAATTTTTTTTATAAATATATAAAGAGGGTTTGTGTATATAAAAAAAAATTACTGTTCATTGTTGTATATTATATGCTTATTTAGATATTCATAATTGTATTTTTTATATATTTGTACATTGTTACATATTATGTGTATTTTTTTTAAATAAGTTTATTTTTAGTTTTTCTTTTGCTATCTATGATTATTTTATTTTGTTATTTTGTTTTTTTTTTGTATTATGTTTGTGAATTTACAACTCCCTTCAAAGCACGATTTCATCTCTTTTTGAAGGAAGTTATACTGTAAAGTGTTTTAATTTCTTTTTGTTAATGTATTTTCTTGTGTAATATGTTTTTTTTTGGTAAAAAATAAATAAATAAAATAAAGTAAGTATACTGGAGCAGAGCCAGAAAAATATTTTTAAGGGACCATAATATAAATAAGATGGACCCCATATATTGCAGCCAACAATAAGCATCGCTTACCCGGAAGATCGTCAAATAGAATGAGCTGGACGTCAGCCTTCCAGGATTTAACTTCAAAAGGAGATCGGATCCTCGATCTAGATAGAAAAAAAGAAGTAAATAAAATATTTTTGCAATATTGATATATGCGTCTAATGCCAATTTTTTTGATAACAACTGCGAGACAAATAAAAATTATGATTTTTATAGTCTTTTAAATAGGTACCCTCACTGATCATGGCAACGAGGAAAGGAACACGGATATTTAAAGACCCAACTGGAATGTAGCTCAAGAATACCTTATACTGATCTTATTTATTTATTTATTCATTAAGGAATATGTACCTAAAAGCAGTTGCAGAATATATGAATGTGTATAACTAATAGCAACATATAAATCATCGTTTACCTGCAACCTTACAGTATTCACAACGTATACAAGTGAAAGTTAGCAAAGTAATACAATAAAAATAAAAGGCCATACATGATAAAACAAGTAAATAAGTAATAAAAAATAACACTCAGGGGATTTATAAAAATAGCCGTTTAGGAGTTCAGTGACATGCACACGTACAGAGGAGTTATATAATATAAAGATATTAAATTTATGTTTGAGCTGTTTTCAAAGACTTCTCTCTCTCCGGTGATGCTACAGCTCATGTTTTTTTTTTCTGAAAATAGTTCGATATTGATCCTTATGTAATACAATACCGCTGTTAGTAAACACCCAATAACATAAAAAAAGTTTCCACTAACTCTTAAGGGCTCATAGTTTTTTTTTCCTAAGTATTTTAGCTTCAAAATAGTCAAAAGCAGAACTTAGACATGGCAAAAGTCGCACGAAAGCAGAATAAATTAGTTGAAATGAGATCTCTAAGAGGAATCTGTTATAGAACGATGTATGACAGGGTCAGAATTGAAGACATAAATAAAGAAAGAAAGATGTCATTAATATAATGAAAGTGAACACATTGAGATGGTTTGGCCACATGGGGAAAATGAATGAGGAACACCTGACGAAGAAAACGTACATTGTATATTCCTGTCCGATGTATGACGAAGTAAATATACATCGGACAGGAATGGAATGAGAGGTCGGGGCCGCCCAAGGAAGAGATGGCACGTCCATGTGAACGGTATTTTGAAAGACGGAAATGTTAGAAGCGTGAACAACAGACGAACATGTATAAGACGATCTATGAATGTCGAAGAGGCGATGAATGTGTGTCAAGATAGAAATAAGTGGCGTTCAGTTCTCTCTGCCTGCTCCGTGAGGCGAGATGAAATGTATGTATGATTTCCTAAATAATGAGTAATCCCTCGTTTTCCTCAATTCATCTGGAAGGACTTTAAATGCCCAAGTAAATATGTTCTAAAATTAATGATTGAAATATAATTTTATAAAAACAGATAGGTAACAAGGATCAGCAAAATACTGTCATCTATATTATAAATTTGAATGTTTGTATCTATGTATGTATCATGTATGTGTTGAATGCGCTCCTAAACCGTTAATCCGATTGCAATGAAACTTTGGTGAATTGTCGAGAGTATTCCAGGGATGGTTTCTGGATCAAAAAATTTTTTTTTCTTCTTCTTCTTCATTGAGTTTTGGACTATCCTGGGAACCGTTCATCCGATTGCAATTAAACTTTGGTGAATTGTCGATCGTATGCCCGGGATGATTTCTGAATTTAAAATATTTTCTTCTTCTTCTTCTTCATCGGGTATCAGGTCATTTTACATATGAAGGTGGACTAACCTGAGAACCGTTCATCCGATTGCAATGAAACTTTGGTGAATTGTCGAGCGTATGACCGGGATAGTTTCTGGATTAAAAATTTTTTATTCTTCTTCTTCTTCATTGAGTTTTGGACTATCCTGGGAACCGTTCATCCGATTGCAATTGAACTTTGGTGAATTGTCGATCGTATGCCCGGGATGATTTCTGAATATAAAATATTTTCTTCTTCTTCTTCTTCATCGGGTATCAGGTCATTTTACATATGAAGGTGGACTAACCTGAGAACCGTTCATCCGATTGCAATGAAACTTTGGTGAATTGTCGAGCGTATGACCGGGATAGTTTCTGGATTAAAAAATTTTTCTTCTTCTTCTTCTTCATCGGGTATCAGGTCATTTTACCTATGAAGGTGGACTATCCTGGGAACCGTTCATTCAATTTCAATGAAAATTTGATGAATTGTCGAGCGTATGACCGGGACCTACTGAAGGGACGGGAGGTAATGAAGGGACGGGAGTAACTGAAGGGACGGGAGTAACTGAAGGGACGGGAGTAACTGAAGGGACGGGAGTAACTGAAGGGACGGGAGTAACTGAAGGGACGGGAGTAACTGAAGGGACGGGAGTAACTGAAGGGACGGGAGTAACTGAAGGGACGGGAGTAACTGAAGGGACGGGAGTAACTGAAGGGACGGGAGTAACTGAAGGGACGGGAGTAACTGAAGGGACGGGAGTAACTGAAGGGACGGGAGTAACTGAAGGGACGGGAGTAACTGAAGGGACGGGAGTAACTGAAGGGACGGGAGTAACTGAAGGGACGGGAGTAACTGAAGGGACGAGAGTAACTGAAGGGACGGGAGTAACTGAAGGGACGGGAGTAACTGTAGGGACGGGAGTAACTGAAGGGACGGGAGTAACTGAAGGGACGGGAGTAACTGAAGGGACGGGAGTAACTGAAGGGACGGGAGTAACTGAAGGAACGGGAGTAACTGAGGGAGGTACTGAAGGGACGGGAGGTACTGAAGGGACGGAAGGTACTGAAGGGACGGGAAGTACTGAAGGGATGGGAGGTATTGAAGAGTCTGAAGCGACGGGTGGTTATGGAGGACAATTTTTAATTATACATGCAATACGAAGTTTGCCGGGTGTTCACTAGTATTCTAAATAAAATCTGTGTACCTAATTCTTGTTCATTTAATTCATTAACTGGTCAATAGTGGGTAAATATCACAAGATAAAAAAAACGAAAAAAAAGTCTGTATCAAAAACTTTTATGTCTAATAAAATGACCAAAAGCCAATTCTTACCGTGGACATAAAAGTCTCATAAAAAGTCAACCTTGGTTTTTTCTACTTGATGGATTATTTTTATCAGAGAACATTGGATACTCGTTTTATTGTCAGGGTGTACATTTCTCAACTTATTTAATTAAATTAGAGCGATACATCGAAAGTATTGTTTTTTTGTTATTGTTCAACATGACATGTAGGTAAGATACTCTTAGGAAGGAACAGCAAAGAATTAACTTTAATCTTATCTTTTTCTTCAAGCACATAAATTATTGCAAACGTTAAATTTTGCACGTTTTTTATGAATCGATTGTCTGCCAGATACTCAGTTGATTGAGGAAAATTGTTTTTAAATCTCGAAAAAATATGCAAAAATTGAGAGATGAAGATACTAACAATAAAAACAATTCACAAACGTTACTACATTCCACTACATTTCTAAACTCCAAATCCAATAAATATGTATAGTGGATAAAATAATTCAAAACCCTTAATTAAGAAGTACCTATCATGTTTCACGTGTATTTTAAATTGTATACAGCAGTGGTCCCCAGCATATGGGCCGCGGCCTGGTACCGGGCCGTGGACCAAATGGTACTGGGCCGCGCCGCCTGCTTGAAAATAAAAATATTCGTCAATTATAATCGTCAATTATATAGCTTTAAATAATTATTCCATTAAAAACCCCTTCACACTAAGTTGCCATCTACATAATACCTTCGAAGTAAAACAAAACCGCACTGCCATAATATGCATGCCGAATGCGGAGTCGTTTTTTGTCAAACTGGTCGCTCCTTGACTCCGAAGGCGGTCTTGTCGTAGTTTAAATAAGGAAAATCGTATTTAAACACGTCATCGATGTCGAAAGTCGTCTTCTGTCGATCGAAGATCGGAGTCGAGACGTCTATCGATCGAGATTTGAGATTTTATGTATACTTCAAAATTGAAAATCGGGGGGTATACAACGTGTTAATGAAAGTATTTGAGTTAATTTAACCAGTGATTCCTGAAGCTATTTGAAGCATAAAATGTTAAAGAATTTTTTCTCTACGGCGACATTTTTTTTCAATACCTCCATACAAATTATAGTATTTTCTACGAGTTTGAAACTGAGAGAGTGAAAAAAATGTCGCCGCAACGAAAAATTTCATTAACATTTTTTGCTCCGAATGTCTTCAGGAATCTGTCTCTTCAGGGTAAAATGACAACTATTTTCAAGTTGGCAGACAAAGTAGCTGCGTTTAAAGCCAAACTGGAGTTGTGAGAACGGCGCGTGCACACAGAGGCGTTTTGGACATGTTACAGTGGGAATTTTAGGCGAGACTGAGCCAGAGCAATCATTCTTCCAGTTGGTGCAAGATCATCTCTCTTTACTTTTGAAAGAGTTTGAGCGCTTCTTCCCAACAAAAAATGACCCACGGACTGGTAAGGAATGGATCCAGGGCCCATTTTGCAATATACCTCGCGAATCTAGCATGCCTGTGAAAGAAGAAGACCAACTGCTGGATATTGCAAATGACGGCAGCCTTAAAATTATGTTTGAGACAACAACTCTGCCAGTGTTCTGGGTCAGAGTCATGGCGGAGTACCCCACCACAGCACTGGTGCCGCGTGACTCTTGGTCGCGGAATACACCACACCATAGACAGCTGCGCCTCCTGTCTCGGCACCCACCTCTGGGAGATATGGGCGGGAATGCGCCGGTGACTGTGGATGAATTGAATAAGATAGTTGCTGGACTGGTGCCAAAGAAGGCTCCAGGTATTGATAGGATTAATGGCAGAATCGTGAAGAATGTTTGGAAATTCTGTTCGGCGGAAATGACTAAGCTGATGAATGGATGTCTGAAAGAGGGGATTTTTTTCAAGGTTTGGAAAAAGAGCTTGCTCAGGATAATTCCCAAGGGCAATGATAAGCCGCTGTCAGACCTCAAGGCGTACAGGCCGATTACGCTGCTGCCTTCATTTGGCAAGATCCTTGAGATCTTGGTAAGGGATATATAGGCTTGGCGAGACCTTGACGCCTGGGGATCCGGGGCAGTTTGGATTCAGCCATGGGCGTTCGACTGAAGATGCGATTGCGGAATGCATCCGCTGAAAGAATGCATGTGAAGATAAGTATGTTTTGGGAGTCTTCCTAGATATAGCAGAAGCGTTCGACAATGCGTGGTGGCCGCTTATTCTGGCCAAACTGAAGCTACGGGGTTGTTCTCGTTGGCTGTTCGCTATAGTGAGCAGCTACTTCAGCAACCGCAAGGTAGAAGTAACGCATGCCGGACGCATTGATGAAAGAATAGTCGATATGGGATGCCCACAGGGCTCGGTCCTGGGACCGTTCCTGTGGAACGTCCTCTTCGACGACCTGTTAAGGTTGCTGCTTCCGCTTTCGACTATAATCATTGCGTACGCCGATGATGCCCTGCTCCTTATTGGAGGAAAATCCAGGTCTGAAATCGAGTGTAAATTAGAGACGCGATCAACGCAATACAATAAATAAATACTAAACTGGGGTAGGGTGAACAGGTTGGTCTTCTCGCCTAGTAAGACGATCGCGATGTGGATGAAGAGGGCACCTATCCGGGCGAGGCGCCCGGTGTTGCGGATGGACGGACATTCCATTAGGGTTGTCGATGAAAATCGCTACCTGGGTGCCGTCCTGGACAGTGGCTTCACCTTTCTACCGCATGTCAAGTCCTCGGCTAAAAAAGCAGCTGCCTTGTTTATGGCACTGCGCAGGATCAGCAGGAGTAGCTGGGGCCTCCGTTCGGGTACGGTGAAGGCTATATACAAGGCTACGTATGTGGCCCAGGTTACATACGAAGTGTGGTCCCATCGGCTGAGTGTTGGATCGGTTGCTCTTGCTATCCTGAGGGGTCATCGTCTTCCCTTGCTTGCTGTTACAGGTGCGTATCGCACGGCGGCCAGCGATGGTCTTCCGGTCATCGCTGGTGTCCTGCCTCTTGAGGTGCGGGACTTTGTCGCACGTAGAAGTATCAAGCTCAACAGACGGGCTGAACATTTAGGAGTGATTGTTTGTGTTGCACCTGGACTTGGTGGTCTGAGTGGGGCCATCAATATAGTCAGAGAAAGGACGATAAAAGTTTGGCAGGAGCGCTGGGATAGAGGAGGAACTGCTAGGGTTACCTATAAGTTCTTCCCTGACCTAAGAAAGAGGATGAGCATGAGATCGCTGGATCTGAGCCACCATGCGGTACAGCTCGTGTCAGGACACGGGGAGCTTAAAGGCCGACTATTTGAGTTAGGCCTAGCGGTGGATCCGAGGTGTGTTTGTGGTACCGGCGTCCAGAATGCAGAGCATATCCTTTGGGGGTGCCCTTTGTTGATGGATGCCAGGCTGAATATGATAGAAGGTATGTGTGCTGGCACCGCCCGGCCAGTCTGGTTTGGCGAAGTGCTGGCGAACCATCACAATGTTGCTCGTTTCGAAGAGATGTGTGGGTCTCACGTTGGGATGAGCTCCGGAGACCGGGTGTACTCGCGGTCGAGGGTCTCCTACAGAGGTGGGCCTAATCTGGCCTGGAGTAATGCTGTGGCGGAGTGGTCGATGACTCGTTGACGTTTCGTGCCGTCCCTTCTCCCTTCGTGGAGGTGTCTAATCAAGTGCCCCCATCTGGGTGGGTCCTCCTTCCTCGCGTCGAGGTTAGCTATCGCACCTGGTGATACGGGTGCGATGGCTCTTTTGGAATATCGGGACGCCTCTGTCCTGGCCCCCTCACCTATTAATCTAAGGCTTTAGACTAAGACAGTAGTATTAAGACAATTAGCTTTTAAAATGTATAGTTATAGTATGATGCTAGTTATAAGTAGTTATAAGTACCTAGAAATTAAGATTGGTTTTAATTAGTAAGGTGCATTAGGCAGGCTTCATCCTTGAATGAGGGCACTGAGAGTCTTTAATTTAGCAGGCGGGGTTTGTTGGGGGGAGCCCATCCTGTAAACTCCGAGCCCGCCTGCGTAAAAAAGATTTGCAAGTAAGTGCGGATAAAGAGGTGCTAACGCGCCTGAGATACCCAGGTAAGCGGTGGGTGACTTTCAGTCAGGTTATGTTTTAAAAAAATGGTGTAATGACTAGGCTATCCATTCCGAACGGTACCCAAGATGTGAAAAATAAATTTTATTTGAAAATATGGAATATTTATTCTTATTTTAAATATACTGAGTATTATTATTTTAAAGTGCTAAAAACAAGATACAGTTTCTCAATTGAGATAAGTGGTAAATACTTATATAAGTCCAGAACCAATTCCGTAAATAAATATACGAATAAAGGATATTCAAGTTGAGAATGGAACATATCTGAATGATTCGTTTTTGAATTTCAAATAATGAACTAAGTACATTCTACATTAAGTGGTGTGTTCGTTTTTCAAATTTATACAGAGTAAACAAATTATTTGAATAATAATATATTTCGAAATGGAATTTGAGTTTTCAAATTAGGATGTCCGAATACGAGGAATTTGAAAATCTCTTGATCAATATTTATTTAGGATAGCTTAAAAAGTTAATAGATTCGTTCAATTCGAATTTAATAATGTTGTTTATTTTTAATTCACGGCTACTAGTAAATAAATACGGTTTGAAAATACTAATCTATATTATAAATTTGAATGTTTGTATCTATGTATGTATCATGTATGTGTTGAATGCGCTTCTAAACCGTTCATCCGATTGCGATGAAACTTTGGTGAGTTGTCGAGAGTATGCCCGGGATGGTTTCTGGATCAAAAAATTTTAACTTCTTCTTCTTCTTCATCGGGTAATAGGTCATTTTACCTATGAAGGTGGACTATCCTGAGAACCGTTCATCCGATCGCAATGAAACTTTGGTGAATTGTCGAGCGTATGACCGGGACCTACTGAAGGGACGGGAGGTACTAAAGGGTCTGAAGGGACGGGAGGCACTGAAGGGACGGGAGGCACTGAAGGGACGGGAGGCACTGAAGGGACGGGAGGCACTGAAGGGACGGGAGGCACTGAAGGAACGGGAGGCACTGAAGGGACGGGAGGCACTGAAGGGACGGGAGGCACTGAAGGGACGGGAGGCACTGAAGGGACGGGAGGCACTGAAGGGACGGGAGGCACTGAAGGGACGGGAGGCACTGAAGGGACGGGAGGCACTGAAGGGACGGGAGGCACTGAAGGGACGGGAGGCACTGAAGGGACGGGAGGCACTGAAGGGACGGGAGGCACTGAAGGGACGGGAGGCACTGGAGGGACGGGAGGCACTGGAGGGACGGGAGGCACTGAAGGGACGGGAGGCACTGAAGGGACGGGAGGCACTGAAGGGACGGGAGGTACTGAAGGGTCTGAAGCGACGGGTGGTTATGGACCATTTTTAATTATACAGGCAATACGAAGCTTGCCGGGGGTTCACTAGTTATTTATATTTTAAGTTGATATAGGATAAAACGAGTGGGTTGTGGCCAACGCTAAAATCCTCACTAATAAGTCATTCCATAAAATATTAAAATTTTGTATGGAAAATATTCAGCATTTTCATAAAATGTGTTTGTTAAATTATTTTTTTATTTAAATATTTTATTACGAAAAATTGATAATTCTTCAGTGCCATTTTATGAAGGCGATATGCCTTTTTACTAATTTGAAAATAAAATTATCAAATTTTTAGTTTCCTGAGCTTGGGATCAATATGCAATATTTGACAGTTAAAAACATTGAGAAACACTATTCAGATATCGTTCAAAATATAATGGAGTCTAAGTGAGTATCAGATATACACATTTGCAAAATTTGAAAAGAATCGAATGAGTACTTCAGTCTATAATCGATAAAGTAAAATAAACACGCCATACATAGCACACAGCACATAGATACATTGTGATGAAACTATCAGAATACAATCTGAGCACTGAGCATGATACTAGTTGATAATCTGTAATAAAAAAAATAGCCTTAAAAATTTCGAAATCATAACTCCCCACTATATCCCCTTGGGTTAGTGAGGAGTAAAAAGTCTGGCGTTACAATATATCAAGAGCCCGTGACCGCCCGACTTATGTCATAGTGTAAAGGCTGATTTTTTTTCTGTGTACATAAATATTCACTTACACGATAGCAGATATCAACGATTGGCGACTATGAACTACCTTGGTACATAATATTATCAATCCTGAGTTGATGACAGATAACATGTGGAAGCTATGGTGTAGATGATTTATGTTCAAACCTATCATATAGGTATTCTAGTGAGGCGGCTATCTTATATTAAAATAATGTATATGTTTATATGATCATAAATAAATAAATAAATAAATATATATAAAGCGTGCTTTTTGATATTTTGTAGAGATTGTAAAAAAAATCATGTCATGCATTTATACATTCACACATTGGTTGATATTAGTAAGGATATACTAGGAAAACTAATGAAAATCGACGATAAATATGATATTTTTTTCTCTTTCTTCCGAAAGAACCGAACGCCACATTTATCTATATGTCCGTCTGTTGTTCACGCTTTTTATATTTCCGTCTTTCAGAATATCGTTCACATGGTTGATCCATCTTTTTTGGGGCATCTTACTCCGTTTCTGTCAGCTTTGTATATTTTCTATATTCATTCTTCCCATGTAGCCAAACCATTTCAATGTGTTAACTTTCATCCTATTAATTGCATCTTTTTTCATCAAACATTTTTTCCTTACATCCTCTTTTCGTACCCTGTCATACATCTTTCTGTTACAAATTTTAACGATCTCATTTCAAATGCATTTATTCTGCTTTCTTGTGACTGTCCCGGTTCTCTTGCATACGTCAAGGTTGGTAATATGCTTGCGGTATTAATGGCAACTTTCGTAATAACATTGTTTATTAAAAATATGCTTTTCATTTAAACCAATTATATTGGAAATACATTTTCTAACAGTCTGCTATGCAAAAATGGTAATTTTCAATACTTTCAATTGAGGAGTTAGATAATATTCCCGCCTGGACTACTGCAATGGTATCTACGTAAACCCCCCAAAGCTGGAACTAAACAAACTTCAATCCGTCTTCAACGCTGCTGCTAGGCTAATAACCGGAGCCGCGAAATTCTCACACATATCCCACCATCTACGAAATCTTCACTGGCTAAAAGTGCCAGAGAGAATCAAGTACAAATTATGTTTGTTGATTTTCAAAGCGATCCATGGCATGGCTCCCACGTATCTTTCAGACTTCTGTCAGCCACCACATCCATGATTGGCAAGTTGACTGAAATAAAAAGAGTCAACACTACATCCTTCGGTGATCGTGCTTTTGCTGTGGCTGGACCAGCCTCGTGGAATAAACTACCACCTGATCTGAGGCAAATCGTCAACTAAGCACTATTCAGGAAACACGTAAAAACTCACTTCTTCCGCGAGCCTTACAAAAACCTGTAATATATTCAAAGCGCCCTTGAGGTGAGGTTATTACAAAAACGGCGCTATAAAAATCATCCTTATTAATTTATTATTTATTATTAATATTCGGCAAATAAAATAACATATTTCGTAATTTTAACTTATGAATCAAGCGAAATTTTTGGAAGTATAGTTAAAATTTACTTTACTGAAACAACACGATTTTGAACAATTCAATGTAAAAAGGTTAATACTCTTACTAATCCTGAACTAAAATCTTTATAGCAAATACTCCGGCTTTAGTGAATATAATATTTATAATAAAGACATAAAACTTACTTGTTAAACAACGCTTATGTGACGGATTATATCAAAAATTAATTATTGCATATCATTTAAAGTTTTGTACTCGTGTGATGTCTTTGTTTGATAACTTTAAAACAATAAACCTTTTTACGTGCTGATAGTCAGAAAGTTTTAAGTTTCTTTAACAGTAAACACGAAATAGGTACCTACCAAAATTTATAAACATGTGAATATTGAAGATATATTCGTTGAATATTTCGAAATGGAGGCGGGGTATGTAAGGCATTGATATCCTTATCTTAAATGAGACAAAGCATTATGAAAGCGACACGACAGTCGCAAATCTCCTACTTATTATTGTGTTATTTCAGTGTCACCCGACGTCAACTATCACATGGACTTTAGCCTCTACGTCCTGCGCCAATTTAAATAGCTCGCATCAAGTCCATCCAAATAAAAATGTTTAAATCGTTTTCATAAAAAGGATCTTATCTAGGTATATGGATAACTTTAATCAATTATACCTTTACATCGTTTATGTTTTTGTTGAATTAAAATTGTATACAATTTTGAATAAATTTGATCAAAGGATTTTATTTTATGTAAAACGATGTGTAATTTTAACACCCCAACCACAAATTACTTATCAAAATAAAAATAAACATGACTCACAGATGGGAAGAAAACTTAACAATTACCAGAACCAACACTGGGTTGTTCTACGCTGGAATCCAGCCCTCTATTCCTATAAAACCATGGTTTCAGGGAAGGACGTTTTCCAGAGGGGACATATCCTGTATAACAAGATTAAGAATCGGTCACTGTATTGTTGCTTTTCATCTCTTCAAAATAAATGTCTTTAATAGTCAAATATGTGAGTGTGGTCAGGAGGAAGAGACGTCGAATCACTTATTTTTTAATTGCCATAACCGATAAGCTAATTACAATGTTCTATATTTTGATTTAATAAACACAATTAATACATCTCCAATGAATGTTTCCCATCTTTTATCAATCAAAAATTTTAAAGTCATTAACATCCTATTAAAAAAAAAAACATCCTATTAAAATACCTAAAAATGAACAACTTACTTATTTATAACTAGCTTTTATGTCCCGCCGTTGGCCAAGAATGTAAAATTGTGATAGAAAAAGCAATCGTTTTTATAATATTGTCACCCAATTATTTTGCAATATCAGACTATGAAAAGTGGTTTGAAATTTGATTGAGTTTAAGTACCTATTGTAAAATGTTCAAGTGATGGCCACAACCCATTATTTTTTATATATTGCTATAAAGTGTGAATGAAGTATAATATACAATTTCTGCTCGCATGGACTATGCGTAATGGTTTTAAATATGACTGTTTATCAACGTTGTAAAGAGATTGGTTTGGCCACAACCCCCATTTTTAAATATTATCATCGAAAACAAATTGTAATGTGTACATATTGAAAATTTAGTAATTTTGGATGTTGGGATGTGGTTAAAATTTGATTAAACAAACGTAGGTACTGAAAAGATCTAGTATTGGTCACATCCCATTAGTTTTTATATTTTTTCATCAAGTGTGCATTATATTTTTGCACAATTAGACTGAAAGTCTACATTAACGAAGAAGAAGAAGACTTAAACTATAGTAAATAATTTTTAATTTGAATATAAACGTTGTAAAGAGTTCAGTAATGGCCACAACCTCCATTCTTTAAATATTAGGTATTGAAAATTATTCAAAATAGGATGATATACCTAAATGGTTTAAATTTGATTAAACAAAAGTATTTAAAAGATTCTAGTGCAGGTTACATCGTCACATCCCACATCCCATTCATTTTTACATATGTATTTTCAACAAGTGTGCATATCGTTAATAATATTTCTGCACAATAGACTTTTAAACTTAAAACTAACCCAAAAGACTAAATAAAAAAGAGAAAAATAAGTATAAGACTATAAGAAATAGTTTGTATAAAAAACTATTCCAATGGTCTACATAAAATAAGTAAAAATACATATACCTAATAGAAGAATTAGACTATTGGAAATAGATTGTATAAAAGCTCACCCAAAGGTCTACAAAAAAGAAGAAGAAGAATAATTAGACTATTGGAAATAGTTTGTATAAATACTGACCAAAAGGTCTACATAAAAGAAAATGAATAAGACTATTGGAAATAGTTTGTATTAAAACTCTCCCAAAAGTCTACGTACTTAAATGAAGAAGAATAATAAGTAGACTAAAGGAAATAATTTTAATAAAAAAATGACCCAAATGTATACATAAAAGAAGAAGAAGATGATTTAGACAATAGGAAATAGTTTGTATAAAAACTGCCCTAAAGGTCTACATAAAATTAAGAAGAAAAAGAATTAGACTCCAGGACCCGCCGCTTCAGACCCTTCAGTACCTCCCGTCCCTTCAGGCCCTTCACTACCTCCCGTCCCTTTAATCCCTCAATTACGTCCCTTCCCATCAGGCCCTTCAGTACCTTCCGTCCCTTCAGGCAGTTTTATACCTCCCGTCCCTTCAGGCCCTTTAGTGCCTCCCTTCCCTTCATTACATCCCATCCCATCAGTCGGTTAAGAAAAGTTTAAATCCAGAAACCATCCTGGAAGAACCGCGAAGAGATGAAAGAACCTTCTTTTCCCAGGATGCTCTACCTTAATAGGTAAAATGACTAAATACACGAAGAAGAAGAAAAAAGTTTAAACCCAGATACCTGCGAAGATATGGAAGGAAAATTGGACCTTCTTCTCCCAGGATATTCCACCTTCATAGGTTAAATGACCAAATGCACGATGAAGAAAAAAGTTTATATCCAGAAACCGTCTTGGAAGAAGCGATAACGGAGTGGGCTACTTTACATAACCTGCACCTCCTATATGACTCCAAACAGGGAGGCACCTTCCACTCCGGCAGATGGCGGAGCACCACTTCTCCAGATCTGTGTTTCGTCTCCACAAACAAATTAGGTGTACCACTATTGAGCAAAAAAGACATACTTCAGAAATTCCCAAAAAGCCAACACTCCCCAGTCATTGTGGAGGTGGGACTGCACATACCGGTATTACATCAACCACAGATTCCAAGATGGAACCTAAAAAAGGCAAACTGGAATTTGTACACATCACACATAGAGGCAAATATTAACAGAATTAAACCGGTAGCTCCAAATTATGACCGTTTTATTGGATTACTCAAAGCAGCTGCGAAAAAAGCAATCCCAAGGGGCTGCCGCCAAAACTACACCCCAGGTTGGAATGCCGAATGCGAAAAAGTTCTAAAGGAGTATGAACAAACAGGAAATGAGGAAACAGCACATCACCTTATTGATCTCTTAAATGAAGAGAGATGCAGGAGATGGACCGAACAAATGGAACAGATGGATTTCACCCACTCCAGCAGAAAAAGCTGGTCACTACTCCGCAAACTCGGATCGGCTCCTCCGTCCAAAAAGGAACATACCATTGGAGTCAATCAATTAGTAAGCTCCATATTCCAAACTTCCAACATTAAACCACCCAAGCAACAGAAACGCCAAATTAAAGAGCTAACTAAATTCAGCCTACTAAACGATGTGGACAAACACAATCTCACAGAAGAAGTGATATTGGAGGAGGTGGAGGCTGCTCTGAAGCAGGTCAAAAAGGGCAAGGCAGCGGGAGCTGATAATATTCTCCCCGAATTCCTGAAATGTTTGGGAGACCGAGCCAAACTGTGGCTGGCAAGATACTTCTCTGCTGTCATAAACAAGGGACAAGTGCCCAAGCAGTGGCTGGAAGCAAAGGTCATTGCCACCTTGAAGCCCGGTAAACCACCACAAGACCCCAAGAGCTACCGCCCAATCTCCTTGCTTTCAGTTATATACAAGCTGTTTGAGAGAATCTTGTCAAGGAGACTCACGCCCATCTTTGAGTTGGCCCTACCCCCGGAACAGGCTGGTTTCCGACAAGGCAGAAGTACATGCGAACAGGTTCTGGCACTGACCACATATGTGGAAAATGGATTCCAGGAGGGAAAAAAATCGGGCTTAGTGCTTCTGGACTTAACAGCGGCATATGACACCGTGTGGAAGAGGGGTCTGTTATATAAGGTTGCCAATATCCTAGGCTCTCAAAAAATAGTTAAGCTACTAGACAACATGCTTTCCAACAGAAAGATTAGAGTTCACCTCAGCGGCGATGTCAGCAGTCCCAGGTTTCTACAGAACGGACTCCCTCAAGGATCGGTATTGTCCCCGATCCTATTCAATGTCTACACGGCGGATGTGCCAAAAACCTCGTCAACTAAATTCACCTATGCTGACGATATGGCAGTAATCATACAAGCCAAAACCTTTGAGGAGCTGGAACGTACTTTGAACGCGGACTTGGAGATCCTTCAGAAACACTACCAGAACTGGCATCTTCAACTGAACCCTAAGAAGACTGTTGCGTTGGCCCTCCATCTTAACAACCAAGAGGCAAATAGGGAACTTAATATACACATTGGCACGGAGAGGATCCCAAACGAAAAATTTCCTAAATATCTGGGGGTAAAGTTAGACAGATCACTTACTTACAAGCGGCACATAGAGCAGGTAAAAAATAAGATTAAATCCAGAAACAACATCATCTCAAAACTGGCTGGTACAACATGGGGCAGCAGTGCTGAAACACTGCGGACTTCAGCAATGGCTCTGGTTTACAGCACGGCGGAATATTGTTCCCCTGTGTGGGCGAGGAGCTCGCACTGTGGACGAATAGACGCCGAACTGAACCAATCAATGAGAACCATTGCTGGTACAGTGAAATCTGCCCCGGTCCCGTGGCTCCACGTTCTTTCTAACATCGCCCCTCCTTCAATCAGGAGATATCAGGCTACTGTAAAGGAGGTCAAAAGGATAAAAGAAAATCCAACGCTACCAGTATACTCCTATATCACTCAACCACCAAGAATGAGACTAAAGTCCCGAAAACCAATATGGGGAGTGGAGGGGGAAAGTGTTAGTATTGAGGATGAATGGAGGGCCCTGTGGACAGACTCAGGAGTGAGAAACAATAATCTGGTCCGGGATCCCAACATTCGTGTCCCTGGGTTTGACCTCCCTCGCAGAGCCTGGGTGCAGCTCAACAGAATAAGAACAGATATGGGATGCTGCAACTATCTCCTGTGGAAGTGGGGAAAGAGGGAATTGCCGGAGTGTGACTGTGGCGCTGAACTCCAAACGATCCGCCACATTGTAGAAGAGTGCCCGCTGCGCAGTTTTCCTGGGGAGCTGGAGGACATCCACGGGGCAAAACAAGCGGCAGTGGACTGGCTGCGGGGATTAGATCTAAGGCTCTAGCGAGCTTCATGGACGCAGCCTTTACTGGGCGCAGAAGAGCCTAGCCATCCGAAAAGTAAAGTAAAGTAAAGTAAGTCTTGGAAGACCTGCGAAGAGATGGAAGGACAGTTGGACCTTCTTCTCCCACGATTCTCCAACTTCATAGGTAAAATGACCAAAAATACACGATGAAGAAGAAGAAGAAGAAATAAGTTTAAATCCAGATACCTGCGAAGAGATGGAAGGAAAATTGGACATTCTTCTCCCAGGTTAGTCCACCTTCATAGGTAAAATGACCAAATAGACGATGAAGAAGAAGAAGAAAAAAGTTTAAATCCAGAAACCTACGAAGAGATGGAAGGAAAATTGGACCTTCATCTCCCAGGATAGTTCATCTTCATAGGTAAGATGACCAAGTACACGTTGAAGAAAAAGAAGAAAAAAGTTTATATGCAGAACCCGTCCTGGAAGACCTGTGAAGAGATGGAGGTACAGTCGGACCTTCTTTTCCCAGGATACTCCCCCTTCATAGGTAAAACGACCAAATACACGAAGAAGAAGAAGAATAAGAAAAAAGTTTAAATCCAAAAACCATCCTGGGCATACGCTCGACAATTCACCAAAGTTTCATTATAATCGGACAAACGGTTTATAAATAAATAAATAAAATAATTTTCCTATAGGAAATCAGTATAGGTATATTATTGTTGATTTGTAAGTAAATAGTATTAGGTAGGTACCTACCTACAACAACCTTCTAAATAAATTCGATTCCTAACAAATTTTATTTGAATATCACATTCTTTCTGTAGCCATGGAAACGATTCGAACACGTAAGTAATATCGAATGGTTCGGATACAGTTTTTGAATATGTAGGTACCTACATTGGTTTATTCGATGCCATAAAAATGAAAATTGTCAGAAAAATCAAATATTATTTACAAATTATGCAATTTTATTATGCCTATATCTTTACTAATAAAAAACACATTTTTACAATATATGTCTTAAAACTTGCCGTAATGTCTTGTGTTTCATTTATTATTTCATAATTACATTTATTTCAAAGGTTTATTATTTTCAAGAACATATTCATTCGGTGGGAAAATGAAATATTGTATGAAAAGATATTAAAATGGCGGCGTTTATGTACAAAAGGCTTACTTTAAAAATAAGTTAAACATTATAATTATACCAAATATTCACCATGTTTTTCACTTAAACGCTAAGTTATACTTCAAAATATATTTTTTTTGTGTAAATACGTACTTCTAACTTTTAAACTAACAGATATTTGCGTGCAAAATGTATACTTTTTTGACAGATATGACTTGGAAAATTTTGTATGAAAAAAATAATTATTTAAATATTTTTAAAATTCAGCATTTTTATCGCATTATTTTTAGCGTGACACTGCATCAGGTATACAGGTACACGTTCGCACATAAATTAGATTTTTAGATGCTCTTGGTTTTTCAGAAGGCGTGAGACAAACACACACACACACACATACACACACACACACACACACACATACACTAACATTTTGATTGCTTTATTACTTTAGATTATTTCACTTTCTTTCATCTTTATTCCTGTTTCCATTGAATCGAGGCACAGAGCACTCTCTCTAGGGTGAATTGCCAAGAATAAAAAAAAAAGTACTTACAGATTATTTGATATCTATTAATATTACGCTGTAACTTTATTTCACACAAAGTTGAACAGTAAAAATTCATTAAATAATTATGTTATGATGTACTTACCTAATTACATACATATTTATAATAAACTATGAACATGCTAAAATTTATATTGAATAAATGGTTTTCTGATAGAAACATAAGATAAATTTTCGTATTTTAAATTGATTAGCACAAATTTGAAATCTTATATACTATCATAATATTCTATGAGTCCAAATTTGCAACACCACTGTCTTAGAAATGTGGTAATAGACCCGCATGGTTAGGATCCAGTGGTCCGACCACATACCAAACGACGTGGTACTGAGCTGAGTCGGAGAATGAATGAGTCGTAAAAAGGATTGATTGAACAACAATGATCCGGGTCTGCTTGTTACTATCGCCGAAGGAATGACGGACACCAGAAACTATAGAGGACACCCTTGGCTGTGGTCACATTAAACGTCAAGTGCACATAGTGAGGCTCTAAGCTGTTCAGCATGGTCGGAAACAGACGCTCTGTCGCGTTCAAACTGAACGTCGAGACGCTCCAAACGCGCTTTATAATCGTCTCATAATATGACTCCTATTTGCTTCTGTGGTGTCTATCATGTCAGTCGACATTATATCTAATATGCATTCACAAAGAGGTTAGAAATTAACATTCAAAGGTTTCCAATAAAAGGTCAGAGAGCATTATTTGCTCTAGTGCCCAATTGTTTTCTTTCGATGAAAATGTAATTTAAAGACACATGTATGATAAATGACATTTGACATTCAAAACGATCGATGCTGCGTTCAGATTGAAATGCCGCTCGGAAGTGTTCAGTGAGATTGGTTTGAAAAAACGCCATAATCTGCAATTTCAGGTACATCCGAAACTCGAGTCGAGTGTTCCATGTGAACACAGCCCTAGGTACAAGTAGCAGCTACCATGAGAAGAAGAGGGTGGCGGACAACAGAGATATTATGTGGAGAGATGGAATGCTTGTTGCAAACCAATCCTAGTATTGTAACTGTTTTTTTCTGTAATGATAATGTCGTTATATCTTATTTTAAATTGTATTTATTTATTGAAATGGTAAAGGAAAAATCAAAATATGAAATATTTCCGTAAGTATAACATCAATTTGTCGCAAGTGATGGAATATATCATGATAATAAGATTGATACTTAATAATGAATACTTAGTTTAAGGAAGATACACGTTACATAAGTGTATAGAGCACTTAAGTATTGTTAAGATCAAGTTGTGAACTTAAATCACCCTCGTCAATGCTTAAATGTCAATCTAGGATAATATTTCAAGAGTGATCTACATTGTTTCTTCGTAGCAGATTACTCGTTTAAGTAATACCCCATTTTTGATACACCTACTTATGAAATAACACTTTGTTCATAAAATACTCTTTGTTCATTATTCATATTATTTTCTTTTATAATTAAATAAAATCTCTTAGTTTTTAACCACGTTGAGTATATTTATATGTCAACTACTTTCGGAGACGTAACCGCTCCTTCGTCCGGACAAACTTATACTAAACTTAGATACTATGTACATAATGTGACCCGTGGGCCTAAATTATGTATCGGAAAGTTGATGGGCGGAGCTTACATTATTGAAAGCAGAGGTTGTCAAAGGAAAAATATTAAATAATGGAGTATTGTTTAAATGTACTTGATTATTAATTATTTTTTGTTTTGTATTTAAGGCTTTTTTTATCTCTAATGCCTCTAAGTTATCTAATCTTAAGCCCTCTTTACACATAAATAAAGAAGGCTTAAGATTAGATAACTTAGAGGCATTAGAGATAAAAAAAGCCTTAAATACAAAACAAAAAATAATTAATAATCAAGTACATTTAAACAATACTCCATTATTTAATATTTTTCCTTTGACAACCTCTGCTTTCAATAATGTAAGCTCCGCCCATCAACTTTCCGATACATAATTTAGGCACACGGGTCGCATTATGTACATAGTATCTAAGTTTAGTATAAGTTTGTCCGGACGAAGGAGCAGTTACGTCTCCGAAACTAGTTGACATATAAATATACTCAACGTGGTTAAAAACTAAGAGATTTTATTTAATTATATTAGTTAAAATGTGTCACAAAGCAATAGCAGCAAAGTATAAAGATATTTTCTTTTATTTTGTTCATATGAAATGATAGATATAATAAAAACACTTAATATTTTTTTGTAATATTGACTCTACATAATAAAATATTAAGAACATCATAACAAGATGATGTTTGATCTATCAACGTCGCAATTCATGTTTTTTTTCCGTTGATATGACATTATTTGTTGATGTTTTGAAGATAAAATACGTCATTTACTATAGTGAGCATGGTTTATTTTTATTTATTTTTAGTTTATATCATTACATAGATATTTATTTGAAAAAAATGTAGCGAAAACTGGACCCTAACTGAAAAAGTGACGTTACATTTCAATTTTTATTTTATATTCCATATTGTATCTCAAGAACCATAAAAGCTAAAACGCTAAAAAAATTGTATAAATATAGACGAATACAATATATTAACTGTATTTAATGAAAAATTTCCAGAGTTAAAGCTTATTTATTAAGAAAAACATTTAAATGATACATTTATGTGGTTTGATAATTTATTAGAACTATCTATAATTCCATTTTTTAATATCAATAAAACGCCAAAACACCCCTTCTAGATGATTAAATTTTAAATAAAAAAAAACATACACATTATAGTGGATCATCTCAAACTCTCCTTAACAATTTTTGTTAAAATTGAATTTAATGATAACATCGTTAATCCATACCTATGCATGTACATACATACAATTTGTATGGCAGAATACACAATTTCTACGGGGACTCTCAATAGTTTGATACTTTATCTCCATACATACATAATTATGTACATGTGCAGTACATAGTATCAAGCTGTTTACATATTCGGAGTTGAAAAAAGGACTTACTTCCACGCTATCCTATCCTCACATACATGTTTAATCAATAGGTATGTTATTATTATAATACTTGAGAGTAGGTACGTTTCCTTCTCTTGATGTACAAAATAATTTCTATGGCAATGTGCCGGGACCACTCGCTTGGACAGCCCTAGGCCATGCTTGTTTGAATTATATTATACCCATTTCATAGAAACTGGTAATGACGTAAAACGTTCTCAACTTTGATTCACATCGCAGACAGGTGTATACAAAGCCCGGCCCGCTGGCGATTAGAGGCAGTTTTGTGGAGTTCATAAAAAAACTTTGTATCCAACTTCTGAATAAAGATAATAAAGATAGCAAATAAATGTATGATAATATTTTTTAAACTCACATATTTTTCAGACTTATTAAATAAGACCAACTAATAGAAGCGAGTGAGAACATTATAATATTATTTATTTAAAAAGGCGCCAGTGTAGAGATTTTTTTTGCAAAACAAATATAATATCATGGTACCTACAATGGTTTATTTTATGTAACAACAACTGATTTTCAGGTTTTCCAACTTTTCCAGTACCTACTTTCTATTTAATCGTTCTTATATATTGTATAATATTAGGTCCTTACATATGAAATTGGCGTTTTGTATGGGAGGAACATAAAGTCGATTTTTTTTTAATATAATATATTTATTTAATCAAAGTATGTACCATTGCTATCTATGCACTTTTGCCATCTCATAGGTAGTTCATCGATCCCTTTACGAAAAAACCATTCGGACGGGAATCAATAAAATCTTTGAAGGCGATTTGGACTGTCCCATCGGAGTTGAATTTTTACCCTTGCAAGAAGTTATCCAAATTTCGAAAAAAATGGTAATCTGTTGGGGCAAGGTCCGAAGAGTACGGAGGATGTCTTAGACATTCCAATTGAAGCTCCTCTAATTTTGTAGCCGTCTGTTGTTCAGTGTGTGGTCTAGCGTTATCATGAAGCAGCAGTGGCCTAGAGCGATTAACCAGCCTCGGTTGTTTAGCAGCTAGCTTTTCCATCAAGGTTTGCAGTTGCTGACAATAGACATCTGCCGTAATCGTCTGGCCAGATTTAAGAAAACTGTAGTGAACGACACCAGCACTAGTCCACCAAACGCTTACAAGTAACTTTTTTAGAGTCAATTTTCGCTTGGGGCATGGTTTGGCTGGTTCAGCAGGGTTCAGCCATTACGATGAGCGCTTCCGATTATCGTACAGGATCCAATATTCATCACAGGTAATGATTCGATTTGAAATCCATTCATTATTGTGCCGGTTGAGTAATGCAAAGCAGCAGTCAACGCGCGTTTGTTGATTTGCTTCACTCAAATCGTGAGGTTCCCACCGTTCAAGCTTTTTCACCTTCCCAATTTGCTTCAAGTGGATTAAAACAGTTTTATCACTAACACCGCAGCCTGCAGCTAACTCGGACGTGGTTTGCGATGGATCCGCTTCCACAATAGCCTTCAATTCTTCATTATCAACTTTGATCTCCGACCGTCCACGGGGCTTGTTCTGCAGGTCGAAATTTCCAGAACGAAAACGTTGGAACCAAAAACGCACTGTGTTTTCTTTTGCGGAACCGTCGCCATACACATCATTAATCCTTCGAGCCGTTTCTGCAGCACTGGTGCCACGGTGGAACTCGTACTCGCAAATAACGCGATATTTCAAGTTTTCCATTTTGTAAACTGAGTGACGCAAAACAAAAAACAATTGAGGAAAAAACAAACGAATTATAATTTTCGAAACACAAGTACATGAGTAAATAGCTGTATAAATTTGAATTTGGAATTCCTAACCAAAGAGAAGATATTTGAGATCAAAGTTGCCAGTACGGCAAAACGCCAATTTCATATGTAAGGACCTAATATACATATATATTTTTCAATCAATTGATTATATTTCCCATCCAGAGGTTAGTCGGATCCTTACATTATATTTTAAATTTATGGTCATGTTATAATTGTAACCATTATTGTAAGAATATGAAATCTTAATAGATAAAAAAAACAAATAAATACAATTAATTTCATTATTCTTTTATTCGTTAATTTGTCAACGAACACGGAATCGCGTGAGGTTAATAAGAAAGCATGATTGGTGAACGTCGCGCAAGCGCATAAAGTGATCACGGAAACCAGCCAATGACAGGTCGTAAGCCCTGTAGGTGCCTTGTGTTCTTGGTTCTCCTATAATATATCAACGTCTCTATTCAAATGTTAAAAATTTGTTATAATAAAACTGCGTGAGGTTCTTCAATCAAACGTGAAATGAAAGATTGATCTTATATGTATTACGGAGAAAAGGTATATCGACTATTCTGTATCTTGTCCAAAGACTTGTAATAATTCTCCCTTGGGCTACGCCATATTTTCTGCGGGGCAAATAATATTAAACAATCTTTTGTACGCAAATCTGTTTAAATATTGCACGAGAATAATGCCCGTGTATTGTGGGTCGATTACACAAGAAACAATAAGGGCTTTAAAAGTATGAACAAAAAATTGAAAATCTCAAAAGTTATAAAAAAACTAGAGCAAACTTTTTATTACATTTAAATTTATTAATGTAATCACACATTATGTAGGTATTTATTTATTTATTTATTTATTTATTTATTTATTTATTTATTTATTTATTTATTTATTTATTTATTTATTTATTTATTTATTTATTTATTTATTTATTTATTTATTTATTTATTTATTTATTTATTTATTTATTTATTTATTTATTTATTTATTTATTTATTTATTTTTGTTTATTTATTTATGTATTTTACATCGGAAGGCTACAGCTTTAAGTTATGTATTTTACTTTTTATTACATTTAAATTAATGTAATCACATATTATGTAGGTACCAACTATTTTCGTCGACTTTATTTATTTATTTATTTATATATTTATTTATATATTTATTTATATATTTATTTATTTATTTATAAATTAATTAATTAATTAATTTATTTATTTATTTATTTATTTATTTATTTATTTATTTATTTATTTATTTATTTATTTATTTATTTATTTATTTATTAGTTTATTTATTAATTAATTTATTTATTTATTTATTCACTTATTTTACATCAGAAGGCTACAGGTTTAAGTTATGTTTTTTACTTTTGATTATATGTATGAAAGTTGTGCCAAAAAAGTTCTTGATGGACTATAGCACCATTGGTGAAGATGATGAAAACAATTCTCATTAAAAGATATTATTAAATAAAACATCTACGCCAAATGAAAGTTAATCCTTTCATGGGGGAAAACAAAAGAGAGAATCTGTACAGTGACCATAAAGTCTTAGAAACAAGCAAAGTACAATATTGAAATAAAAAGAAGGCTAAAGAATGAGTTTCAATAGCACTGCTGATTTAATCATACTGAAACAGAACAAGGCTTTATAAATATTAGAAAATAGAAGCCATCCTTCTTTGTGACAGAACCCGAACATGGAAAATATTTTGTCATTTGTAATTCATAATGAAATTTTGGGGAATTTGATTAAATCTGTGATAGTTTTTCTTTTGAGGGAATTCAAAGGATTTTATTAAATCAATATTGTATATTTTTTTGTTGGTGACTCTCATTGAAATAAAACAGTTGGTATTCTTTTCAATAAAATTGATCAAAGCGAGAAAATCTTGGCTTCTTTTGATAGGCCATAGAAAATATTAAAATAAAAGTGTTTCTTTTTATAATATTGAATTCCTTCTCTTGAAAGTTTTTCTTTGTAGAGAATTTTAAAAGAAACTGTAGCTGAACGTCAAAACTCAATTCTTCGAAATGAATCAAAAAGAAATTCTTCCTGTGCTTTCAATAAACTTACATTACATTAAGTCATATACATATTATTTTTAATATAAGCTTAACTAACTTTGATTGCATCGTGCAATATAATGTAATATTACTTATTATTTTTAGTGACGATATCTGGGATTACAAGGATTGGTTACTATGATCCGTGGTGGCTCTGGTAGATAACATGCAGCAAAGGTGTAGAAAGTTGTTGTCCTTAACACGTCAGTTAGGTAAAATTTAAAGTGTATTTTTATAATTTCAAAAGGAACACTATTAGAATTTACGTATTCTATTACAGACACATTGATTGCTGGAAATATCTGGACAGACACCTATAAAATTTTGTAAATTAAATTTGTTATTATGTACATACTTGTTGACTTCACAGCGAACATTAGGAGTACTGAACATTGAACTTAAATGTCCCTTAAATTCGGTATTTTGCAGCCAAATGTTTAAAGTTTTTCGGGATTTACAAAGATAATTCATTGTTTTAAATATCATTTTAAATAAATAATGACCCACTCAAATACCTCAAACATTATTTAAGAGACTCTTTTCTTTGCATTAGAAAGAATGAAATTGGCGACGAAAAAATAATATTAATAAGTTGTGCTTTTAGATGAAAATCTGTTGGGGAATAATACCATTCGCAACAATTTTGAGCGGGGCTCACATTTACCAAGATCGTGGAATGAATTTTATGGCGCTCGAAGGAATTCTATGAATTTGGGTCGAGTCTTTGTAGTTGTATGGTTTTATAAGTAGTGAGCCTCAAAAGGCCACATTCGTATATGTATTTTAAGAATTATAAATAAACTCTAATGTTTTTGTTGAAAAAAAAAACATTAACAGGGTGAAACTTCTTTCAAACAATATTTATTTTTCTGTGACAGACACGCAGTTTGTGATGCAGTCCTTGAAATAGTTCGAAAATATAAGGCACAATAATGATTTTTGATCCAAGATTTATCCAAGGACCCTCAACTTCTTTTTCTTCAGCCTATTTCTGTCCACTCCTGAACGAATGCCTCCTCCATTTGACTCCACGTCGTCCTGTCCTGTGCAGTTGGCATCCAGGTCCTGTCAGCATATCGTCGTATATCATCCCTCCACCTCTTTGTAGTTCGAGGTCTCCAATTCGGCACAATTTTTGTCCACTTATCGTTCGAGTTTCTAGCTACGTGTTGGTCCCATTTCCATTTCAGAGTCGCCAAACGCCACTCAAAACCTACGAAAAGAACCATTCTAGGTCTGTCACTAAGAGATAAAATAAGAAAAAAAGCGGTTAGAGAAACATCAAACGTAACTGACCTTTGATTAACAAATCCTTAATTGTCTATTATCTTTCAACTCAAAAAGTCTATTAAAACTTAAACCTCAATCAAAGTACGCCTTTATATCCTGCGTAAGATTTAGTGTTTTGTGGACCAGATGATTAGGTACAATGTAATTTTTTTGTAGAGGAATGGAATTTTGACTAGTTATTTACACAACTGAGTTTTAAATATTTCATAATTATATACGTCATTAAAAACATACATTCTTGTCCAAAAAAATATCCAACTGTCGATTTGTTCAAGAGAATTTTATTCTCTTAAACGAGTCTTTGTCGATTTGTTCAAGAGAATTTTATTCTCATTAGATTTGTATGCAGGGTCTATATTTTTCACGGTTTTTCCAACTTTTTTAGTCCAAAAACACCAACTTAGAGGCTTCGTAGCATATAGGTATGTTCTTTATACATGGATATTGGATATACGAGTACACAGAATTCGGAGTAGAACATTTAATGTGTCTGCATGTCTGTCTGTGTGTCTTATGTGTGTGTGTCTCCTCCCCTTATAATATTTGATCCGCTCAATTGACTGAGCCGAAAATTTTCAAAATATAAAGATAGTTATAGACCTACAAAACTTATATACTCAGTATTTTGAATTTTTGCTTCAGTCAGGGGTAGTAAACTTTTGAATTTCTATTATATTTCTCCATATATCTCAAAAACCACATAAGATAGAAGCATGAAAATTTGTATGAATATAGAAAAATATAAAATCTCAAATTCATTTTTTTCAAAAAAAATTTTTAACTTCTCAAACATTTTTTACTAAGAAAAATATTTTTTATGATAAATTAATGTGTTGAACTGCCTATATTTCCAAAGATTTTTAAAATATCGAAAAAGCCGAATCACCCCAAGTACATACATTAATTTTCCATAAAAAAATTCAACATTGTAGTTTTACATCTCAATTTTTTTTTAACAATTTTGATAAAAATTTAATTTAGTGACGACATCGTTTCATATAATTTGTAAGGCAGTAAGTACTACACAATATCTCACTCAATATTTTGATACCTACTTAGCCTACAAACAAACATCATGCTGTTTTCATATTCTGGGTAGGAAAAACAGACTGACCTCCATACTATCCTATCCTGACATATACACCTACATGTTTTATATAGAAAACAAAATATCTTAAAATATTTATTAATTTGTGATTATAGTTTGGTACGTTTTCTTCAATTATGCATACTATCGCCATAGAAAGTCGGATGTCATGTGTTACATGCAACTAGTAGTTTGATACTTAATCTCCAAAAATTTAGTTTAGTTTTTAAAGAATTTATTTTAAGATAAAATTATTATTACCAAAAGATTCTATGAATAAACTTAATATTAAAAGAATTTTTGGCACTCAGCCAATACCTACATACATGAAATACAATACTTTATTCTGAGGTTAAATTGCATATCCGGTTGACTGAAGCTCTGAAGTAAATCTATTTGGGTCTGATTAATTATGGATTATCTCAACACTGATCTTTATTCTATTAAAGCTATTTCCATAAGTCAAAGAAACTGTGTGGCGACTCTGAAATGGAAATGGGCAGGACACGTTGCCAGAAGCTCGGACGATAAGTGGACAAATAGATTATTGACTTGGAGATCTTGTACAAAAAGATAAGAAAGACGCGACCATAGCTAACATGCAGTGATGTCCTTAAACGATTACGGGTCCTGAATCCAGATAGCACAGTATTTTTTAATTATCGGGGTACAGTAAGAAACGAAAATCGATGATTCAATATCAAAAATAATAATGATTGTAAATCTGATTTGTATTAACAAGACCATTCCTAGGATGTTTTTGCTTAGTTCTTGGCTCTGTGAAACAAAAATGTGTATAGTAATGTACTGAGAGTTCCAAGACAATTTTTATGATATAATATATCATGATGATTTTATTGATTGGAAGAAAATCCCTTCGATGTTTTATAACTTCAATCGCAATGAACTATCGTGGCTCAAAGTAAAATGGCTTCGATTCCAAAAAAGCAAGCCAAATGTTATACAATACCGTTATGATTTTGATGAAGATTTTAAAGAAATTGGTGTACAGGCGCGTTTCAGAAGAAATGCAGTTCCATTTGAAATGTTGCCAAGGGCTTATAACGAGCAACTGCCTATTTCAAAAGATAAATACGACGATTTGTTGTCGTTGCGCAAAAGTGGGGTAATAAATCGTAGTTATCATACATATTATGAAGGATTACCTTACACTCAAACTTAAACAAAGGATCCAAATGACAATTTTTTTTAAAACTTATTATATAATTATTTAAACATTAAGTAATATTGTTTTATTTTTTAATTACTTGTTAATTTGTATTTCTGAACTCTTTATCTAAGTATATAAAATAATTTTTTAACAGATTTTTAATTAATGTTTGCGCATATGCAATAATAAAAATATTCGATTATATAAAATAAATTTATATCTTGTTTAATTAATTTTATGTTTTTACGCATTTTGTAATAATTGTTTATAACATTTTTGTACCCCTTGACTTTAATCCAACTGTCGATTTGTTCAGGAGAACTTTGTTCTCTTAACATATCGACAATGTATCAAGCCAGAATACGCGAGAATTGTATGGAGAGGTCTACTTTTTTCACGGCTTTTCCAACTTTGAAGTCAAAAAACACCAACTTAGAGGCTTCGCAGCATATATGTTCCATACACGGATTTACTCAGAATTCGGAGTAGAACATTTCGTGTGTCTGTGTGTGTGTCTGTGTGTGTGTGTCTGTGTGTGTGTCTGTGTGTGTGTCCGTCCCCCACTTATAACTTTTGATCCGCTCAATTTACAGAGCCCAAAATTTCAGAATATATAAACAGTTATAGGCCTACAAAACTTTTATACTCAGAATTTTGAATTTTTGTTTCAGTCAGGGGTTATCAACTTTTGAATTTTTATTTTATTTTTCCATATATCTCAGAAACCATAAAAGCTAGAACGCTGAAAATTGGTACAAACATAGAAAAATAAAAAATCTCAAGTCAATTTTTTCAAAAAAATTCCAGGGTTTCTCAAACATTTTTTATTAAGAAAAATATTTTTTTTATGATAAATTTATGAGTTACTGCCTATATTTCCAAAACTTATACAATTATCGAAAAAAGCCGAAACACCCCAACTAGATAATTTAATTTTCTATAAAAAATATTAACATTATAGTCAATTTTTTTTAACAATTTTTTTAAAAATTGAATTTAGTGACGATATCGCTTCATACATTTTGTATGGCAGTCGCCTATACACAATATGTAAGAAGACTTAATAGTTTGATACTTCATCTCCAAACATACATACCATCATGCTATTTTCATATTCTGGGTAGGAAAAAAGGAACTTCCTCCATACTATCCTATCTTGACATACATACCTACATAATATATGTTGTATAGAAAACAAAATATCTGAAAATATTCAATAATTTGTATTTATGGGTTTATAGTTTGGTACATATTCTTCAACTATACATACTATCGCTATCGACAGTTGGATCTCATGTGTTACATGCAACTAGTTTAATATTAATCCAACTGTCGATTTGTTCAGGAGAACTTTGTTCTCTTAACATATCGACAATGTTTCAAGCCAGAATACGCGAGAATTGTATGGAGAGGTCAACAAAACACCATCTTAGAGGCTTCGCAGCATATATGTTCCATAGACGGATTTACTCAGAATTCGGAGTAGAACATTTCGTGTGTCTGTGTGTGTGTGTGTCTGTGTGTGTGTCTGAGTGTGTGTGTGTGTGTGTCCCCCCCCTTATAACTTTTGATCCGCTCAATTTACAGAGCCCAAAATTTCAGAATATATACACAGTTATAGGCCTACAAAACTTTTTTACTCAAAATTTTGAATTTTTGTTTCAGTCAGGGGTTATCAACTTTTGAATTTTTATTTTATTTTTCCATATATCTCAGAAACCATAAAAGTTAGAACGCTGAAAATTGGTACAAACATAGACAAATACAAAATCTCAAATTAGTTTTTTCAAAAAAATTCCAGGGTTTCTCAAACATTTTTTATTAAGAAAAGTATTTTTTTTATCATAAATTTATGAGTTTAACTGCCTATTTTTCCAAAACTTTTACAATTATCGAAAAAAGCCGAAACACCCCAACTAGATAATTTAATTTTCTATAAAAAATATTAGCAGTGTAGACTAGAAGATTTTTTTTAACAATTTTTTTAAAAATTGAATTTAGTGACGACATTGCTTCATACATTTTGTATGGCAGTCGCCTATACACAATATGTAAGAAGACTTAATAGTTTGATACTTCATCTTCAAACATACATACAATCCATCATGCTATTTTCATATTCTGGGTAGGAAAAAAGGACCTTCCTCCATACTATCCTATCTTGACATACATACCTACATATGTTGTATAGAAAACAAAATATCTGACAATATTCAATAATTTGTATTTATGGGTTTATAGTTTGGTACATATTCTTCAACTATACATACTATCGCTATCGACAGTTGGATCTCATGTGTTACATGCAACTAGTAACACCAACTAGAGGCCTCGCAGCATATATGTTCCCATACATGGATTTACTCAGAATTCGCAGTAGAATATTTTATGTGAGTTTTGTGTGTGTGTCTGTGTGTGTGTGTGTGTGGTGTGTGTGTGGTGTGTGTGTGGTGTGTGTGTGTACGTGTGTCCGCCCCCCCTTATAACTTTTGATCCGCTAAATTTACTGAGCCCAAATTTTCAGAATATATAAATAGTTATAGGCCTACAAAACTTTTATACTCAGAATTGTGAATTTTTGTTTCAGTCAGGGGTTATCAACTTTTGAAAATTTGGTTTATTTTTCCATATATCTCAGAAACCATAAAAGCTAGAACGCTGAAAATTGGTATAAATATAGACAAATACAAAATCTCAAATTATTTTTTTTTTAAATTCCAGGGTTTCTCAAACATTTTTATTAAGAAAAATATTTTTTTTATTATAAATTTATGAGTTTAATGCCTATATTTCCAAACTTTTTAAAAATATCGAAAAAAGCCGAAACACCCCAACTAGATAATTTAAATTTCTATAAAAAATATTAATTTTTTTAAACAATTTTTATAAAAATTGAATTAAGTGACGACATCGCTTCATACAATTTATATGGCAGTCGCCTATACACAATATGTAAGAAAACTTAATAGTTTGATAGGATCTTAATATCCAAACATACATACAGAACCATCATGCTGTTTTCATATTCCGGGAAGGAAAAGAGGACTGACCTCCATACTGTCCTATCTTGACATACATACCAACATGTGTTAAAATTTTCAATAATTTGGATTTATGGGTTTATAGTTTGATTTTTATTCTTCAACTATACATACTATTGCTATCGACAATTGAATCTCATGTGTTACATGCAACTAGTATTATTAAAATGTTTTACTGTATTGAACTTTTTCAATTAAACATATTTTATTCAATGTAATATTATTAAAATGTTTCATAGTATTCAACTTTTTTAACTAAACATATTTTCTTCAAACAAAAATGTATTATTATTACTATATCCTCTTCATGGGAGCCTATGTTCTCTTCATGGGAAAAATCCCATGAAAAGGACAGATTTTATATTTTTTTATATTACTTGTATATACATCTAAAAGTATTTTATTAAAAGTTTCTCTAGCGTATATTAGGGCTTAAAACTACATCGTTTGAGGATTTACAATTATCATTCACGGGCGGTCAAAAATAGGTCAAAAGTTCTGAGACTTTTCTCAAAAATGTCCCTTTCATGCGTACTATCCCCTACTTCTCGGGCAACTAACAGGTAGTATGTCAAATATTTATTTAACACGCACCCAATAACAAGTTACCACATTCTGGAGATATTTATTGTCTCACAGATCCAGACTGTAAACACAAATTAAAACTGTGTCTCCACCGGGATTCGAACCCGGGACCTTTGGATCAGCAGTCAAATACCTTACCAACTGAGCCACGAAGGCCGACAATTTCGAAGATTTTCAAACAAGTTAATTATAATCTGTTGTTTCTTTAATCCTGAATCATTTGTTTTCATAAACCCTCTCATTTGACTCATACTCGTGTATGTAAACAAAATATTTATAATATACCCTTGACACATATTTCCCTTACAATCCTTTAATAGCACATCATTAAGGAAAGAATGGCTCACATAAAGGGTTTTGTAGAGTGACCGTACAACTGGCTGAGTACCTTGCTGATCCACGGGATATACATATTCGAGTTTATGACGTAGAAAATAGATCATGAGAATTTTGAAAATACCCGTTTAGCTTAAGAAAATCTCTTGTGTGAAGTTAGGAATATCAATTAGATTTATAATGATCATTATCATATGTCACTTGTAGTTGAAAAAAAATGGTATTTCAATTTTAAGTATTAGTTCTCGCTAGCTCTACATCCATCCGCTCTACAAATGAACACTCTAATCGGTCCCATTGATAAGAACCCAGATAGAACTCATGGTCCATTTTATAAAACTAGACATTATGTAGAATTATTATAGGTAATGGAGTTATTTTTTCAACACAGTACAATTATACTGTTTACAATAGACTCCTGAAGATGGTCATCATCATCATAATCATCAGTGGCTCCACAGCCCAGGAAGGGCCTTGACCTCTTCAAGGATTCGTTCCCATTCCACTCTATCCACGGCCTTTTCTCTGTGGATTCTCACCATTTGGTCATTTTTTGTGAATGGTTTTTTGAAGTCTATCATAGTGGTGTTAAAGAGTGGACACCATCCAAAGTTAATCAAATTTCTAAGGTTCCTTATACAGATATCAACTGAGCCCTTTTTATTTTGTATCAAATCTGATAATTGGGGGAATCAAAGGAAAATAAAAACAATTCTTCTTTTCTTTGGAGGAAATTTTTTTCGTGGCAATTCACCTCTATGGTAAATTTCCAAACCATCACCATCGTCATGACAAAATCTCGATGTAATCAAAAAAACTCACTGAGTATTGGAAAAATATTTCAGTCTGTTGTGCCGGTTGATATCACCGAGTAAATAAACCAAAAAACATAAAATAGGTCATTGACTGTAAAATCGTAGCAAAGTAACAAAGTCACGGTGCGTACACATAAAAAGGTTAGTTTTGTTTTCAAACCGTCGATTTGTTCAAGATAATTTATTTCTCTTAACATATTGGGGTGGGTTCATGGCAGGTATGCAATGCAATTGGTAAGTGACGTTAAAGGAAATGGTAAAGCGCTCAGGTTCATTGTAACTCATACGTGTATTAAAACTGTGTTTTTACACTCGTAATCATTTCACTATGAACTTCCACTCCGTAAAATCTGTCTTCATCTTGCATTCTTTCCTTGTGACCCTGTCATACATCGTTGTATTACAAATTCTTCTAAACGATTTCAATTCAACTGCATTTCACTTGCATACGTCAAGGTTAGCACTGCAATTGGTCACTTTGGCATATATACCATAGTTGTCATTCATAACGCAATCTACTTGAATTAAAAATCAAAAATGTTAGGTATGTACTGAATAAAAATCCGTCAGTTTTCGGAATAAATGTTGAAACTTTTTGAGTAAAGAATAAAAAAATACCTTAATGATTGGTATAACAATGGAATTAAACATATGCTTCGCTTAATTATTTATAGAAAGGTTCAATTATCGTGCACTGATTGATTTTAGTTATTATTCAAAGGGTAGGTATGGATGAGTGTGAAATTTAGTCAAACTTCATTGAAATAAATAATTCAAGCCATTACACACAGTCCCTTGGTGAAATGAAGGCGCAATTTAGGGTATTAATAATTTGCGAATTTAATTATAATATAACCCATCCATTTTAGACATAGAACCATAAACAAGAGAGACTTTATTACGTCACAAGACCCCTATTTGTCTACGACAGCAGCAATTAACTATGTAACTTCTTGTGGTTATTTGGACAATATCCAAAATAACATCTTAGGTCCAAATTCAGAGTCCGACCTAAATACTAAATTTTAAATACTAACCATGTTATCATTACACAGTCGCTCACTTAAGTTAGGAGATCACGTGGCTTCCTAATTGTAGAATGCTACGAAGTTTTTGTATGAAAATCGTATTGCAGAGACATATCTAAATACTTAACACATGTGCGTCGACGTTAGCTAACATTTTTTGCAAACTGTCAAAAAGTAAGGTTGATCGCGAGGAATCTTACGAGTGGTTTAATACGAAATAAACTGTTTTCGATGGATGATGATTTCAGCGACTTCGACAAATATGTATTTGGTAATTTTGTCAAATCAAATACCAAACAGAGTATTCAGCGATCCATACAAGATGCCGAAAATTCGCTGAAATTACAGAAAAATCGTGACATCGAGCTGTCAGTGTGAGCTTGGTTACATATGGTTGTGTTGTTATATAAAAAAAACATTTTAAACGTCAGTCTAAGACCATGGAAAGCTATCTATCTCTTTTCTTTATTCAACATAATGTAAAATTTTACACCATTAGTATTTATTATTTAGTTAGTGATGTCTCTGCAATGCAATTGCTAACATAAGAATCCAGTGTGGTTAGGAGTTAGTATTAAGGTACCTAGGACTGTGAATTCGGATCTAAGTGTTTAATCTAAGCAAAAACACTGAATTTCTCTGTTTTAATATAGGTAAAAATCAATCAATATTTTTTTAATTAAATTCTACCTTTCTTCCACGTCGCTTTTTTTCTTATAAAATTAATTCAATTGAGATATGTCGGAAAGGATTCCCTTATGGCAATAAAACCGTTTTTATACACTTTTCTGAACAACAAAAAGATTAAACAAATTTATATGCTTACTAAGAAAACTTTTTCTTCTTCTTCACCTGGTTTTAGGCCGAGGGCCTATTTTTTCAGTCGGAACTGCCTCTTGTGATCTGGATGTCCGGCTGTCACTCCATATTTTTGCTAGTATACCCCTTGCTCTACGACCCTCCGGAACTTCCTTGGAGACAATTTTAGGTAGTCACGTGTCTCCCATTATCTCGACATGGTCTCTCCATTGACGCCTTCGCCCTCAACCCCAGCGGATGATGTCGTCTACATCGCATCTCTACTCTATCCACGAGTGTTACGCCCACTTTGGAGCGCAGTGTCCTCATTTCAGTAGTCCGGAGAATACTCAATGATTTAAAATAAAATGTATCTTAACTTATAATATAATTTCCCAATTACCACTTTTTGTGAGTCACTTTGCCGCATGCTTCGTAAGAGGTGTCCTTCCATCAAATGATTCAAAAATAGTTAGTATGAACTGCAACCAAATATCCATTGATTCATAAAATGATTATAATATGGGTAGTTTGTTTTTCATCTATATAATAACGAATTTCTAAATCTAAACACTCTCAATCGCTTAGTTCTCCGTTATCGTTTGATCGAATAATAAAAGTGGATAATTAACCGTATAGATTTATCTTACTCAGACTCTGAAACAAATAAAGTCTTTTTTGGAAGGTATTGAATGAACTTGTTGCTAAACTTCTCGGCTTTCGGCGTTTTCTTTTTAAATTGATCGGTGTGGCGTCGTCTGTGGCTACTTATAAATGATGTTTCCTTGAACATTTTAAGTTAAACAACAAGAGATTTAAAGCTTTCAGCCACAGAATGAAACTAGAACAATATTTTATTAACAAACAACAAATCAAACGGTTGCTGTTATATATTATATCTAGTAGGAAGATATTCTTTATTTTAAAAATAAATAAAGGTAAGAGTAAGCGAAGAGAACCAAAAGCAAAACAAATTCTCCTTGACTTCATTCATATTCTCCACTTTTGCTTTATCATACATTTTAAATACGTCCCTATTTGTATTTTATAATTATTGTGTATTTTATAATAATAATTAAAATCAATCACCAACTGGTAAACACCGCCATTTAGATTGCTGTCTTGAAGCGCCTTCCAAGGGTATAATATATAATTTTGTGCTAGACACAATGGGATACATAAGTATGGACTGTATCATTTAAACTAATGAAAAGCTATTCCGACACAAGCACTGCTTAGTGGAATAGTTCTTATCCACTGGATGTTGGTACTGATAGATTGAATTCTTTTTGTCAGTGCCAACATATACTAAATTTTCTATTGTTTATATTTTTTGTTGTACTATATTTCACTATTGTATTGTTGTATTTTTTTTTTGTATGGTTATTGTGGATTTTTTTGAATAAAAAAAAAGTAACTGTTTAAAAAAAGCAAAATATTCAAATTTTGTTTGTATAATTTGCAGCATTTTCAATAAATGAGTTTGTAAATGACTTTTTTTTATTTAAATTTTATTTATTGAAAGCATGAAAATTTTTCAATACCATTTTATGAAAGTGAGAGCAGCATTTTACCTATTTAAAAATTCATATTTTAAGTTTCCTGAGATTGGGGTCACATTAAAGTAATTGACAATTAAAAAAAAAGAAGAAGTACTAGTCGGATATCCTTACAAATATAATGGGGCCAAAGCGAGTAATAAATATACAAATTTGAGAATAGGAAAAAATAATCGAATGAGTACTTTAGTCATTTGTAAAGTGAAATAAACATGCCGTACACAGAAGGTACATAACACATACATACACATAGATACATTGTAATGAAACTTTCAGAATAACCTACAATCTCGGCATGATAACTACTAGATAATTGATAATTTGCAATAAAAGTAACCTTAGAAATTGCGCGAATATACATATAACTCCCCACTATATCCCCTTGGGGTAGTTAGGAGTAACAAAACATTTAAGTGATACTGAATCAATACTTTTGTTTCTTAAATATTTTAATAGACGGTGCTACTTGAAATCTTTTTCTTTATTAATACATTTGTAATATTATTTTCGATACCAACTTGCTCATGTCATCCACAATGAAACGGTTGTAGCATAACATTTAATCTTGAAACACGTATAATTTTTATTTTTGTTAGTGTCTTAGGGCGATACCTATTGTGAATATCATATTTTTCACATGTTTTCTATGCATATTTTTTGCTTAATGATTTAGGTATTCCCCTGTTTTCATGCGTGCGTCTGATGATATTATACTTGCTTAATAATATATCAAGATAAAAAAAAATCACGTTCCTCTGTACAAAATAAAAAGATTGTTAATTATTCTTACACAAAACCCACACAAAGAAACCTACGTCATGATACCATTTTGTTTTTGTTTCCATAAATATACACATTTAATTTTTTTTTAGAGAATGAATATGTCCTTGGAACAAGTACATAAACTTCCTCATACATTCCCTAAATTAAGCATATGCTTGTGCCATAGGTGAACGAAATCGGTCGTGGCAGTATTCAAACACGCGACCACTGGATTGCTAATCCAGCGCACAAACCGCTCTGCCACCACCCATCTAAATCATAATTTTAGTAATGTCATCTTTATCAAATCTATTCAAACAATTTTTGATCGATATTAATATTTTATTACAGTATGGCCGATTTATTAATAAAATTAATAACAATAATTAACATTTCCTCAAAATAATTAGCAGATCAATTCGTTCATTTTTAATTTTTTTGATAACATACAACAATCGTACTGATCAAGCTTTCAATTGGGAATGATTCACCCATCCAAATACTTGACATTATCAAAATATTATACTCTGAGGAGCTCGCCATACTACCTATCAACCCTAATGATTCCTGATTATTGAAATTTAAAAATCATTAACAATTCTACATATATGTTTTTATTATAACCGATTTTTTGCATTTTTACTATAGATTTTTTCGATAAATGTAAAATTTGTGTATTTTTTTTTATTTGGTAGTGCAAATTACTCATTAAATGTTTTTTTTTTCCTATTTGCGATTTCTACCATTCAACAAAAACAAGCCCTCATTGCCTTCCGATTTTTTCGTTCTTTTCTTCAGATGATTCCATTAGTCTTTTAATTTCAGCCATTGTTTATCTTACAATTGTGTCACCATGGCGTCTTATGATTGAGCCAAGACAATTTCTTATGATTTGACTACAATATGTTTCATGATTGAGCCATGGAGGTCGAAAGACATGGTATCACCGAAACGATGTTTTAAAAACAGACATGGTATCACCGAAACGATGTTTTAAAAACCCATTTCGTTTGGAGTGTTTTCATAGAATCTTATATATCTTAGAAGGTCGGGTTTTACTCAAATGCGAGGGAATAAATAATTTGAAAGGCAAATATTTTGAGGACAGCGTTCATTTGACTCAAAACTTTCAAATTAACGAGGGGGTAAATACTTGGAGAATTATTTGTTTGTGTTTGCCAAATGTTTGAAGTATTAAAGCTGTTGGCCAAACGACGGACCATAAAGATTTAGAATAAAATGCTTTATGTAAATGTGACAAGTTTATGTCTAATTTGTAGTTTGTGGATTTTATAAACTTTTATAAAAAGTTATTTTTAGAGCGCCGTTTAATGATTCGAGATCATATCCAGGTCGCTGATAGTTTAATGTTGTGTTGCTCTCTGAAACAAAGCTGTTTTTAGTCCTTTAGTGAAAGAGTTCTTGCTTTGAACACTGCGGACATCTAGAGGCAATGAATTCCACTTAATAGGACTCTAATGACTCTGTAATGAAATATATTGGGATAATTTACTGTCGAATATGTGTATCAATTTTAGAAGAAGTTATTACAAAATATATTGCAGAAAAAGTGTTAATAAATGTTTGGGTTTCTCGTTTTAGTCTGACACATCCCGTTGCAAGAATATTGCTGTGTTAGGTCGCCCTGAAGTTCGCAATCATTTCCTCTCTATTTTGGGCAATATGAAGTAGTTTGTAACACAATGTCATCAAACTATTAAAAAGAAAATTAATTAAATTGATTCATCTTTGAATTGATCAATTTTCATTCAAATGTTTCAGATGAAAGGTAGGTACCAGGTTCGTAATATTATAGAGTATAGATAAATGAAAGACAACTCATGATATTAAAAACTAAATTTTAGTTACAACTTTCAAGACATATAAGACAATTCACAAAATAATAAATGAATGAAATAAACAAGAGAGAAAACAGATTGGCATTCAAGTGCGTCGCTTGCGTGTCCAATAAAATTCTCCCTCCAGCATCAAATACCAGAAAGATCGATGCTCGCTGATTAGAGGTATGAAGGAGTACGCATCCATTTGACAGAGTATTCTGAATAAATGTCCAGGCTCGAATATTTTAGAGAGTTGACATGTTTCTTCTGCCCACACTACGCCTTCCCTCGATCTTCCCTTCGACGATGAGCTTCAGGAGTGAATATTTGTCTCCTCCGAGTATGTGGTCGAGACATGCAATTTCCTGTCAGTGTTCCGCCTTCTCAGGACCTCGGAATTGCTGAACAAATCCGTCCATAATATTCGCAACATCTTTCGGTGAAACCACATCTTGAATGCCGATATTTATTTATTTATTCATCTTTCTGTACATAATATAAACAAATACCCACATTGTTCACTGCTGGGCTTATTGTCATAAGGTATTTTTTCCAACCAACCAGATTAAAAAGTAAGACAATATTGTGTATGTAGAACAACAAAAGAATAAGAGCAAAAGAAAAAATATATAACTAAAACAAAAAAAAATGCTTCATAGCAAAAAAAAGGATAAGGTAAGGAGAAGAAGAGGAAATTGGGATCTGGTGTTCAGGGATAAATATTTCTTCCTTAGTATTTTCTTGAAAATACAAAGTGAGTTAGACGACGCAATATCTGTTGATTGTACTTCGCACGAAGAGCTGAGGGATTCTGTGTTATGGATAGGGATGGATAGTGTTGTACTTTCAGCAGATCGGATCGTTCAACCTATTCAGTTCACCTAGTTGATTTTTAAGGTCCACGTTTTAGCTCTGGAGCATTGACCATATAATATACCATTAAATCATTCTCTGCGTTAATTTGATATTAACTTGGTTTCCCTACTAAAGAGTACATATATAGAGATTTCATGGTTTGGTTTAGACCAAGCACTCCATCTCTACCCATATCTCTGCTTTCCTCCAGCCTCATCATCTCTTGGTAGCTGCTACAGTCCACATCACTAATCACCTGGTTCACGATGACCTCGATGGTTTCTAACCTCCGTCCATTTTTTAAAAATGTATATTTAATATGTATAAACCATCTCACCAGGAAGAAGATTGGTTAAAAAAAACCCATAAAAAGGCAAGTGGAAGTACTTAGAAGACGCCTATATCCATCAGTGGAGAAAAGGCTTAAGGAAGAAGAAAAAGAAGAACCACTTCAATGGGTGTCTTCTGTTTCTGTTATGGAAAATTTAAAGATAAAATTACCTTAACCCACAATACGCTGAAGTTTATGAAATATATAAACGCAACAGATTTTCTTAATATTCAAAACAGAACTCTCTAAACGGCTTTTGTTCCACAATAGAATATCCCGACTATCGCATCTTAATATTTAATTCAAATTTAATTTAAAATTAGTCCGAGTTTAAAGTACTTTCACGTTATATCGTGGTCCATAATTCCTCGAAAGTGGTTACAGAATGAGAATGTGCCGTAAAAATGTTCATCTCATCTCCGTGTGGTAATTCCGAGGATATCTAAAAAGTTTATTCCTTCTGTTAATGTGCCACTGCATCTCGCAAAGGAGCCCTTTATACAGAGACTGTTTTGTTTATGTAAATTGGCGGAAAAGTTTATGTGTTAGATTTAAAACAGTAGCGGGAGTTTTGAATAGTAAATTGTTGTTCTCATATGGAAAATAAAAATGTCCGTGTAAAGTATGTAACTTAATTATTTAGTACTGTCATAATAATTAAGACATTATTGAGCAGGTACTATGTGATAAACACATTTCAAAAATTTAAATAAAAAATCTCAAATTAATGCACATCTTTGTTCTTGAATTTATACAGAACGAGTAGATTGTCAGGAATAGTTTTAAAGGCTCTACATGATTTGGCTTACTATCTCATATCAAAATATGTGATGTTATATTATGTATGTATGTACATAAATAGGCTTCTCGGTGACTCAGCGTAGTCCTAAGTTAATTGACGCTAAAAGAATCATGGGTGACTTCGTCCCACACGAAGGTTTTCCCTCTTTATTGCGCCGGACTAATTTAATAGGGTGCGAGTAAGACGGAAGAAGACGCGGCCAGTTTGAATGGCTTTTGTTTGAGTTTTCAATAAATAAGCTTGTTAGTTGTACCTAATAATGTCAATGATATTTGTCGGCTTTCGTGGCTCAGTTGGATAGATATCTGACTGCTGAGCCAAAGGTCCCGGGTTCGATTTCCGGTAGAGACAGAGAGTTTTTAATTATGTTTTCAGCCTGGATCTGTGAGATCTCCATAATGTGGCAACTAGTTGTTAATATTTGACATACTACCTGTTTGTTGCCCGAGAAGCAATATAAAATAAATAAAGTTTTCATCTTTTTTTCAGTACTCTTCGGTAAAATAAAGAATATTTCATTAACATAAGGAATTGGTATCATCCAAAGATTTCGTAAAATTGTTAAAAATTTGGTGAACAAAAATTCCACAAAACAGTAGGACTAAGTTGGAAATCGAGTCAATAACCATTATTTTCACTGAAGTTCTTTGGCATAGTAATGTAAGACGTACATACGTTTGACCGAATTGTTGAAAACTTGGATCGTTGTGACATCAGGTCACGTTTTGTCAATTTAAGACAACTGTAATTTTCGTCCGCAAAAGTCTTTCGACTTCAGTGGCAAAGGATTTTTTTTCGATGTCTTTATTTGTCTCGTTCATTATAAAGTATGGATGCCATAACAGATAAATTTACTGTTAGAGGATGTTAATACTCAATTTTGAAATCTCAAAATTAACGTATAATATTTGTTACCTTTGAGAAAAGCGTAATTTGATGATTTTACTTCGACTTCTTGGACTACCAACTGCTCCGTATAGAAATATCAATTGATTATTGTATTGAGTGTGAGACCTACTCTAACTCTTCACTCCACTAATTTGTATAGGTACATTAATTGAATTTCGTTGTAAGATATCTTTAAAGTTATCAACCTACATTTGAGAACTGAATTTAATGTAGATAATTTTATTTAATTTGATAGGTTAACAAGGAATTCGTTAAAAAATTGTCTCATCAATATAGTTAATAAAAAGTTGTGTCTAAAGAAATAAAGCCAGAATTAAAATCTCCACCAATAAATAGCAAATTTGGTACCTATTTTTTGTTTGGTAGTATTTTTTCCCATTTTTTTCTACGCAGTCATCAGCTACATAGCTTATATAAACTTTTGTTCGGTTTAATCGTTTATAAGCCACACATTTTTCAGATCTTTATAACAATAAACCCACATTTGCGCAGTTGTTTGTACAAATAATAAATATATAAAAAAAACTTCGTAGAATATTTTTTTTACCTGACCTAGTCTGATGGCTTGAGAAGGTGATAAAGAAATAAAAAGATTCACCGTATTATTATAAAAAGGTGAGGTATGTAGCTGAGTATGTATGTATATCTTGAGATATCTTCAGAGAAAATTTAGGAAGGGTTCGGGAAAGGAGTGTGCATGAGCATATTATGGCACGCATGAATAGAAAAGGGTCCATGTCGAATTAGTGGGGTGATTTTCAGAATATGGAAAAATACTCCGTAATATGTTCCATTTCGTGAGTTTATTTTGTGTCAATGATGAACGGGTTATTCATCGATTTGGATATCATTAAAATGCGATTAGTTTTAACGCAAATCAATCAAAAAGACTATTTTGATTATATTTAGAAGGTGATCCTTTATATTTTAAGCTTATCCCAAACTAAAGCTGAAGAATGTTAAATGTATGATGTACAATCTTCTTCTACTTTCTACTTTCTCTAGGACTTAATCCAGTTGTTGCACGGAGTCCAACTATTTCACCATAACTCATGTGATCTTCCTGACGGTCGGGTGCCCGATGGTTTTTCGTTGGTTGCTATACTCACCGATCTTGCAAAACCTGCTCTATCTACGTGATATCTCTAGTATCGTCTTCTTGATCTTCCCTTTCGCACAATTCATCACTATTTCAGAGAATTCCTCAATAAAGAATGTAGAGTAAAATTATTGATTCATACAACGATTCCAAAGACTATCTGTTTAAAGTTTAAAATATTTCAATGGTAGAATATCTGGAAAAGTAAATAGATCTAAAAAACGAGCATGTATGAGACGGTGTATGAATATGAGTGAGGCGATGGATGTATGTTAAGACAGAAAAGTGCATGGCGATCGGTTTTCTCTGCTAATCCCGATAAAAGGGAAATGGCGCAGTTGTATATATGTATAAATTTGTAGTAACAGTTATTATGATACACATATAATATATGTGTATATATCTAGGAATTTTAATTTTTTTGTATTTTGTAAACATACAGTCTCAATAACAAATTATACATGAATATATAACACTTCATCAGAGGACCAATTAAGTGTATAGAAATAATCAATTTTATGTTAATTGTAATTCCTATCAGTTTTATAGGCAAACCAATGTAAAGGATATTAGGAACTGGACGGAAAGAGAAAGAGGAGAGCTTGCAAAAACTCTACTCACCAGAAGCCACGGAGGCATTCTGGTACTTTATAAGTGATGATTTGAATATAATAATAGACATATTACAGAGGTCTATATTCTTAATGAACACATTTTTACAGGTTATGTGGATATTGTTTTATGTAAATAGTTTGTTTTACATATTGGTGGATTCCTGATATGACGTGATGGGCAATTAAATGGTATCAAATAAAGTAAGTCAATGGTGTATATTTTATTATTTATCAATTTATGTACATAAGTATAATAAGCTAATAACAATGTTCTATATTTTGATTTAATAAACACAATTGATACATCTCCAATTAATTTTTCCCATCTTTTATCAATCAAAAATTTTAAAGTCCAATAAAAAACCTAAAAACGAACAACTTACAGGTATAATTCATATTTCTTTCACTTTCATATCATCTTTAATCCTGTTTCCATTGAATCGAGGTACAGAGCACTCTCCCTAGGGTGAATTGCAAAGAATCCAAAAAAAATAACGTCATTTATTCATGATATTGTGCAGAAAGGCGATAGTTATCGAATGATAACTTCAATCAATAGGTATTCTAAAATGTAATGAATTTTAAAAGAAGATATTATGTTCATTAAAAATCAGCTCAATATAAGATTTTTCAAGAAAGTTATGAAGAAATACTTGGCATATAATAATTTGTCTTCACTCAAATATATAAAAATATTATAAAAGACTTTGGTATCTGAGTTATATAATGTAACTTAACGATAATTTGAGTAAACAAGGTGCGTTTAGATAAATTAGATAGTGATTTTTACAGCTCAGATAAACAACTAAATGGCCTGAAATAAAATACAAGTAATACTAAAATCGTCCACAGTATCGTGGAGAACAATAAACATTTTATTTCCTTTGGGAAGTATTTTTTCCAACTAAAGATAGGCGTTATATGCTCCGTATAAACGCAAGGTTTTGTCTGACGCAATTAAACGCAGAAACAAAATATAGCATCATACATTTAATATCATTATTTGTAGTGAGTAGCTATCCGTATCAAATATTTGCCATTGCTTCTCATAAACACATATTTAGTTTCTTAACCAACTGACCGAGAGACTATGTTAAAACATAACTATTTACCATGCCTCGTGCATCATGTTATTTTGCATTTTGAGAAATCGTCACCTAAATCCGGACTGAGAAAAAAACAGCAAGAACTGACAATCGAACCCAATATCTTTGGCTAAGGATTAACCACAAAAGTCGATTCGCATAATCATTAGTGTCCTACTGAAGATCAGATTTTGGCCGAAGCCGAAGCCGATTGTTCGGCCTTAGCTGTAACCTTCGGCCGAAGCCGAAGGTTTGCTTTAATACTAAAAAATCGATTAAAATAATAAATACTCTGCTTTCGTGACTTGGTTGGTTAGGTGTTTTATTTCTGTCGACAGTCGGCACGCGACACTGGGCCGGCCTTATCTATACACCCGCTACACATGTCATGTGCGCGCATGTTTTCACAAGTTTTAACTGATTTTAGCGGCTGACAAAACGCTTCGGATTCGGCCGAAAATTCGGGTTATTTTTGGCCGAAGCTGAAGCCGAAGCTTCGGTCGGACACTAATAATTATGAACTCTTAGCGGTCAATGATTTGCATCAATCAAATCAAATCAAATCAAATCTTTAATTTTTTAATTTATTTAATTTACAATACATATTTTATATTTAAAAAAACTGTTAAATATATAGAAATAGATAATAATAAATAATAATATAAATTAAATGAATATGTCCTTGTTAAACAAGTACATATACATCTTCCTACGTTCCCTAAAATAAGCAAATAAATGCTTGTGCTATAGGTGAACGAAATCGGTCGAGGCAGGATTCGAACTCGCGGCAACTGGATTACAAGCCCAGCGCGCTAGCCGTTCTGCCATCGCCCCGTCTTAGAAAAAATATATTTCCCTTAACCAAAGTGCAAAGGACTTGTGTGTAAAGGAGACATTTAAAAACAAGACACAAAATATTATATATATCTAAATAATTATTATCTATACAAAAATAAGTTAATAAAATTTACAAATCAAAAAGTTTAAAAAGTTTAAAAGTCAAATTTAAAAAGTTTATTTTATTTTTCTTTTGAATTCATTATACCTATTAATTTTCCAGTCTCAAATCTGTTCGAAGTTGATTGCAAAACTTGTATGCGTTAACAGGGCACACAATTGACCAACTATATTCTTATTGTTTTATTTTATTTTTCTGCTTAGAAGCTTAATGATATCGAATCATATTCGCTTGAGGCTTTTCGTTGTTTGAGTTGGCTGAAAAATATTTCCTTATGTCAAAAAATCCGTCAGTTTGTAAATATACATATTATAGGCATATTTAGAGATTTAATACTTTTCAGCAGAGCGTAAGAAAAATGTAGCGTTAAAACGCCACGTTTACACGTCCTACAGAAACCCCATCTTTATTGATGGCTACGTACATACAAAGTAGTTATTGGGATGGCTAAAGATATGACATTCGTTTCAGGATGGTAAATCGGGGAATTTTTATTTGACGTGTGGCGAGAACCAAGCAAAGTTGGTTATAATCGATATTTGATATTATCTACATCACATACATACATACCAAATATAGGGATGAATGATAAAAATTCTTCCAATATTTTCTTCGATTGGGGAAAATATTTTATAAGTTCCTGCCCAATGTAAGGTATGAATTTATATAAAATATTTCCATGAAAATAATGCGTGTTTGAAATAGTTTGTAAATTTTCTTATATACACAGCCGTCTCTCTCCACTGCTGGACAAGGGTCTTTCTGCATTCAGTCACCAGCAACCCTCTCTATATCATCCGATCATCTCGTATGTGGTCTTCATCTACTTCTTTTGTCCTCGCGTGGTCTCCATTCTTTATTATTCTGTGTTCATCTATGGTTCTTTAGTCAAGTGTTGTTTCACGTCCATGAACACTTTCGACAAAATCAAATTCACTACATCGTGTCATAGTATTACAATAATTTACTTCTAATTTGATTAACTAATGTGATATTTTTTAATTTGCTTACGGGCAAATTAACATTTTTTTTAATTTTTTAATTTACATACCATCAAATTATGTAAATTCAATTAAGAGGCTATAGTAGGCTATACATTATATTTTGAAAATAATTTCCCTAATACCCTCAAAAGGAACGGCTTTGAAATAAGGAACAGTCTGTGTGTACATCTTTAATCTACATATTGCATGATTTTTTTGAATTTTTTGAATTTGTTTTATACAAAGACCTTATAATAATGTATAGACAGAATGTTAGGTGACTTTAGTATGAAACTTTTCGTACGTACCTGCGGGGGGATGTGGGAGAGTTGCGGGATGGGTATTCGGGTATAGACGGCCGCGTCCGGCATACATCGTAGAAACAGGCCACTCCTTTCAATTCTAACAGGTGAAACGGTAATGTATCGAGTCAATTTTTGAATACATACCAAAATCAATTTTTATATACAATACTGTTCTTAAATCGTTCGGTGTCGTGGACATAATTCACCTTTATTATTTCTTTGATGGATATTCGTTCATCGAAAATGGGGATAAAGAATAACATAAAATGTGTTTGAAAACATAATAATACATAGTAAAATACTTATTTTCTATCATCAAGAACACATAATATTCTTAATTATTAAAATTGAATTAAAGATTTTTACAGAATATTAGTAAATTTTACAAATATAGACTAAGAAATTAATTTCAGAAGATTTAAAATTAGTGAGAACGAGAACGTTGTTATAATAATAATAAATGTATATCTAGATAGGATAATATGGAGGTCGGTCCTTCATTCCTACCCAGAATCTGCAAACAGCTTGATGGTGTGTATGTATGCAAGGAGATTAAGTATCAAACTATTCAGAGCTTATGTATTCTAACATACAAATTTGTATGAAAAAGTATCGTCACTAAATTAAATTTTTACAAAAAATTGTTAAAATAAGTTAGATGTGCACTGGTATAATATGAAATGAAGGTATATGTATTCCAACTACGTTTTATTGGTTTTTATTAGTGTTGTTACTATTGCCGTGCAGAGGGTGTCTTTATGAGGAGCTCGACTTCTGGGATCGAACCAGTTGATCGGCTAAATACTTCTGCGTGTTCTTTAACCATGCACGACTGTAACCGACAATAGAATTGGATATTTAAATAGACATATAAATAAGAACTCAAAGATTTAAATTTACTGGATTTATTCACAAAGTTAATTACACATGATACTGGTATTACGCGAAGATTATAAATATTAAAACTCGATAAATTTAAACGACTACAGGAACGTGGCTGGGTCGTAACGAATTCCGGTCAGGGGAGAAGCTGGTAGGCAGGAACGAACTTGAATGCCGATGAACGGTCCGTCGCGTCATTTATACCTGGCGTGACGTCACCGATTGTGCGCGCGCCGATTTTCCGAAATGTGATAGGTCTTGCCATACACTCCCTCACCAGTCCGGAAGACGGTACAACTATGGCCTCTGAATCCCTGAGTCTCTGTAACATAAAAATAAAAAAAAATCAAAGTATTTGTTTTTAAAGGTATACATAACTCTTATTGTTCTAAGTGTATGCTAGACATCTTACATTATTGTTAAATTATGTCTGCATCATTAAGTTTATCAAAGCTAATTGTTCCATAATTACTGATAGCTAATTCTGTTATCTAAAATACAAACAAATATTGGTTAAAAATACAAACTTTACAATAACTTTACATTACTTATTGTGGACAAAATCATTCCTTAATTGAATGTATGTTTGTTCAAAATATTTTAAATAAACACTAAAACATAACTATAATAATAAACTTTAAGTTTACACGCTACTCTGAATATATTGAGTGCTTATGAAAATAATACAAAGTGCAGAAAAAGAAATTATAACTTTAAGTACATCGCTACTCTATTAATATTGAGTGCTTGTGCAATTGACATTACCTGAAAATAACAATATGTGCGTGAGTCAGTTCACTATTAAATAAGAATGCACTTTTGTTGGTATATGGAATGTGTCCTTATGGTATAATTTTGTTTACAAATAATACAATTAAATATGACACTTGATATAGATAAAATTTTTACATACTTAGGTATTTAAGGAGCTGTGCATTATTACATTCTCTTTTCATTTAAAAAAAACTATAAATACACATTTTATTTTAAATTCTACTTCTTAATACTCATAATGAAAATAGAAACTTGTTACATAATATATATTCAAATTAGTTAATAAGCTATATAGAGTGGTAAGGCTAAATTATTATAAAATAGAACATTTTCACTCTTAAAAAGGATAAATAATCTTTGCAATGTCTATACATATCAAATATGTTTCTTTTATATTAGGAAAATTTTATATATTAATTATTTAATCTGAGTTACTGATTTCAAAGAAAATTGCTCCAAAACATTCTTAATAAATAGATAAATTGGACGTTTTGATAAACGTCACGTTTGTGCTTTTATGCTTATAAGCGACTTACATGAATCGTTTTTTTTTACATAAGTATATACGTCATTTACAAATGAATAATTTTAGTTTCTGTAGCAAAATCGTGCTGGAAAATGAACTCTTCTTCCTGCCTTAGTCACAGTGTGGGGTTGCCGGAGAGAAGATCTTAAACAAGTGGCATCATGATTCTGCGATGGTGTCATCTGGCTTTGCTGTGTGAGCGTTGTTTGATGATTACTCGTCTCTGTAGAGGGGTTGAGGTCATCGTTTATGAAGAATGCTGGCTTCAATCGATCCATTGAGATTTTCTTCGGTTTTTCATTAATAATGATTATTGCAGTTTTTTCATCCATCTCTTGCACCTTGTAGGGTCCGTCATAGGGTCGTTGAAGAGGTCTGCGGACTGCGTCATTTCGCAAGAAAACGTACTGGGCATCTTTCATTTGTCTGTGTATGAACGTCTTCGTCTTGTTGTTATTGGAGTTTGGGATGGGACGAAGTTCTGACATACATCATCTTCTGCAACTTGTGTCCATACGTGTCAGGTTCCTCTGTGGGTGAGCTTTCAAAAAAATCACCAGGCAGCCTGAGGGTGCTTCCATAGGTCATCTGTGCCGGTGTAAATTCTGAGCCTTCTTTGATTGCTGAACGAAGACCAAGCAGTACCAGTGGTAGGGCGTTCGTCCAGGAGGTATTGTTAATCGTCATCAATGATGTCTTTAAGGTACGATGCCATCTCTCTATAATTCCGTTGCACTGAGGATGGTAAGCAGTAGTTCTCTGATGTCTCACGCCAAGTTTGCTGGTTAACTTGTTGAATAAGTTGCTTTCGAATTGACGACCCTGATCTGTAGTGATTGAAGAGGGTACGCCGAAACGGGCGATCCAATTTAGCATCAAAGCGTCAGCGACGGTTTCTGCTGTCATGTCTTTAAGGGGAACTGCTTCTGGCCATCTGGTGTATCTATCTATGATTGTTAGCAGGTATGTGTATTCTTTTGAAGGAGGAATGGGGCCAACCAGGTCCAAATGAATATTTTTGAATCTCCCATCTGGTGCTTTATACTGCTGTAACGGTGTAATGGTGTGACGGTGTACTTTAGATGCTTGGCAGTCAATACAATTGCTTATTACATCTTTGACAGTCTTTTCCATGCCAGGCCAAACATATCTCTGCTTCAATATTTTAAATGTTGCGTTGCTGCCGGGATGACTTACTTTATGGAGTGTTAAAATGACTTCCTTTCTCATTGACTCGGGAACAAATGGTCGTATTACGTTCGTCGAGAAATCGCACCATAACATTTTATTGGTGCCAGGTACCAAAATTTTCTTTAATTGCAGTGATGATTTTTCATGCATTTCCATCATTACACTTTCCTTCTCCTGCTCTTGCGCCATTCGCTGATAATCAATATGTGATGTGATTTGTATTTCGGCAACTCGAGATAATGTGTCTGCGACTATATTGTCCTCGCCGGAAATGTGTTTAATGCTTGTAGAAAATTGGCTGATAAAGTCGAGTTGTCTTTCCTGTCTTGGTGAGTTTACTTTATTTTTTGTGAAGGCGAATATTAGTGGCTTGTGATCTGTGAAGATAGTGAAGTTTCTACCCTCTATTTGTTGTCTGAAATATTTCACTGCTTCGTAAATAGCTGTTAGCTCTCTGTCATAAGTACTATATTTTAACTGTGGATTATTGAATTTTCTTGAGAAAAAAGATATGGGTTGCCATGCTCCATTTTTCATTTGCTGCAAGGAGGCACCCATTGCTGTATCGGAGGCGTCGACCATAATTGATATTTCGGCTGTAGGGTCAATATGTACTAAAAGCGACGCTTGTACCAGGTCGTTTTTACATTTTTCAAAGGCCTTGGTTAACTCTTCTGTCCATTGAATTTTCCTTTTGTCGTTTTTTGTATAACCTTTTAACTGATCAAAAAGTATCTTTTGGGTCCCAGCTGCGTTTTGTAGGTACTTCCTGTAAAAATTTATCATCCCCAAAAATCTTCGAAGACCTTTTGCGTTGGTTGGGGGTTCAATTTTTGTTATCGCTTCAACTCTTTCCTTGATTGGGGAACTTCCATTCTTGTTGATCTTATAACCAAGGAATTCAATTTCTTCTTCTCCTAATTTACATTTGTTTAGGTTGATAATTAGACCATTTTTAGATAGCCTTTCGAACAATAAGTCTAGGTGTTTTTCGTGCTCTTCCATGTTTTTGGAGGCAACCAGGATGTCGTCAATATAAGTGAATACGAATTCCAAATCTCTGGTAATATTATGAAGGTACCTTTGGAAACTCTGAGCTGCGTTAGAAAGTCCGAATTGCATTACTAGAAATTCAAATAATCCAAATGGGGTTATGATAGCGGTCTTTGGAATGTCTTCTTCTTCTACTCGTACTTGGTGGTAAGCTCTGGTTAAATCTATTTTGCTGAAGATCTTCGCATCGTGAAGTTTATGTGCGAAATCTTGTAGTTGAGGTATTGGATACTTGTCAGGTTTGGTGATTGAATTCAGTCTGCGATAATCACCGCACGGACGCCAATTTCCATCCGATTTCCTGACCATATGTAGGGCGCTGGACCAGTTGCTTTTGGATGGTCGGCAAATGCCTTGTTCGACCATATAAGAGAATTCCTTTTTAGCAATCTCCAATTGAAGTGGATTGAGTCTCCTGACTTTGGCTGTGACTGGAGGTCCCCTCGTCTGGATGTGGTGAGTAACGTTGTGTTCTATGCGCTTTGGGTTCAAATCTGCGCGAGTGATATTTGGGTACTTCTCAATTATTTTGTAAAATTTTGATGTGGAATGAACCGTGGCAATATTCATTATACTGGTTTTGTAGACGATCCCTCTAGTTGACATTCCTGTAGCTTTGTCAATCAATGTTTTTCTTTTAATATCCATTAAAACGTCGTAATATTCCAAAAAATCAGCTCCTATTATGGGTTTTGTGACATCTGCGATGATAAACTTCCATTTGTGACTGCTTCGTAGTCCCAAATTCAGGTTGATTATTTTGTGCCCATAACTAGGTATTACAGTACCATTTGCTGCATAAAGTGGAGTGACGATGCTATCTGTTGAAATTATTGATTTGTCATTTCTGAAATATCTAGGTATTACTGAGATTTCAGCTCCAGTGTCTACGAGATATCTAATTCCTGTTACTAATTCTGTAATGAAGAGACGATGTTTCAACTGCGACTGGGACGTCTCGCACACCTGCCGCAATTTTAGTTTTCCTGATCGTTGAATTTACATGGTGCTATGCAGTTAAATGCTATTGTTCCGAATTTTTGATGTAGATGGCAAATGTCTTCTCTTCTATAATTGTTGTTTTGCTTCACGTTGTTGTTATTACTCTTTCTGTTGTCATAGTAATTTTTCTGATTCCTATTTTGGTGATTATTATTGTAGTTTTGGTATCGATTCCTGCTTGGAGAACGTGATCTTGAACGATTCCTCCAATTATTATTATGTTGAGGTCTTGACTGTGTTCTTGATTGTCTATGATCAATTTCCAATCTGACGATCTTGTCTGTAAATAGTTGAATTTGTTGCTGCATGCTGTGAAGTAAGCTGTTAGTGACTAAATCACTCTGGTGAGCTTGACTACTTGCTGATGTGGATGGTGAATTAATGGACTGAATTTCTGTTCTTTCGTTTACTTCCAAGATCCGATCGGCCGTTTGCGCGAGCACGCTGATGTCGTTTGTAATTAATGCCGAGATTATTTCCTGTACTCTATGTGGTAATCTTTCGATCCAAAGTCTTTTAAGAAGTGCATCATTCGCTAAGGTTGGTCCTGCAAGGCTCTGCATGTGTCGAAGTAAATGTGAAGGCTTCCTATCACCAAGCTGTACTCCATGTAGAAGTTGAGAAAGTCTTTTCTCTTCAGATTCCTGAAGGCGGTTTAATAAGGTTTCTTTTAAATGTTGGTATTTATCCTTTGTTGGTGGGTATTGGATGACGTCAGCCACACATGAGATTGTATCGGGGTCCAGTACTCCCAAGATGTGTTGATATTTTGTTTCGTCTTTGGTGATCCTTGCAGAATTGAACTGGGCTTCCACCGTTATAAACTATAGGTAGATTTTGTCCTTCCATACTGTGGGTAATTTTATGTTCGCTGCGAAAATTTCGTTTCTTGATTCATCTGATGTTTGTTGATATGAAGCTCTGTCAAATGTATTCGTGTTGTCCTTGTTCTCCGTTGCCATGATTACAATTCAAATTAAAAGATGAGAATATTTTTTTAAAGTTACCACTGTTCAAAGCTTGCTTGACTTTTGAAACATAAATGTGAGAAAATTTAAAATTGTTATGCTTTGAATTTTTGGAAAAGAAAAAAAAATTAATCCAATTTTGTTACTAAATGTTTTGTTTAAAATTTGATGCACTACCTATATTCTTTTTAAATTTTTTATAGTATAATTTTTTTTAAAAAAAATGAATATCGATAAAACTTTTGTATAAATAAATAAAATTTTTGAATAACAATAAAATTTATTTGTAAAACTTAAGTATTTTGTTCAAATTATTCGCGAAAAAATATTTTTATGATTATTTTTTTAAAGTTGGAATTTTCTAAGTCCCATATGTATATTATTTATGATTAAATTAATAAATGGAAATTATCGTTTTTTATTATCTGTACACATAATTGATCTTAATTTCTTGCTATATTATTAAATGGTTACAGTTAAATAATAATAAAATATTTTAATAATCGTTCTGAAAATACAGTTCATTAATATTTGCACAACATTAAAAATATATACGGAGTATTGTACTGCGCTATTTCCGTTTAGCTTAACTGCGTATAGTTAAAAGGGCGGGTTTTTTGTATCTTTTTTCCCACTGACAGTAGCTACTAGTATTTATTTTTGCGGCGTATATTATTTGGTGAGAATAATAATAATAATACTGCTCGCACTATGCGACGACGATTTGTCGCTAGGCGAATTCGACTATCGTCTATGTTTATATTATAAATTCAATTTTCAACAACAAAATAATTAGGTATTGTTCAAACTAAATAAAAATTTCACTTAATTTAATGTAAAATAAAAATGTTACAATGATTATTGATGTTTTTAATCAAATAAAAATTAAATTAAGTTAGTTTTACGATTTAAATTTGAATTTAGCAATTTTTATTTCAGTAGGTATTCAAAAAAACAAATTATACTTTACTGCAACGGCTTTTTTAAATGAATTTAAAATAAGAATGACACACTAAATAGTAAAAATATTACTTAGCTTGTTGAATTTTTTTTTAATCTTTTCTCTGGTTTTTGCTCCTTTTATTTCACATTTAGTTTTTCATCCAAGTTTGATTATCGTTTTTTTTTCTTTGTTCCCTCTTTTTTTCTTACAATAGTTACAGCTTTCAATCAAAATGATTGGGTTTTTGCTTTTTTTGCTCCAATTCGATGTTTCATATGAAAGAAAAAACACAAGTAATTAGTACATATAATTACGATAGTGTAATTTGTAATTTGTGAGAACACTATTTTTTACAAAAAGGAACTGATTTTATGTTACAATTGGTTACAATGAAGATTTATAAGTTATTTAAAAATTGTAAGAATAAGAATATTAAAATGATTTCTTTCAATTTTTAAAAAAAAAACACTGATTTTTCTTTTTTAAATTGTTAAAATGTTTGTGCGAACTGCACCAAATTCACACAATATTACTTCTTTTAGAATGTTAAAATATTACAATAAAATACGATTAAAATGCGATAAAATAAAATAATAGTTGTTCATACAACAATTTTTTTAAAAAATAAATACCATAAGGTATGACATGTACTATATTTGATTATTACGAAGATTCATTATAAAAAAAAATTAACGCTTAATCACGGGGCCTTTTGCGTAGGAAAAATTTAAATTATTGTCAAAATTTACACTTACCTTTCACGGTATTTGGCTGTCCGTGATGATCCAAATCCGTCCCTGCCACCGGTTCAACGAAACAGAATTACGAGAGAATAATTACACTTATTTATTGCCTACCCAATTCTACTGTCCGCGATGTATATAAAAACGAACGAAAAAAAAAATAGAGCGTACTACTATGAGGAAAAAAATAACTAATGACCATACCAATGTTATTTATCAATGTTATAAATGACTTTAAAGAAATGTATATGTAATTTGGAGGAATAATATGTAACAAAACAATTTTTTACTAAAATATGCTAAAAATTCAAACAAAAATACATTAAAATCGTCGTGAGTCACCAATGTTACTATTGCCGTGCAGAGGGTGTCTTTATGAGGAGCTCGACTTCTGGGATCGAACCAGTTGATCGGCTAAATACTTCTGCGTGTTCTTTAACCATGCACGACTGTAACCGACAATAGAATTGGGTATTTAAATAGACATATAAATAAGAACTCAAAGATTTAAACTTACTGGATTTATTCACAAAGTTAATTACACATGATACTGGTATTACGCGAGGATTATAAATATTAAAACTCGATAAATTTAAACGACTACAGGAACGTGGCTGGGTCGTAATGAATTCCGGTCAGGGGAGAAGCTGGTAGGCAGGAACGAACTTGAATGCCGATGAACGGTCCGTCGCGTCATTTATACCTGGCGTGACGTCACCGATTGTGCGCGCGCCGATTTTCCGAAATGTGATAGGTCTTGCCATAGTGTCATATGAAAGAGCAATACTTAAAACCCTTAATCGCGTAAAAAATTAGAAATTTGTAATATTGCGACTTTATTTTTTAAGAATTAATTTAATGAATAATTATGAACTTCCCTATGATAACGATAAAACTTTGAATTTATTAGAAAATATTATGTATACATCCATGAAACTGCCGTGATAATAGATGTAATAGATGTAATATTTCGGAGAGGAATATTTTTTTAAAACACGAGTTGAATAGAAAAAATATACTAAATAAAACCAAAAAAATCACTACTTTATTATTATTTTACCTTCATGGTAATTATATATGAAAATGGATGTAACCAGTGAATACTACATGATCCATGACATTTCCACTGTACTCAAAGTAGATGGATAACCAACTCAAACTATTACTCTATCCATATAATTGTTATATGTAAATGTACGATCACACCATAATACAAAGTAGTTGCACCACCATAATACATACACTGAGTACAGCAGTTCTTCTGAGTGTCCTCTTCCCGGTTTTCGTCACAAAAAAATCACATGTTTTAAAATGTCTTGAGCAGATCCTACTATGGACGTTAGCGCTCCAATTCGGCCGATTGATTGCAGTTCTCTATAAACCAATCCTCGTCGATTCTTTTGGAAATCTATAGTAAAAAAACGTAAATTTGAGACACATTCAAAGTAATAAAAAAAAATAAATACCCAATTTGTTTGCCCACCATAAAGAACTACAGTGATAATTGGAAGAAACGAAAAGTGTTTACATTAATACTAATTATTAAATGCTCGTATACCCTGTTAAAAATTCTTACAATACAATTGTGGGAACCCAATAAAAGTTCAACATTACATGGGATTTGAAAACTATGATAAAAATATATAAAAAAAAATAATATATATAATATATATATAAAAAAAATATTATTTTTGGACTCGACGTATTTATTCACACAGCGCTATGTGTCAAAATGACTGTAACATAGAAGTTTATTCGAAATATTTAAAATTTCTTACCGATGAATTCCTGCACAAGAATTTGATTCTTATGGGAGCAATTTGCAACTGCACACTGCACCATTTTCGGTTAAAATTAATTTTTATTTCTATAACCGTTCACCACAACACACCGCAAGCGACTAACTTTGGCGATAAAATGGTTAGTCGTGTCCCCGCCCCCTTATCACCAAATGTTGTACGTATCACCATTCGTAACTATCAGTCTATATTTAGTATATAAGGTCTTTGGTTTTATACTTTTCTTGTAAAATTAGTTTTAGTAAAACCCTTTTTTATTTTTTTACTGTAATTAACTAAAAAAATACAAGGCCTATGAAGTATATTTTTACTTTATTCGATAGAGAATATGAAAATCTACCGGCTGAGTTTTTTATTATTATAATATTACAGTAACTCTTCTTGCTATTTAATAAAAACCTCTAAATTTTACCATTTTTGCACGATAAAATGTTGTATATCACATATCAGGTGATATACAATATTTTCTCGTGTTTCATACATTAGAAGCTAATTTAGTGTGCATTTTTGCGTACATCCGTATATCCAGGGTATACTAGGGCTTTAATATAATTAAATAAGTTTTTTTCATAACCTTATATAAATATAAAAAACGTAAAAATGCAGGAAACAGGAGAATTGATAGGTATTATAGGGGGTGTCCCCTTTATGTTTAACCTAACGTTTTCTTTTGCATATTGTATTATACTAACCTATTGATAATATCATAATATGATAAGGGCCTGAGCCAAATTGAATACGCTTAAAGATATCGCCAAACGCTATTTTTTGTATGGGATTTGACTTTTGTTGTAGAATGTTTTTCTACAATAACAAACAACAAAAGTCAAATCCCATACAAAAAAATAATAAGTCATATTAAGCTATTTATCTGAATGAAGGATTTGTTTTTATAATTAATTTTTGGATAAGTTTTTTTTTATGTTATATGTACCTGGCTTATTTTTATTTTATTTAATTACTTTGTTGTTCTCTTTTGTTATTTAATTTCTGTTATTTTGTTATATATAATATTTTTTTATGCATTTATTTACTCACATTAAAAACAAGATCATTATTTTGAAATAAACAAAATATCAAACCATTCGACCTAACTAGTTCTGCTGTTTCTAGGTCACACTTCATAATATATGAAGTTTATGCAGGAAGATGGGAACAAAGTTAGAAAGTGTGAAGAATGAAGGAAAGAAAATTGTAGAATAAGAGTGGCAAACTAAAAATATTTTATGAAATTTGGCTTTTGATTCCATAATTAATTGTGAACTATGTATGTAATTACTCAATTGCAAATGTACGTGTGGTGCTTTGACATTAAGTGTGTTATTATGGTAGGATCTAAAATTATGACTACATACATATGCGAGGATAATGAAATGAATTTATTTTTGAGGTAGGTACAATTATGTGGGAGGAATATAAAGGATCTGGTTAAATAAGGAAAGGACTTGGCATTTATTCCTTCTTTCGACCTTTAACGAGCCATGTTATTTATTAATATTTTTATGAATAATATATTTGGTTAAATGTTAACTTATGTCTCAGACATTTCCATGAAATTGCCATTGCGAATAAACAGTATGAAAAGGATGTCACCATCTTAGTATGTATATTTTACATCCGAATTTTTACAACCTACAACACTGTCGTAAAGAATCGATCGTGGTACAACCGCCTCACTACGCCATATTATGATTTATGTCCTTTATCCTTGTTCCTTTAACATCTACGCCATAAATTTATTTACTATGTCAAACCTGCGTAAAATAAATATTTAAGAAAAATCAATGATATTTTATGTCTTTATATGGCATATGTAGGTACTTACGATATTATATGTTAAATTTAATGGATGGTATAAAATCAATATTATTTAAAGTGTCTTTATTTGACATGGAATAAAACACTCAAGTGTCTTTATTTGGTTATCTACGACTTAATAACAGCGTTTGATAAATACATTACCAGATAAAATGTCTAGCCATTAAATTTGCGACCAAAAAACCATTAAATGATGACAATCACAAAAAAAGCAATTTAAATAAATAAATAAAATAAAAAAAAAGTTATGTTCCAGATTTGTGCTATCGCTAGTAAATTTTCAAATCATATTAAATTTATGTACATCAAAATTTTCATTTTTAACATCTTAATAGAGATGAAGTTTGAATATGATAGGAGAACCAGGAACTCAAGGCACCTACAGGGCTTAAGACCTGTCATTGGCTGGTTAAAGTGATCACTTTATGCGCTTGCGCAACGATCATCAATTATGCCTTCTTATTGATTTTTTTTAAAATGAATATGTCCTTGATAAACAAGTACAATATATGTACCTACGTGTTCAAGTACTTAAATGTGTTATGTTTTGTTCTCTCTATCAAAGTATGAATAAAATTAACAGATATCTACGTATCATACATTTTAAGTGCTTCAAAAATTACGCAGATCCAATTTTATCAAGGATTTGGGTGTTAGACAAATTGCCCCTTTAATATCACGAATCAATCTTTGGCCACGCATTTTCAAACAAATTTATTTAAATTTGTCAGTCCCGTATCACAAGAACAAATCACGCAGACCGAATTAATCACATAGATTGCTCTACTCAATCTTATGGTAAAGGTCATCCGACTTCATTATTTGCCACGGGGACGATAACAGGACAAACAGCGGACTATTCAATAAAAACTGTGCAATTCCTGTATAGTACGAGAAAAATGTAGAAGATCGGAAAAATGTAGAAGTTTTTTTTTTTCAATAATTTAATAATAAGCTCTTGTTTCTATGACATATGTCATGATCGGTCTTACACAGGTCTTTTAGATACCTTGATCTCTTTCAGCATGTCTCTGTTTCTCCATACAGCATTTTTTAATCATCCAGCCACGGTGGCGGCCTTATTTGCTTGCTCTCTTACATCGTCGAAGAGGTCATTGCTGTTGGACACTTCGACACCCAAGTACTTAAATCGCATCACTTGTTCTATGGTTTAATTTTCGATTGCAAGTTTGCATCGTACTGGATGCCTTGAGGAGACCATGCTTTTAATTTTACAATGGTATTCGATCAAATTATTAATGGTACTCTTCTGTTTCATGAATACCACCAATACGCACAATAATATACAATATTGAGGTTTAGTTAAGATAGATAAGGTAAGTTATGAACGTTTGGTTGAGAAAGCTCTTAGATTAGGTTAAGTAAGGTTTGGTCAAGTTTGATTAGGTTAGAATGGAGATGCGACCATGATCATGTTGTGAAAAGCTTAAAATCTGAGTCAATGTCATTAAATTAATGTACTCTTCACTTTACCAATCAATAGTAGACTATGACTTTTTTTTTTTTTTTTTTCTATAGAAAAAGTCACCGAATACAATATTAAAATCCATTTGGCATTTATTGACTATAAAAAAGCCTTTGACTCGGTAGAACAGTGGGGAGTAATACAAGCTCTAAACGATGCAAGAATCGACTCAAGATACTCAAGGCTAATTAAATTTATATATGACCATGCCACAATGGTTGTAAAAATTGACGAAGAAACAAAAACGGAAAAAGTAAAAATCTGTAGAGGCGTCAGACAGGGAGACACCATTTCTCCCAAACTATTTACTGTTGCCCTGGAAAATGTTTTTAAAACTTTAAATTGGGAAAAAAAGGGTATAAAAATAAATGGCATGTATCTGACCCATCTCAGATTTGCTGATGACATAGTTCTTGTAAGTGAAGATCTGGCAGAATTAAGTGGCATGATCAAAGATCTGCACGAAGCTTCCCTAAAGATTGGCCTGGAGATGAATATAAATAAAACGAAAATAATGAGTTCATCCAGCAACAGCTTAAAAATCGACAACAAAACGATTGAAGCTGTAGACGAGTATATTTATCTTGGGCAGAAAATCACATTAGGGAAGGAAAACCAAACAGCGGAAATACCTAGAAGGATTGGTCTCGGCTGGGCTGCTTTTGGCAAACTCCAGCATGTCCTAAAAAACAAAGAAATCCCCATTAATTTGAAACGAAGAGTTTTTGAATCGTGTGTCCTCCCTGTGATGACGTATGGTCTAGAAACGATGACATTGACTGCCAACACCACATACAAACTTAAATGCGCACAGCGATCCATGGAGAGGCAAATGTTAGGCATAAGTCTGAGAAATAAAATAAGAAATGAAGAGATCAGACGCCAGACCAAGGTTGTCGACATTATGGACCATGTAGCAAGATTAAAGTGGCAATGGGCAGGTCACGTTGCTAGACAGGGAACAGAGAGATGGGCACCCAGAGTTATGAGGTGGAGACCATGGGGAAATAAACGGGGAATAGGTCGACCGATGAAAAGATGGGCGGACGATATTGTCCCTGTTGCGGGTAGAAACTGGCCGAGACGAGCCATGGACCGAAATAAATGGAAGGATTTTGAAGAGGCCTACATCCAGCAGTGGAGAGACGGCTAAAGAAGAAGAAGAAGAAGAAGAAGAAGTAGACTATGGTATTATACGGTGGGGTGGCACTTACAAAACAAATATAGATCCAATAGTTAAAGCCCAAAAATCCGTTTTGAAAATAATATTTAATGTACCTATTAGCACACCCTCAGCCGAACTATTAAAAAAACTTGACATACTAGACATACCACAGTTATATGCTAAAAACATATGCACTTATATCTATTCACACCTTAACGACTTTCAATCGACCCAAACTACACGTCAGACTAGACAGACTAGACAAGCAAATATACAGATACCGAGAACCAAGTCGACTTATGGACAAAGAAATTTTCATTTCCTTGGAATAAAAATTTTCAATTTGTTTCCAATTGAATTGATGAAAACTACAAATATAAACAGTTTTAAATGTGGATTAAAGAAGTGGGTAAAAAAAAACAGACAAGACAGTGATAAATAAACAACTCTACGTTAACATACAATGACACACACGCACACCTAAACAATATACCTATATAATTATAAGCTGCTTTAGAACAGGTTTTTAACCTATTCCGCATCTAGTTCTTAAGTATCTTCTTTTTGTAAAAATATTGTATTGTTAAACTTTGATGTGTACCTTGTATATTATTTCTTATGTTACAAAAAAAAAAATGCGTGCTGGTGGCGCATAAAACGGAAAAGTACCCCAATAATGACACGGTAACAAAAATGTGTTGAAATAATCACTATAGAAGTGGAGAAATAAATTAACATCTGTTAATTACAAAACATGTTCAATAAGGATAGAAATATGTATATATTTGTGGAAACTAAAGATATGACAAAATACAGGTTGTTTTATTGTTATTTGCAATCTCGCAAGAGATTTTCTATTTGTGAGAAGTTCTAGTTTTATTCATGGCATGTTATGTAATATAGGGAGACATTAGTCACCTCTATGTCGTGGAAAACTATGGGAGATTCGTGTCTCCATGGACCTCACCTATTATGAAAGGGGAAAAATGACACCCTCATGTTGTGAAAAATTGGTGACATAAATCTTCCTGTTTCAATGCTTGTCGTCTCATAGAAACTTTGACAAGTAACATTTTGTATAGTGGATAGGTACGAGATTCTCAGGGAATTTCTTTCGAATGGAAAGAAAGACGTATCGAATACTTATAAGCTCTTTTATCTATTGTTTATCGAAAGAGATAGTTACTCTCTTTCTTTAATTAAAATTTAAATTTTCAACTGCGAAAGGATATTTCATTTTATTTTATGTAGTTTCATGGGCAACTAACACGGGCTATCTTAAATAATTATTTTACACGCACCCAAAAACAAGTTCCCACATTTTGGATACTTATGATATAAGGAAAAAAATGGAATTATTCTAAAAATAAATAACGAAGTAAATAAATAAATGAACAATGCTGAAACAGTGTAAAAAACTTGAGCATAGGATTAAAACATTTCTGATTTACTTAAATGAAACAGTAAAAATAATAATATATGCCAAAGTAAAAAAAACAGAAATAAAGTTATTGAGAAATAAAAAAGATACACTTTATTTGTTTCACACTGACGGCGTTGACTATGTATAATTCCATTATCTAAAGTAATAAAGCAATCAAAATGTTAGTGTTTGTGTGTGTGTGTGTGTGTGTGTATGTGTGTGTGTGTGTGTGTGTGTGTTTGTCTCACGCCTTCTGAAAAACCAAGAGCATCTAAAAATCTAATTTATGTACGAACGTGTACCTGTATACCTGATGCAGTGTCACGCTAAAAATAATGCGATAAAAATGCTGAATTTTAAAAATATTTCAATAATTATTTTTTTCATACAAAATTTTCTGTCGTATCTGTCAAAAAAGTGTACATTTTGCACGCAAATATCTGTTAGTTTAAAAGTTAGAAGTACGTATTTACACGAAGAAAATATATTTTCAAGTATAACTTAGCGTTTAAGTGAAAAACATGGTGAATATTTTGTATAATTATAATGTTTAACTTATTTTTAAAGTAAGCGTTTTGTACATAAACGCCGCCATTTTAATATCTTTTCATACAATATTTCATTTTCCTACCGAATGAATATGTTATTGAAAATAATAAACCTTTGAAATAAATGTAATTATGAAATAATAAAATGAAACACAAGACATTACAGCAAGTTTTAAGACATATATTGTAAAAGTCTGTTAATTATTAGTAAAGATATAGGCATAATAAAATTGCATAATTTGTATGTAATATTTGATATTTTGGACAATTTTCGTTTTTGTGGCTTCGAACAAACCAATGTAGGTACCTACCTACATATCCAAAAAAATGTATCGAGCCCATTTGATAGTAATATTTTATATGTTCGATGGTTACTATGGTTACGGAAAGATTCTGATATTCAAATAAAATTTGTTATGAATCGAATTTATTTAGAACATTGTTGTAGGTAGGTACCTACCTAATACTATTTACTTACAAATCAACAATATACTGATTTCCTATATGAAAATTATTTTATTTATGTATGCTATGTGCTCCTAAACGGTTTGTCCGATTACAATGAAACTTTGGTGAATTGTCGAGCGTATGCCCGGGATGGTTTCTGGATTTAAACTTTTTTCTTATTCTTCTTCTTCTTCGTGTATTTGGTCATTTTACCTATGAAAGGGGAATATCCTGGGAAAAGAAGGTCCGACTGTCCCTCCATCTCTTCGCAGGTCTTCCAGGACGGTTTCTGGATTTAAACTTTTTTCTTCTTCTTCTTCATCGTGTATTTGGTCATTTTACATATGAAGTTGGAGTATTCTGGGAGAAGAAGATCCAACTGGCCTTCCATCTCTTCACAGGTCTTCCAGACGGGTTCTGCATATAAACTTTTTTCTTCTTTTTCTTCGTGGTGTATTTGGTCATCTTACCTATGAAGATGAACTATCCTGGGAGAAGAAGGTCCAATTTTCCTTCCATCTCTTCGCAGGTTTCTGGATTTTAACTTTCTTCTTCTTTTCTTCTTCTTCTTCGTCGTGTATTTGGTCATTTTACCTATGAAGTTGGTGTATCCTGGGAGAAGAAGGTCCAACTGTCCTTCCATCTCTTCGCAGGTTTCTGGATTTAAACTTTTTTCTTCTTCTTCATCGTGTATTTGGTCATTTTACCTTTGAAGGTGGACTAACCTGGGAGAAGAAGGTCCAATTGTCCTTCCATCTCTTCGCAGGTTTCTGGATTTAAACTTTTTTCTTCTTCTTCTTCGTGTATTTTTGGTCATTTTACCTACGAAGTTGGAGAATCCTGGGAGAAGAAGGTCCAACTGTCCTTCCAACTCTTCGTAAGTCTTCCAAGACGATAAACTTTTTTCTTCTTCTACTTTTTCTTCTTCATCGTTCATTCTGTCATTTTACCTATGAAGGTGGACTATCCTGGGAGAAGAAGGTCCAATTTTCTAGCCATATCTTCGCAGGTATCTGGATTTAAACTTTTTTCTTCTTCTTCTCCGTGTATTTAGTCATTTTACCTTTGAAGGTGGAGTATCCTGTGGAAAGAAGGTCCTTTCATCTCTTCGCGGTTCTTCCAGGATGGTTTCTGGATATAAACTTTTCTTAACCGACTGAAGGGACGGGATGTAATGAAGGGAAGGGATGCACTAAAGGGCCTGAAGGGACGGGAGGTATAAAAGGGCCTGAAGGGACGGGAGGTACTGAAGGGCCTGATTGGAAGGGACGTAATGATGGATTGAAGGGACGGGAGGTACTGAAGGGCCTGAAGGGACGGGAGGTACTGATGGGCCTGAAGGGACGGGAGGTTCTGAAGGACCTGAAGGGACGGGAGGTTCTGAAGGGTCTGAAACGACGTTTCATGGAGTCTAATTCTTTTTCTTCTTAATTTTATGTAGACCTTACAGTTTTTACACAAACTATTTCCTTTAGTTTTTTTCTTCGTTTTCTTATTTTATGTAGAACTTTGGTGAATTTTATGCAAACTATTTCCTATAGATTAATCTTCTTCTTCTTTTCTTCTTTTATGAAGACCTTTTGGTCAGTTTTTATACAATCTATTTCCAATAGTCTAATTCTTCTATTTTATGGATTTTTACTTATTTTATGTAGACCATTGGGATAGTTTTTTATACAAACTATTTCTTATAGTCTTATACTTATTTTTCTCTTTTTTATTTAGACTTTTTGGTTAGTTTAAATCTAATAGTCTATTGTGCAGAAATATTATTAACGATATGCACACTTCATGAAAATACATATGTAAAAATTAATGGGATGTGGGATGTCTTTTCAATACTTTTGTTTAATCAAATTTAAACCATTTATATCATCCTATTTTGAATAATTTTCAACACCTAATATTTAAAGAATGGGGGTTGTGGCCATTACTGAACTCTTCACAACGTTTATATTCTAATTAAAAACTATTTACCATAGTTTAAGTCTTCTTCTTCTTCGTCAATGTAGACTTTTGTGTCAATTTAAAGTCTATCAGTCTAATTGTGCATAAATATAATGCACACTTGATGAAAAAATATAAAAACGAATGGGATGTGACCAACACTAGATCTTTTCAGTACATTATTTAATCAAATTTTAACCACATTCCAACATCCAAAAATACTAAATTTTCAATAGGTACATATTGCAATTTGTTTTCGATGATAATATATAAAAATGGGGGTTGTGGCCAAACCAATCTCTTTACAACGTTGATAAACAGTCATATTTAAAACCATTTCGCATAGTCCATGCGTGCAGAAATTGTAGGTATATTACTTATACTTCATTCACACTTTATAGCAATATATAAAAAAGAATGGGTTGTGGCCATCACTTGAACATTTTACAATGCTTAAACTCAATCAAATTTCAAACCACTTTTCATAGTCCGATATTGCAAAATAATTGGGTGACAATATTATAAAAACGATTGCTTTTTCTTTCACAATTTTACATTCTTGGCCAACGGCGGGACATAAAAGCTAGTCAATTAATAAAATAAGCGCTATTTTTTTTCTTCGTTTCAACTACTCGTAGTTCAAGAGGCCTTCACGTTTCACTGTTCACTTTTAAACCATTTGAAAAAGTCTTCACAATGTGTTCGTTCTGAATGAGAATCAAAATGTTTGCAGAAGAAAAATAGTGTCATTTTAATTTGTATAATAAACGAGTGGGTTGTAGCCAACGCTATACTCTCACTACCAAGTTAAAGTATATACATTTTGTACGGAAAATTTTCAGCATTTTCGTGATATGAGTGTGTTAAATTATTTTTTTATTAAAATATTTTTTATAATGACTTGTTGCTCTTTTTCTAAGGTAGAGGCGTTTATATTGTGGAAATTCATTTTAAAAATATTAAAATAATAATGAAACTTTGTTTATTTCCACTTATTTATTTTTGTTCCACAACTAGTTTCAAGAACTGCCGTTCTCTTCTTCAGGTGGGTTTGTTATTTTAATATTTTTTGATAACTCTTCAATGCCATGTTATGATAGTGATGTGCTTTTTTAGCAATTTGAAAATAAAAATATCAAATTTTAAGTTTCCTAAGCTAGGGGTCTGTTTGAAATTTTTGAAAGTTTAAAAAATTGAGCATCAGTGTTCAGATATCCATAACGATCTAATGGGATCTAATCAAGCATTAGATATTATTCGAATTTGCAAAATTTGAAAAGAATTGAAAGAGTGATGTACTCTTTAATCGATAAAGTAGAATAAACACGCCATATACAGTACATAGCACACACACACGCGGATACCTACTTTTTGATGAAACTTTCAGAATACATTTTTACTCTCCACACTATGGAATAGTGGAGAGTGATGATTTCAGAATTATTAAGCATTTTTTTATATCAATTTCTCAACGGGTATCATGTAGAGAGTGCACACTGTGAGTTTCATCGTGATGTGTTTGTATGGCGTACGGCATTCGCCGTACGGATAATCCTTTTTGTGTCCTCTCTACAGCCCAAACTATAAGTCCGATCGACTTCATATTAACATCATATGTGTAAAGTGCATAGACCTATAACTGATTATAAGTTTTCCATAGATATCCGTTAATTTCTTTATGATATCATCTGTCCAAATTTTGAAAATTATCTCACGGTCTGGTAAATCGAGGTATTTTATACTGTTAAGAATTTTGATACAATAAAAATACACAAATCAAAAATGCATTCAAGGATTGTCAAAATTTAAAGAAAAAAATGCATATGGTTTGCCATATTAGCGTGAGATAAATTTCATATTTTTATGAAAAATGTATATCACAGAAGTAAAAAATTGAGAGATCAACTTCATATTGATATTGTATGTGTCTCTATAGACAAATGTATTTTTTACTCTCCACTTCTATCTTCCTCAAGGGGTAGGCAGTGAGAACCGAACACCGCATTCTTCTATCTTGACACATACATCGCCTCATCAACATTGATACACTGTCTCATACATGCTAATCTTGCTTGTATTGCAATTATACTTAAAATTTCTCAAAAACATGTACTATGAGTTTCGTGACAATTTTTTTGTGTGTATGGTGTATTGTGAAAACTTTTGTTCTCTGGGAATCTTATATTTGTTTAAGAATCTAATAGAAATGAACTTCATTGTCAATCTTTAAAGAAGAAAAAATGAACGCTTACTATGGTGTGGAGAGTTTAGTGTTGGCTACAACCCACTCGTTTTATTATTTAGGCTAAAAAAACATTTCTCGTAGGATACCGTATATTTATGTATATTTTTAACATTATTTTGAGAATATGATATACAAAATGTATACTTAAAATATAATTGTAAAATCGTAACCTTTCATTATTCGAAGAATATTAACAAGCTATTGTGAGAACCAACTTTGACATTTATTGTTTACCTCAATGTGTAACAACTTTGATATCTATTGTCTATATTGTAATAAAATTCATATCTCAGATATGTATATTTATTTCATCAATACTTTCATATTTTCATTTCGCATGTTGTTCATTCACTCTGAAGAATTTCTTCATTAAGATGAGCTATAATAAAAACCGAGCATATCTGAACGTTGATTGTACTTCAGATCTCGTAGCCCATTAAAGATGGCTATTAATAAACCAGTTTATTATTGTGGTTTTTATATGTAAATCAACCTACATTGTATTAAAGTAAGAGTGTGTTTAAATCTTTATGTGTTGACTATTAAATCTAATTATGTGCCAAACAAACAAATTTCATTTAGTCTGCTTTGTTTCATATTGAGATTGTTTGAAACAAATTATAGATTTCATCAAATTAAATTATTTTTGACTGACAATCGGTGTGACGAAATAGATCTGCTGTGAGCGGAACAAAATCAAGTCAGCCTTGGTGGCTCAATAAGTTCCCCCGTATTATCATGTTCCCCCGGGTTTGATTCCAGTACGGATCTGCAAAGACGATCATTGATGGCCTCCAAAATATGGCAAAATGTTATTTCGTACATATTCAATTAACGTTTGACATTGTATTTTAAAAATCCTCCAGTAGCAATAAAAAATGTAATAAAATAATTTAAATGTCTTGGCTCGTCAGTTGAAAGATGGGAGACAAAAATAATAGAAGTACATGGATAAGTTAGACACAACTTCAGAAATAAAGGAAACGAACAAGAAGAAGAAGTGGATTAGATGAAGAAAGTCCTTCGATACCAATGTCATAAATAATCCTACATGTAGGGAGATCATTCGTCAAGTAATGTCCCTATCCTGTCATGTATCCAAGCAAATTAAAAAAGGATAATATATTATGCTCTTTTATCCATGAAGGTTTAAATACACGTCATGTATTTAGTATTAAAAATCGCCTTGGTTATCAACCAGGTTATAAATGCTTTCGTTCAGTAAATTTAAGGCATTGTTCACATTGTTCTTGAATGTGCATATTGTGAAATCGTCTGGACTCCTGGGAACTGATTGCATTCGGTTCTAAAGCCATATTATTTGCAGAGGTATCAATTTGTAAATGGATTCTGAAACCAGCGATTCAACAGTTAGTTCCACACCGACTGTGCTTGCTAATGCTACACTGCATTTTCCTATAGTATCTTCTGCAATGTTTATAGGTGGAGTTATACGTCATGAGATTTAAATCCCATTCTTCTTATTTTTGTGCAGCTTCTTACGGAGGTTGGAGACCATTACACCAAAATCATTTCGATATTGCGTTAACCTTATAAGTGATGCATCCAGAATCTCTTTAGACATCTTATGAAAGTAAACATTGATACTTACTTACTTTACGTGTTCGGCTGGTCCAAACCCTGCCACTCCAATATGCGGCGATTACTATCGCCTTGTCGTTAGTCATAATTATGTCTCCAAGGGTGCATCCTTCCCCCATAAGTGGACATATCAGAAGGTGACTGTCATTCTGGGTAACGCCGCAGTCACGCAGTGTCATCTTCAGAGAGGTACCCCCACCTTGCGAGGTTCACTCTACATCGTGTGACACCGACCAGTTTTTACTTAATTGTTTTTAATATTTATTCACTTTGTCAAACCCTTTTATATCAACAGTTATCGAAGTGTACCTTCTTCCATCCTCGCAAGTATTTTTTATTGGAATAGTGGAATGTTTAGGCTCTTCTACGTCCATGTATCACCTACCTACATGTAGATAAAAAAAATCAAGTTGTACGTGTAATTAGTTGATCGGGAAATCATATTTTGGGAAATGTAATAGTACCTACTGTGATATCTTTTAATGACATCTGTACCTACTTACATATCTATGGCCGTGGTATTGAAAATGCCGGAAGAAATCATGAATAGTCGCTTCTCAACTACGGATATTTCTGGAAGATAAAACCCACACACACACTCCCACATATAATAATGTTGGGCAAGAATAACTTCACTCAGCTGTCTATCAAAGAGATATCATTTAATAATTCAGCTATAGAGGAACAGAAAACTGGGATTGAATAGCTTATAACCCACATGTTGAAATCCAACCTTTTTATGTTATATTTTATTATTACCTTGTATCAAAACATTCTTCATCTTTTTCGTCGTCATATTTGAAAGAATATTAAAGGTCTGTGTGAACGAGTGCTCACTGTTATGGAATAGATATATCGGAAAGTAAAAAAAAACAACGTTTGCACAATTTTTAAATACCATCTACATACATTTGATAGAGGGTATCTTATAGAGAAGTGATGTTTTTTTATGGAATATCATTACATGTATTAGCAGAATGAATTTTGTGTATTTTCTGCATAGCCCAAATTATCAATTCGATCGATTTCATAATGAGCATACATACATAATATTTCAAAGATTACAAATACTAAATTCGCGATTTTTTATTTGGTACGATTCCATTTTTTATGAAATTTAATTATTTATTCACTTTTCTATATAACTTCTCTGTGTTTTTGATTCTACAATAATTATATTTTATGCCGATAGCTATTTGTCTTTTCAGGATATAGTCTTGATAATCTTCTAAAAAGACGAAATAGCTACCGGCATAACAAAATATAATTGTTTTTGAATCAAAAATATTATTTCTTAGCAATGATTTCATATGTCAAAAAAATTAAAATGCTTTCACGTTATGGAAATGAGAAATTATGTTTTATTTTGTTTAAACAGAGTATTTAAATAAAAAAAAAATCTTAGTTAAATTCAGAGATTGCCAACTTTTCCATAGAAAGTGTAATTACCTAACTATTTTGTGTTACCCGAACCCACACTTTTTTTAAGATTAAGTTTCATTGAAGAAATGATGTATAAATATTATACCATTCGTAAAATAATTTATGAGTGCTACTAATAGTTGACAGTCAATAACTTTCCACAAATTCACAATAGTCAGAAAGAGTCTATAGTTACTGTAGATACAATTTTGACAAAGAACCAAAATATATACACAATGAAATATCATTTGTGGAAACAGAGTAATTCCGTTATGTTGTAACAAATAGGTATGTTTCGTTTGCAACTCACAACATTGTATGTTGTACATAATTGCTCGTTTGATTTTCACAAAGACACATTTAATGATATAATCAACATACTATTTGTTACTAATTAACAATGACGAACAGAGGGTATTTATTTATTCAATCATTTCGTATCTTACAGTGCCGGATTCAGCCAATTTTTTACGAACTAGTTGCATGTAATACATGAGATCCAACTGTGGATAGCGATAGTATATATAGTTGAAGAAAAAGTACCAAACTATAAACTCATAAATGCAAATTATTGAATATTTTAGGATATTTTATTTTCTATACAACACATGTAGGTATATATGTCAAGATAGGACAGTATGGAGGTCAGTTCTTTTTTCTACCCAGAATATGAAAACAGCATGATGGTCTTTATGTATGTTTGGAGATTTAAGTATCAAACTATTAAGTCTTCTTACATATTGTGTATAGGCGACTGCCATACAAATTGTATGAAGCGATGTCGTCACTAAATTCAATTTTTATAAAAATTGTTTAAAAAATATGAGATTTACTTCAACAATATTTTTATTTTTAATAGAAAATTAAGTTATCTAGTTAGTGTGTTTCGGCTTTACTCGATATTTTTAAAATATTTTGAAATATAGGCAGTTAAACTCATCAATTTATAATAAAAAAAATATTTTCTTAATAAAAAATGTTTGACAAACCCTGTATTTTTTTTTGAAAAACACAATTTGATATTTTGTGTTTGCCTCTATTTATACCAATTTTCAGCGTTCTAGCTTTTATTGTATCTGAGACATATGGAAAAATAAACCAAAAATTCAAAAGTTGATAACCCCTGACTGAAACTAAAATTCAAAATTCTGAGTATAAAAGTTTTGTAATCCTACAACTGTTATTTGGGCTCTGTAAATAAAGCGGATCAAAAGTTATAAGGGGGGGGGGGGGGACACACACACACAGACACACCAAATGTTCTACTCCGAATTCATAGTAAATCCGTATATGGAACATAATATATAATATGCTTCAAGCCTCTAAATTGGTGTTTTTGACTTCAAAGTTGGAAAAGCAGTGAAAAAAGTAGACCCTACATACAATTCCTTCATACACGCGTTCTGGATTTAAATTGGCTCTTCCTTCAAAAGAATTTCATTCTCTTGAACGAATCGACAGTTGGATAACTTATTACAGTTAAAGAAAAAATCAATTTTATACAAATCAAAAAGTCACAGTTTTGTGCCTTTACACCATACAGAAAAATATTTTGATTCTTATTCCCTGATTTCAATCTTGGGATTGATTTGTAGCAATTTCTTCAATTCTACTCATACATTCTTCCCCGTCTGTGTGGCTTTTTTTTTAATCAACATATGATGAGCAGCGCACATCTATACCAGCAGGTCCTCCAGATACTCTCCCCTTAGAGCTTGTCCCCTCGGCCATACCCTCCATTATAGCGTGCAAGAGGCCCTCTTGTCGTATTACATGGCCGATCCATCTTACACGCCTCTGGGACAATGTCCTGAGCAAGTACCTACCTCCTTTGATTCTTTGGAGAACCTCCTCAATCGTTATGTGGTCTCTCCAGAAAATTCCTAATAGTCTTCTATAGGACTATGTACATCTCAAAGGCCTCCTTTTATCTCATTCGGATAGGGACCATGTCTCGCAGCCGTACATCAAGATACTCCATACATAGGTCTTGATGAGGAGTATTCTTAGTTTTATGTCTATATTGTTCGACTCTATTATTTTTGATCTTAAATTAAATGCGAGTCTTGCTTGATGTATACGGCTGTCGACTTCGCTAGACCGACTGTCCCACGTTATATTGCTCCCGAGGTAGACAAACTCCTTGGTGGTGTATAGCTTTCTCGAAAACACAGATCTACGATCAAAAATAAGAAGAAGAAGAACGGAATTATCCTATTGTTTTAATCCTTATTTTGATTAAACATTTATGTATTGTTTTTAAATTGTCAATACTGACCGTATTGAAGATGTAGAGCTCCACTATGTTTCATCATACATATTTTCCATCATACATATTAGGACAAAAACTGGATTAACGCGAGTTATTCATAAATAATTATATTATTAGGTACTTGAAATTTAGGTGGTTCCGTGTATTTAAAACAAAATCGAAAATAACATCATCAAATTATCCAATATTGTTTTATCGACCTACAGTTTTCTTCATATAAGGTTGATAGTTTTTTTTTAATTTATTCAATTTATAGAATCAACTAAGTGATTAAAGGCTGACTATGCCCTCATCCACCGGTTAATAAGGACATTTTCAGCCCAAACCAAACCAAAACAAGGATATATGTATATATGTTGAACCGTTATTTAAAAATACCTTGAATATAATATTGTATTTGGCAATCGCTAAAAATTAAGTTTCATTGGCTCAAGATCAATAATTTCAATAACACTCAATGTTCGTATTTCGATCTTCTCATTCCCATTTCCCACGCACGTCAATCTAATCCAATTCCGTGTGAAATTATATTATTTTGGTATCAATCCTCAAGTTCATATTATTACACATACATTTCAATCATACATATTTCATTTAGAAATATGTTTTGAATATTATAGTCAATTTTCTTGTTAAGTATTCGCGGGCATATAAACATAAACACCTTAATTTTAAATAAAATTATAGTAATAATAGTAAAGATGATAAAGTAGTGATTGCTGAGTGTGCGGATGAGTTACAGTATTTAGTGAATAAAGTGTATGAAGGATGCTTGCAGAACGGACTGAGAATGAATGTAAGTAAATCTAAGATATTGGTATTCGAAAAAACTGAAAGTATGACTCCGTGTAGAATAAAAGTAGAGAACGAATGGCTAGAACAAGTAGAGGAATATTTGTACTTGGGGAGTATGTTTGAAAGGAATGGAAGACCTGATAAAGACATTGAAAGAAGAGTTATGGCAGATAACAGAATAAACGGAGCTCTCAGACCAGTAATGTCCGATTCAAGCATCTCAAAGGAAGCCAAAATTGCCGTACATAATGCAATTGTAGTGCCCACTTTGATGTATGCCAGTGAAACATGGACGTGGCAAAAGACGCATGAAAGAAGAATAAATGCTGTGGAAATGAGATCACTAAGAAGAGTATGTAATAGAACGATATATGATAGAATAAAAAATGAGGACATTAGGAGAGAATGCAAGATAAAGAAGGATATTATGTGTAAAATGAAAGTGAATGCTTTGAGGTGGTTTGGACATAAAGAAAGAATGAATGATGAACGACTGACCAAAAAAATATACATGGGTGTAAGAGATGGAGTGAATAGTAGGGGCCGCCCCAGAAAGGGATGGCATGACCATGTGAATGATATTTTGAATGAAGGAAATATTAGAAGCTTGAATAATCGACGAGCATGTATGAGACGATGTATGGATGTAAAGGAAGCTAGGAATGTATGCAAAAATAGAGGAGTATGGCGCTCGGTTCTCTCTGCTTACACCGTAAGGGATATGGCGTGATGGTATGTATGTATGTATAATAGTAAAATTTATTTAGATGTAAAAACATATATGAAAATTGATACATCTAATTCAAACAAAAAAATCAAATATAATATTTTGTTGTACAGTGTGTTTCTAGAAAAATGCTATTAGTATTGTTTACATTTCTTTCGTGAATGTTCGTCACACAATTTTTAAATTCACCATGAATTCCCAAAAAAACTCAAAAAGGAGAAATATCCTTTTTAACAGGTTTTCCTTTAAAACTTCCACATACATAACTAATTTTATTTTATTGAAATTATTCTGACCATGTGCCTTGCACGATACGCGTCGATAATTAAATAAAATTCAATAGAACTTATACCAAGTATTTTTTTTATACATATTTTTAATTTATCTACATCCCACATATATTTTATGTACATAAAATCAAAGTGTATGATCGATATAGTCAGGTCAAGTCTGGTTTATTCTTAAAATGCAAAAAATCAACAAATGTTGAGTTTCGGATAATTTATTCAAATCAACTATTAACGAATCAAGTTATGTAATTGACATGAAATTTCATAGCAGTTTTTAAATAAAATATTTTCAGTCACAGGATAAGTATTAGTACATTGAATCCGTCTTAAGTATATTGTAAAATAATGTCATGGGTCAATGGCAGAGTGGTTAGCGCATAGAGTTATTAATCCAGTGGTCGCGAGTTGGAATCCTGCCTCGACCGATTTCCTTCACCTTCAAAAGCATTTATGCTTATAGGGAACGTAGGAAGATGTATATGTACTTGTTTAACAAGGACATAATCATTTTTATTGTAGAAAAAAATGTCAATTGTGGACTTTCGAAGGATTGAGATAAGGCCAAGGTTTGATTTCTAGCAGGAAAAAAAATACACGCAATAATTGCTTTTCTAGACACTGATCTGATGGACATTTCCATTGGCAATAAACTCAAGGAAATGTTTACAAATATATAAAAGCTTCAGCATCCTAAGTCATCAAATCAACAAAGATTATAATTACTTACTTTTAACGAAATTTTCGCATTATTGGATAAAAAATACTAGTGGCAAAACAGACCACTTTCGCTGGATGCAAAATAATAAAAAATGAGACGGAGACACAGTTTGAAGTGCGTTTTCGATTTGGCTTTGTGAGACGGTCTACAAAATGTGACACTTTGTTGTTGAAAAAAAAAGATGTTTAGTAACCCGAGAAGCGATACAAAAAGTAATTAAATCAATTCGTTTCAATTTCATACTGGAAACAGTAAATTAATTAAATATGATAATCAATAGGAACAAAAATTGCTTTGACAACCTACGCTTACAATAAATTCAACTGTTCTGTGTCGTTTTATGTAACTTTTGTAGTTCCTATCTTCGCAATTTATGTACTGATTCTCTCTGAATCAACCCCGAAATTTGTTAAATGATAATTATTATTGTAAAATAATTTAACAAACAGATGTTTTGGTAACTCAAACTTTAGTTGTTTGGTAAACAAGGGGCAGGAAAGCGTGAAAATAATTGGCTGTTTGACTTCCTATATGGAAAAGTTTTTATACAAGAATCAATTTGTTGGGGAGAAAAGAATTGAGGAAACTTTTCTGGATAAGCATGAAAACAAACTCGTTGTGTAACGCGAGTTATTCAAAAACAATTCATAGTATGTACCTACTTGAAAATTTTATCATCTCCTTGTTCTGTAGAGAAAATCGAAAATAACAATAGTCATAAAAACATCCAATATTGTGTATTCTACCATACCTACAGTTTCTTCGGCTAAGTTTAGTTGTTTTTTTTTAATTCATGAATACCTATTTATCGAATTAACTTTGTGACACATCAGATGAAAATGTCCTTAGGTGATTTGGCCACATAGAAAGAATCAGTGGTGATCGTCTAACAAAAAAAATATAACGCAATTAAAAAACGCTAATAAATTAAAAAGTAGAGGTCGGCATAAATAGACATTTGAAGGATGGAGACGTTAAAGTATTAATAATGGAAGAATGTGTATGAGACGATGCTTGGACGTGAACGAAGCGAGATTATGACAAAATAGAGGAGTCTGGCGTTTGGTTCTCTCTGCCTACCCCAAATAGGAAAATTAAGTGATGGCATGATATGATTTTATTGTTTAAACCTTAAAAGAGATTTTATTTCACCGCTTAAAAGCGTCTGTTTCTTCTTCAGGAAGGATGACAATTACATACGGATAACTTGTCATTAGACATGAGAAACGAGCAGTCTATTTTAAACCTGTTGAATAAAATAACTCATTCGTGTACAAAAAAAGAGGTTAAATTCCAGTAGAGTGAATGGGGATGGCACGTGTGGTAAGTTCAGCAAAACAAATATACCTACATGCTGTGATTAGGCAGGAAAACTCAAGAAACTTTTCGTTATAAACACAATAACGGTCCACGAATGTCAATCTATTCAGATTCGTTGATTTTTCTTTTTGGATCATGGCGCCGAGATCGCGAGATTGCTTGCCATGAGGTAGATATGCATTTTTCTCGTTCACTTGCCGTTCTGTGAAAGGGTCGATTACCTGCATACGTTGAGCGGGTGGTGGTCGAAGTCATCATCCTCAGCGTCCTGGCTGCCTCCAAGAATGTTCTCCATTCTGCTTTATCGTTGGCTGCCCAATTTCCAGTCCTTCTAGTTCTGCTGCTCCATAGCCATCGTAATTACGGTCTCCCTATGCTTCTTCTACTTGTTGGGTTAACAGCGATTAATAGTTAGTGTCTTGTATAGTGTGGCTGTAGTTTTTCTAGACAATATGCGTGACTTCAATTGTCCAATGCCAATAACTTAACTGTAAGTTCAACAAAGTTGACAGCCCATTCGTTAACAAAGTAAATTCTTCGTGGATTGTAATGGTTGTTCTCGTTGTAGGATAAGAAAAATCGTGCGTCAATAATGTCTTGGGAAAACAATATACCCAACCTATTAAAGGTTACTTAGCCAAAGATATCGAAGTCAAATCACAAAACCAAATCACGTACATACGTCTGTGATTAATGTCGAATATTTATCCACTAGCGCCTGGAAATTTAACCGTTGGCGAAAATCGATAAGATTTCGCCAGAATCTTACAATTCCTCAAGAGACCTTTTATTTTATTCAACGGGGCTCGATAATCCAACTGTCGATTTGTTCAGGAGAACTTTGTTCTCTTAACATATCGACAATGTTTCAAGCCAGGATACGCGAGAATTGTATGCAGAGGTCTACTTTTTTCACGGCTTTTCCAACTTTGAAGTCAAAAAACACCAACGTAGAGGCTTCGCAGCATATATGTTCCATACACGGATTTACTCAGAATTCGGAGTAGAACATTTCGTGTGTCTGTGTGTGTGTTTGTGTGTCTGTGTGTGTGTGTGTGTGTGTGTGTCTGTGTGTGTCCCCCCCCCCTTATAACTTTTGATCCGCTCAATTTACAGAGCCTAAAATTTCAGAATATATAAACAGTTACAGGGCTACAAAACTTTTATACTCGGAATTTTGAATTTTTGTTTCAGTCAGGGGTTATCAACTTTTGAATTTTTATTTTATTTTTCCATATATCTCAGAAACCATAAACGCTAGAACGCTGAAAATTGGTACAAACATAGACAAATACAAAATCTCAAATTGGTTTTTTCAAAATAATCCAGGGTTTCTCAAACATTTTTGTTTCAGTCAGGGGTTATCAACTTTTGAAATTTTGATCTATTTTTCCATATATCTCAGAAACCGTAAAAGCTAGAACGCTGAAAATTGGTATAAACATAGATTTTTTTAATTCCAGGGTTTCTCAAACATTTTTTATTAAGAATTTTGCCTATATTTCCAATTTTTTTAAAAATATCGAAAAAAGCCGAAACACCCCAACTAGATAATTTAATTTTCAATAAAAAATATTGATTTTGTATAAGCAAATCTCAATTTTTCTCTAACAATTTTTATAAAAATTGAATTTAGTGACGACATTGCTTCATACAATTTGTATGGCAATCGCTTATAAACAATATTTAAGAAGACTTAATAGTTTGATATGTACCTACTTATTATCCAAACATACATACAGAACCATCATGCTGTTTTCATATTCTGGGTAGGAAAAGAGGACTGACCTCCATACTGTCCTATCTTGACATACATAGCAACATATGTTAAAATTTTCAATAATTTAGATTTATGGGTTTATAGTTTGATTCTTATTCTTCAACTAAACATACTATCCCTATCGACAGTTGAATCTCATGTGTTACATGCAACTAGTTTTAATATAATTTAGCCCAATTTCGAAGTAATTGTATCTAATGTTAGCTCAAAACATAGAAATATTTCAAATTTAAAGCAGTTTATGAGCCGTGATGTTGAGCGTTGCATCCCAATTACTATAGCTAATAATAATAATCTTGTTTTATATTTCGAGCACTGTTATTTGTCTCCAGTGCAGCGAGCAGCGTCGCGACGCTGAATTTCACTATACAACGTCGACAAGAACTACGTAACGTGTTACAAAATTGAATGCACTATGAATATGTAGTTGTAGGTACTAGGTTCTAGCATTACCATTTCACACAAAACATATATTATGTAACATAATTATATTATGTACATACCAATGTTAACTGGAACATTTGGGTTTTTCCATGGGTATTCGTGAAATCTATTTCTGCAGCGTTAAAAATGTTTATTATTTTTAGTAACAGTGTGACACATAGGCTGTGATTTTTTTATTCAGTCACCCAGTTTCTGATATTTTAATACACATTAGTGTATTTTTAAATGCATACTTACTTAAGTAATTATTTTTTTCATTTCATGTCATGACAATTTTACTGTTTCTTATCATTGTAAATATTTTCATATATGAATGTACAAAACATTTTATTTTTCTTCTTGCATTGCGTTTGATTAACCTTTAATTTATGAGAATTTGTATTTACGTGTGATTATACATTTTTGAATTTCGGTTTTGTTTCATTTTATGACATTACTTCTTAATCATAAGTTATTTTTTTATGATTTTGTATTCAAAATGTGTATTACATATTTTTGTTTGTGAATTATTTAATTTATTAATACACACATATATATAATTGAAAAATAATATTCGTATCTGCAATGTCCCACTAGGTAAAAAAAAAACTGTAGCAGGGCTAAAGCACAGTGAATGCCAACTAACAAAACACACACAAAAATAGCATTTCAAATTAGAAATAACATTAGAAATAAACACACACAAAAATATCATAGCAACTTAGATATAATACATTACAAAATTATAAATAAAACATAATACAGCTTAAATAAACCCACCAATATAATTTTTAAATACCTATTATATTAAGTTATTAATTATGTAAGAAAACAAATATTTTTAAAAGGATACTTTTTTAAAAATATATCTAACAATATTTAACGCGATATTATTTATTAAAATTGACTTTAGTGACAATATCGTTTCATTACCATTTGTATGACAGTGGCCTATACACAATATCTAAGAAGACTCAATAATTTGATACTTAATCTCCAAACATACATACATACCATTATGCTGTTTTCATATTCTGGGTAGGAAAAACAGACTGACCTTCATACTATCCCATCCTGACATACATACCTACCTACATATTTTATATAGAAAACAAAATATCATAAAATATTTATTAATTTGTGATTATGTTGATATTCTGATACGTATTCTTCAATTATACATACTATCGCCATCGACAGTTGAATCTCATGTGTTACATGCAATTAGTAAATACATCGAAAAAAATATATTTACTTATAGGTAGATCTAATCGATTGTAATTCTTCAAAAGGTCTCCTGTTTTGTCTTCATTAATACTACCTGCCATATCTCATTCCCAAATATCAAATTAAATCGCTGTTTTTTGTTCATAAACAATCCTTATCAAGATGATGAAAGTTGATTCGCCATCTGATACGAAAATAGTTTTACACAAATAATGGATTGTTCATTAATAAATGATCTTTCTCAATGAATTGAAACACAATATTATTGTTTATTTTTTTTTGTAAAAGAGAGATAGGGTTTTTATGATATATTTTACTAGCTAGATAGATTTAGCTTAGCTTTTCTACATTTTCATTGAACATTGAGCCATCTCTTTCCTCATTTTAAGCTCTTTTTGGTACTTTAAGTGCAGTGTCTGTAAGGTTTTAGAGATCTCCTGACTCCTCATATAACCTCTTCTTCTTCTTTGTGTGTCCTGTCGGGTCCCCCCCGACGTTGACGATCACTCGGGAGAAACTTTCCCTCCACACGCCTCATTCCGGTCTACTTCGAAATGTTACGGAGCCAGGATAGCTGCTTTCTGCCGACCCCTCTACGGCCCTCAATCTTTCCATTTATGATCAACTGTACGATCGAGTATTTTTCGCTTCTCATTATGTGACCAATATATAAAGTCTTACGGAGTTTGACTGTCGTGAACAACTGTCTGTCAGTATTAGCTCTACGCAAGACTTCAACGTTGCTCACCATGTCGGTCCAGGATATCCTTAGCATTCTACGATGAATCCAAATTTCGAACGCTTCCAGGCGGTTTGTGTTACCAACCTTGAGGGTCCATGCCTCAACGCCGTGTCATATAACCTAATCTACTTATATAAAATAATGTTTTTCTCAGTTAAAAAAAATGAGAAACCCTGAAACTTTTTCATAAAGCCAGTTTGAGATATCGTATTTGTATGTTCAGCGTTCTAGCTTTTATAAAAAATTAATTCAAATATTGATACCACCTGACTCAAACAAAAATTCGTAATTCTGAGTATAAAAGTTAAATCAAACTTTCTTGTTTTATCTACTTTTGAATTACAGACCAATAGGTCTACTAAACGAAGAAGAGGGAGAAGAAAAATTTACTATATGTTGTGCGGTCGAATTTCCACCCTAATAATGTCGTTTCTTATTTCGACGACCAAAGTTCATTTTCCAGCAGAGAAGACAACGAGCTAATATACATAGTTTCTGGAACAAATTGTGCTTCTCTGGATCAATAAGCCTTAATTTGGAAGTAACTGTATGTGAGCAACAGACTTTGTATTTGAGGTGAAACAATATGTTTATTAAATCTTAAACTGGTATTCTTTATACTTTATTGAAAAGAGTACTAAGTAAGTAATTCTTACGTAATATAATGTAACTACTTGCATTTCAATGAAGTTATTAATAAATTGATGCTCATCTTCATCAGCATGCCTGCCTCCAAAGGTGAATATTTTCCTTCTTCTTCCACTCTTCCTTTTTTTGTGGTGTTGGCACACCACATCCAATCAATCCCTGCCACTCCTTTGATACAATCTAAAAACCTTGTTTGTTGACATCCAACATTAGTATTCTCCAAACCTGTCTCGTTACGGCCGCCACTTCAGGTCTCGCTTGAACCACCTGGGTTCAATTGTTGACAACAATCTACAATTGTCATTTCTTTATCTCACAATAAACTACTCGAATCGGATTATCACAAAACAGCTTGTACATATTTTTTTGTATTTGTCAAGCCAAAATTATGTAAAAATGTTGTTGAAGCAGCTTTGAAGCCATAAGAATTCGTGTTCAAATTTACCCAATCGCTTGTGCTTTTAATTTCTGTAAAGAACACAGTTGAGCGGGCCAAACAATTTCGACCTATTTATTTAAAAAATAAAAGGTAAGGAAAAGGTGTGTTGAGTTATCGTTTAAGGTGAAGATAATGCTCGGGCCGAACCGTGTCAAATGGCCTATTTCAAAAAAGGGAAGTGTAAAACGAAAGATGTCAATTATTGGATGATTCCCCCTTTAATCTGACTTTGACAGAGATCTAATTTCCGGCTGTTTGAATACAAATTGAACCTTTCTGGAGAGTATAATTCAATAGTTTTGGATTAAGAGCGAGCCAAATCGAATGGTATGGGACAGAGCAAAAAAGGACTAGGAATCGCCTAACGATTTTGCAAAGGTCCAACAATGCTTAACCAAATTGTGGGAATGGAATTCAATTTCAGATTATCGCCTTGACAACTGTTTTGATTTTAAAACGAAATTCGTTTTCACCCCCGAAAAGAGAATAATATGTATTATATAAAATGATAACGTAGAAAAAAAAATATTTTGCTGATACGTTAACAAGATATCTCTTTATTAACTTAGATATTTTTTTTCAAAGACGTTACTTTTTCCACACCAATATACGTACGAGAGAATGATGGACTCCATATTCCCAGAAAAAGAGGATCATGATGAAAGAGTGACAGTATTGAGATAACAGGTGATGGAGCTTCTCCTGTACGTCATGAAGACCAGATGAAAATAAATAGATTACATTGGAAATTATGTCCTTGTAGGGATTGAAGAAGATTTAGAAAATATGTAACACATACACCTTCTTATCAATTTAAATTTATTAGATTTTATGTTAAATTGTGTTGGAAAGTTTTAGATGGGTGGCGGCAGAGCGGTTAACCCACTGGACTAGTTATCCAGTGGTCGCGTGTTCGAATCCTGCCACGACCGATTTCGTTCACCTATAGCACAAGCATTAATGCTTAATTAAGGGAACGTATGAGGATGCATATGTACTTGTTTCAAGGATATATTTATTTTTTTTAAATATCAGAATATTGCCACCATGCTTCATGTAATATTAGATAAAATTGACAAGCAGTTCAGCTACATCAACAATTCCTTGAACAACAAAAATATCCAAGACTCCAAACTTATACACTACATATAGAAGAAAAAGAAATTTGATATCCATTTTAATCCACTGATAAACTCTTTATATATTTTTCATAGGATTTATTAGATAGATTAATGTATTTGACTGCGATATGCGAATCCTACCTTAGAAGAGAGCGACTAGAGATCTATCCTAGAGATTGTTGTGAGTCGCTTGATACATTTGTGGGTAGACTGTCTTTGTAGTGTTGTGGCCAGTCCATGTATATCTCGTTCAATGTACTTGTTTTTGTATGGTATATATTTTTTTTTATCTGGTTTATTTCACTCTTGTTATCTTCTTCTATTTATAGCCTCTCTATCCCGATTTATCCAGGGTCAGGGCTCCTTGTACGTAAGCGCCAGAATATTCTGTCCTGGGTTGTCACAACGGGAACACTCTGAGCCGCCAGATCCTTCTCAATACTGGACCACCATATTCCTGTGGGTTTGCTTCTACCCTTAGGTCTAGCTGGGATGTTGAGCGCTTTCTTTACCGAATAATCTTTATCTCTGCGCATTCATCTCTGACCATAAAATGTCATTCTGCATTCTTTCATATTTTCAGCTATTGGTGTCACTTTAAATGACCCTCTGCGGATACTCATTGCGGATTCTGTCTATCCGTGTTACACCACGTTTTATAGGTTATTATGTTTCACTCTTGTTATAAGTTGTAATATTTTAGATACATTGGATTTTTTACGTTTTATAGGCATTTTTATGTATCAATATTATATTTTATTTGTTCATATTAGGTGCAATTATAAATATTTTCGTTTTTTTTTTTTACTTTGAATATTTTCTGTGGTTTATATGTAGGAGTATTTATATTGTATACCCACACACAGGAAACACCTGTATGGGAATTTTGGTGTTTATATTATTTTGCTTTGTACATTTATTATGTATTAATTTTTGTAACATGCGCCAAAATTAAAATAAATAAATAAAATACATGTTATATATAGAAAACAAAATATCTTAAAATATTTATTAATTTGTGTTTCAAAGTGTTTATAGTTTGGTACGTATTTTTCAATTATGCATAATATCGCCATCGACAGTTGGATATCATGTGTTACATGCAACTAGTTTAATAAAATTTAATGAAGGTACCTATCTAGGTATTTCAGCAGAATATATATTTTATTTATTTATTGACTATCCATTTTACAATCTCATCGATATATTTGTATATGTTGTAGCGAGCGGTACGCTCGCTACGTATTTAAATAATTATCTTTTCAAATTTAAAATTGGCGGCAGTAGTTACGTATTGAACTAGTTCAAGGTCTCGCTAAAAACGCAGCTGGTGTCAAGCGGCCCCCCCCGCTCCCCTCAAAACACCCACCGTCGCCCCCGTCAACTCCCGCCTTCAGTCGGCGTCTTTTTCTAACGGTTACACACCACGCTTTGTTTTGCTCCGCGATCTATCAGCGTATTCACTCAGTTCATTGTGTTTTATGCCTGGAATCGATGTAAGGCATTGTAACTAAACAGAGAGTGTCGTTATAAACTAATTATCTAAAAATCCGAGTCGGATCTCTGAGTATACCGCCTTATGCGTGAAGGAGGCGTATAAAACAACATCACAATACATACTTCGGTTCGTTTTTTTTTTAATTTTCTAAGTTCATTAAATTTCAAAGTGTCTTCGCGTGGTTATATGAACACATAACGAAGTGCTAACCTCTCCATCTGTTGCGTACGAGCTGTACCGTTTAAATAAATGGTCGCAAGTAATACTTGGAGACAGTTTTTTAAGTTCATTAAATTTCAAAGTGTCTTCGCGTAGTTGAATGAACACATAACGGAGTGTTAACATCTGAATCTGTTGCGTACGAGCTGTACCTTTTAAATAAATGGTCGCAAGTCATACTTGGAGACAGTTTTTTAAGTTCATCAAATTTCAAAGTGTCTTCGCGTAGTTGAATGAACACATAACGGAGTGTTAACATCTGAATCTGTTGCGTACGAGCTGCACCTTTTAAATAAATGGTCGCAAGTCATACTTGGAGACAGTTTTTTAATTTCATTAATTTTCAAAGTGACCTCGCGTAGGTGTGTGAATCCATATCGAAGTGTTTAAATCTCTATCGGCTGCGTACGAGCTGTACCTTTTAAATAAATGGTCGCAAGTCATACTTGGAGACAGTTTTATAATTTCATCAATTTTCAAAGTGACCTCGCGTAGGTGTGTGAATCCATAACGAAGTGTTTAAATCTCTATCGGCTGCGTACGAGCTGTACCTTTTAAATAAATGGTCGCAAGTCATACTTGGAGACAGTTTTATAATTTCATTAATTTTCAAAGTGACCTCGCGTAGGTGTGTGAATCCATAACGAAGTGTTTAAATCTCAATCGGCTGCGTACGAGCTGTACCTTTTAAATAAATGGTCGCTAGTCATACTTGGAGACAGTTTTATAATTTCATTAATTTTCAAAGTGACCTCGCGTAGGTGTGTGAATCCATAACGAAGTGTTTAAATCTCAATCGGCTGCGTACGAGCTGTACCTTTTGATTAAATGGTAGCAAGCCATACTTCGTGACTGTTTTTCAATTTCTTTCATCTTCAAAGTGACTTCGCGTGGTTGTATGAACACATAACGAAGTGTTAACACCTATGTCTGCCACACGGGATGTATACGACTGACAGTAGGCCAACTGCCTTGTTATCACCTCGGATTAGGCTTCTCCCCTTGATGAGAGAAAGTCTGGAGCGCCTTCAACATTAGATCGCCCCTGCCGCTTCTCTTCTTCACCTCCATCACGGTTGGAAACATCAGGCCTTGTTGAATACGTGATAAGGCAATTTCTCCCCACCGTCGGACTAAAGGTTTGAGATCATTGACTTTCGCACACCCCCTTTTCGTGAATCGTCCCTAGAATTACTGATATCGACATACCCTTAGAACTAAGTTTGGTAAGAAAAAAAAAGAAATTCCTTAATTACTCAGTGTTGGCCCTTCGGCCTGAAAAATAAATTTAATCTGGAACTGACTTTTGAAATATTTAAATACTTAAGGCTCATATAAATGTACAATAGTGATCACTGTTTATCTTAATTAGTTGGCCACCCTAGAAAGTAAGACTATTCTTAATCATCAAACATCACCATCATTACCTCATATCACACTAACCCATATGTACCATTATATCTCTAATTAAATTTGTCTCTCTTTCACAAAAGAATATACAGTTTTGTTCTGGTCACGCTCGCTGTTTCTCAATTATCCACCTGTATTCCCTCTGAGAATCAAAGAAATGCTCTACCGTGTGTCCTAGCCGGACGATAGTGGATCCAGCAGAAGCAAAAGATCTGGTATGGATTTAATTTTATGAACAACAACAATGATTTGTATCTCATTTCATTACACTGACGTTTACCAACGTGGGGCTATGACTCTCATCAATTGACACGTACACTTGTCCCTTGATGACAGTCTGCTCAATGAGATCTGCGAGCGGACCCTCACTCGAAACTGCTTGTTCTTTTGTGTTTTATTTTTTCCCCTTTATTCTGACAGCCTCCTATATTGTAACCACGTCGTAACGAAAATCCTCGTTTCCTCTGTTGTCTCGCAATAGTCGACGTCATGGATTTAATCGAGAGAATAAATCTTGCAAATGCAAAAACCCTTGCTAAAGCATTGCGCGACAGAAACATCGTTCCTACCGACAATTTGGCCTCCTTGCGTTCCCAGGCCAATGCTTTTAATGCCTCCCGTCCCTTTAATACAGACAACGTAGCCATCCCCAGTAGGTCTGTAGCGTACCACTCACTTGAAAACGCCCCCGAACTGGCGTCGGTTTCCGAGAGCTCCCACACCGCCGAGAATGATCTAATAGCCCGCCCATTCTCATCCAGTTCCGAATCGAGCTCCAGACCCCAGAGCGCCCCTCCCCCAGGAACTGTCGCCTTATTGCCCCCATCCCCAGTCGAGCCGCCCTCCAATTCGTCAAGTTATACCTCACGTGGAGATCGAGACCCTGGAGGAATCATAAACACAAACTTTGCCACGTGGCCTGTCCCAAAGTTTAACGGAACAAATGACGTCCGAGAATTCCTCGTACGCCTAGAGGAGATCGCTACTTCCCGCAGGTTCAATACTAATTTATTGTCCACAATCATTCCTGAATTTCTTGTAGGACGTGCCTTATTATTTTATCGTACAAACCCTAGAAAGAACTGCGACTGGAACACATTGAAGAAGCTCTTTCTCGACCGTTTTGAATCACAAACCTATTCCACCGACATCAAGCTAGAAATTTGGTCCTCTAGGCAGCAAGACTCGGAATCTGCGGCCGATTATATTTGCCGAATCATCAACAAAAATAACTCATTGTCCTCACCCTTGCCAGAGGACGAGCTCCTTCAAGTTTTCAAAAGAGGACTCGACAAGAAGTTCCTCCCTATTATCATCGGCTCACAACCCACGACAGTATTGGATCTGGAGCGACTGTGTCTTACACTCGAACAGATGTCGCTTGGCCACAAGGACGAGACCGCCCCTACCTCCCCCCGCCGGCCCCGGCGCACCAAGGCTGCAGCCTCCTTGTCTAACCCTGAACCGCGTTCGTACAGTCCCAAATGCTACTCCTGCGGAAGAACCGGACATTTTGCAAGACTGTGCCCTAATCGGTCACGAGCGAATCCCCTCGGAAGACGAACCTCTCCCCGCTTTCAAAAGTACCAGAGAACTGACCCACAAGGTCACCCTCCGACAACCCCCAGAAACCTCCCAGACGTTTCTAGACCCCCACCTCTCCTCCAAAAGTTGCCAAAAAACGAATAACCACCCAGCCCTATTATAGACCGTCCCATTCTCAACAAAAGACAGAGTGGGAGGACTGGTTGAGATCGGTCAAACTCTTCTACAATACTAAATACCTACATGTATCAGCCATCACAAATGCGCGAGACGATCGTCCATACCTACACTTCAAAATCAACAACATCGCCTTCCGTTCGCTCTTAGACAGCGGAGCTGCAGTTAATGTTTTGGGTGGCACATTATACAAGAATTTCCTCGAATTGGGTTATGACCTAGTGCCGGGCGACACTTCCATTCACACAGCGGACGGCCATCCCCATGCGATCCTGGGCTCCCTCACGCTGCCCCTCAGATTTTATAAGCAAACAACCTTTGTTGAATTTCTTGTAGCTCCGTCTCTTGCAGAAGGGTTTATTTTGGGGGCACCCTTCTTGAAGAAGTCCGGACTAACCCCGACCCTATTCCCAGATAAGGTGTCATCATTATATGCTATCAACATGCCCCCCCTGTACATTTCACCGCTGTCGACCCCTTCCTGTCTAAACTCTACAGCCGACCTTTCTCTTGCAGAATTGAAACAACTGGATCTGCTCAAACAAGAGTTCGACCAGATTGCTTATGAAAAGGTGGGACTAGGCCGCACCGACCTAGTTTCCCACATCATAGACACTGGTGATCACGCCCCGGTTAAACAAAAGACTTATCCCCTTTCTCACGTGAGACGCGAACAACTCATCGCAGAACTGGATGAAATGATCAAACTCGACGTAATAGAACCGGCGCGGAGCCCCTGGTTGAACAATGTTTTCATTGTTCCCAAGAAAGACGGCTCTGGGCGCTTCGTACTTGACCCACGTCGCCTTAACTCGATCACTCGCTCTGACTCTTACCGGTTGCCCAACATTCATCGCATCTTGGACAATCTGCGCGACACTAAGTTCCTCACAGCCCTGGACCTCTCCCACGGGTTCTGGCAGATGAGACTGGACGAGGAATCCAAGCCAAAGACCGCCTTCTTCGTAGAAGGCCGAGGACAGTTCCAGTTCAAGGTTACCCCTTTCGGACTAAAAAATATCCCGGCCGAAATGCAACGTATGATGGATGGACTGTTCACAGACTTGGGAGACCACGTCTTTGTATATCTTGATGACATACTGGTATGCAGCCCGGACTTCCAGTCACACTGCAAGCTACTAAAAACTGTGTGTGACAGACTAAAACAGGCCAACCTAACCATTAAGTTAGCGAAATCTGAATTTTGCAAACAAAGCTTAAAGTATCTCGGCCACATAGTCGACCGAGAAGGCATCAGGACCGACCCCGAAAAGATTGACGTGATGGTCAATTACCCTAGGCCCTCAACTGTCAAACAGGTTCGCGAGTTCATTGGATTATGTGCATACTATAGAAGACACATCAAGGACTTTTCTCGTATTGCATCCCCTCTATGCCGCCTCACCAGCAAGAAAATCGCAAAGAATAATCTCCCTTGGGACGACGAAGCTGAACAAGCCTTCGTAAGCCTAAAAAGCGCAATGATATCTTCTCCGGTGTTGAAGCCCCCCGACTATTCCCTACCATACGTACTCACCTGTGACGCCAGCGGCGTGAGCATTGGGAGCTTCCTGGCCCAAAGGAGCCCGGACGGCTCAGAGCACGCCATTGCATATTTTTCCAGGAAACTGCTACCTGCCGAAAGGTCTTACAGCACCACCGAGAGGGAACTCTTGAGCATTGTGGACTCGGTACACCACTTTAGGAGTTATTTAGACGGAACGCACTTCAAAGTGATCAGCGACCACGGCTGTCTTAAATACCTGAACAACTTGTCTTCACCATCGGGACGCCTGGCCAGATGGGCCTGCCGCCTCTCACAATACAGCTTCGACTTTGTATACAAAAAGGGATGCGAGAACAACTTGGCCGACGCACTAAGCAGAATTGAAGTATCCAGTTTAACGTTCCCTACACCGTTTCAGAATGTTACTGATCCAGCCTATCTACGTCTGTTCCAGGAATGTTCGACCAATGCTAACTCCACACCCAACTATATGATAAGTAACGGACACCTCTACAAATACTGTAAAACTGTTCCCGAAACTGACCCTCCATTCAGAAATAGCTCCTGGAAGGTCGTGGTGCCCGCCGGAGAACAGGAAAGTATCGTACAGGACTTCCACACTAACTTTTGCCACCCTGGAATCAGAAAAACTTTGGAGGTGGTCTCACGGACCTTCTATTGGAAAAACATTACGAACACGGTTAAACAGGTTGTATCAAAATGTGACACCTGTAAGGCATATAAACATAACAACCAAGCACCTCTGGGTTTGATGAGCGTGCCTAAACGTCTAGATCATCCCATGCAGTCATTGAGCGTAGACCTTGTTGGGCCGCTTCCCTGTTCACATAAACAAAATATTTACATACTGTCGGTGGTCGATAACTTCACGAAATTCTTATGGGCACTGCCGTTGCGACGTGCCACAGCCCCGGCTATCACCAAGCTGATAGAAGAAAAGATCTTTCTGCCTTACGGTGTACCTCGTACTTTAATTATGGACAACGGCAAGCAATTCATATCCAAGGATTTCAAGGAGTTCGCTGATCGCTTCGGTATACGAGACCTATTCTATAACGCGTACTATCACCCCCAGAACAATACTGTGGAAAGATACAACTCTACCATCGTAACCGCCCTGTCAATATTAGTGGGGGAGAACCAGCGAACCTGGTGCACAATGCTGCCTAAGATCTGCTCCTGCCTCAATAATTGCGTGAACATCGCCACCGGTTACACACCGTTCTTCCTGACGCACGGGTTCCACCCCTGTCCGCATGCTTCATTTCACGACAAAATGGAACAGGTCACCAATATCTCGGAGGAGCCAGCGAGCAAGGATAATTCTTATGGAACGAGCCTTTCAACCATGGAGCAACTTTACGAGAAGGTATCTAGCGCACTATTGACTGCGTTCAAAGTAAACGCGAAACGATACAACCTGCGTAGGAAACACTGCTCACTGTCCGAAGGCGCAGTGGTCTGGCGCAGGGCATTCACCCAATCTGACGCTGGAAAGTACTTCTCAAACAAGCTCGCCCCTCGATTCATCAAATGCGTCGTATCGAATAAAATTTCGGACACCATTTACGAGGTTCGCGACTGTGAGGGTAAACATAGTGGCAGGTACCATATCAAGGACCTGATTAAGTTTAATTAAGTATTAATTGTTGTGCTGAGACCCTTATCTAGCAATAAACCTATTGATAAGTTGCAAATTGTAAACTTGGTTTCTGGTTTGATCCGCAAAAAATCAGTGGCGCCTAACGATACACTTCTCATCCCGGATGAATTATGTAACCCCTTTTCAATTATGCCCTGCAGTCATGTACCCGTCATAAAATGTGCTGGCAATTAAAGATCGCGTGAAATTAAAGTAGTGTGAACGATGGATTTTGTAAGGACCATCTGTAAAAGAATGATGTACGCAAGGGTTTGTGTATAATTATTTATGACCAATGCATGATTGCTAGGATCCTGTCTCCATTCCTGAAGGAGCTAGCCGCCTTCTGACAGGCATCCTATGTGGTAGCTCTAACTGTATATAACACCTTCCCTCCCCTTGTGTAATAGGAGTTCTCGCTAAAGATTTCCTTGTTAAAATACATAAGTTCCCGAATTGTATATTGAATTGTCAACTCACCCTTGTTTTGTGTGTATTATTTCCGAGTTGAATACTGGATTGTCAACTCACCGTGCATTATGTTTAATTTTTTCTGAGTTGAATATTGAATTGTCAACTCACCCTTGTTTTGTGTATATTATTTCCGAGTTGAATACTGGATTGTCAACTCACCTTGCATTATGTTTAATTTTTTCTGAGTTGAATATTGAATTGTCAACTCACCCTTGTTTTGTGTGTATTATTTCCGAGTTGAATACTGGATTGTCAACTCACCGTGCATTATGTTTAATTTTTTCTGAGTCGAATATTGAATTGTCAACTCACCCTTGTTTTGTGTGTATTATTTCCGAGTTGAATACTGGATTGTCAACTCGCCTTGTATTATATATAAGTGTTTCTGAGTTGAATATTGAATTGTCAACTCTCCCTTGTTTTGTGTGTATTATTCCAGAGTTGAATATTAGATTGTCAACTCACCCTTTTCTTGTGTATTATTAACGAGTTGAATACTGGATTGTCAACTCGCCATTTGGCTTGATTCCCTTCGGTTGGGTACTACTTGACCGGTGTAGAGTTAAACAAGAGTGGTAGTACCAAGCGGTTGCGTGAAGAACCTCAGTTTGCGTCTATTGTGATTGGTCCCTTGTCCTGATATTCATTGTATTTGTGAACTGTGGTTGAGAAAGGATCCCAGGTAGTAGCCTGATGCTAAGTCTTTGCTTGAGGAGCCGTTTTGAGGCTATGCAAACTTCAGTTCGCGCTTACCGTGATAGGCCCCTTGTCCTGATATTCATTGTATTTGTGAACTGTCGTTGCAAGCGAATAATAACTTCAGTTTGCGTCTGTCGTGATAGGCCCCTTGTCCTGATATTCATTGTATTTGTAAACTGTCGTTGAAAAGGAATGCCAGGTAGTAGCCTGATGCCAAGTCTTCACTTGAGGAGTCATTTTGAGGCTGTGCAAACTACAGTTCGCGTCTACCGTGATAGGCCCCTTGTCCTGATATTCATTGTATTTATGAACTGTCGCTGCAAGTGAATAATAACTTCAGTTTGCGTCTGTCGTGATAGGCCCCTTGTCCTTATATTCATTGTATTTGTAAACTGTCGTTAGGAAGGAATCCCAGGTAGTAGCCTGATGCCAAGTCTTCACTTGAGGAGTCGTGTTGAGAATTGGCAAGCATCGATTCGCGTCCATCGTGATGGATCGCTTGGCCAGCTATCCAGTGTGGTCACAAACTGTAGCTACAAGATTGTTATATTCCTTTTGTGAATGTAAGTCATTAATTTTGTTGTTTCGCACATAGCAAGCGGACTGTTCAAGCACGCTTGCTCCGCGACATTATACTCATGTTTCCAGTCGGTTGCCCTGAGTGAGATATCTGATTGCTCAACTCACATGCGTGTAGGAAAGCAACTGGCTTCGAGTTCGCCAATTATTGTTAAGTTTGTTTGGGTAAGGCTGAAGAGAGTTCGCCTATTAGATTGGCAACTCTAATTCTTTCGGTGCTCCCCCCCTGTATTGTTCATCAATGGAGTGTTTTCCTAGAATTAATCATGGCTATAGGTAGAAGCTAGTTGCCGAACATTGGTATCTGTACCACACCGCTGCGCAACCCAACATAACCCCGATCGTGTCGTATCGCGAGTAGGAGTCCTTATTCGAGTCTAACCTAGGTTTCAACGAAGTTTGAACATTAGTATGATTCCGAACTCGCACAATTAGGGCGTATTCCTTCTGAATGCTATAATCAATTATGATTCACGTACGAAACCTTGATCTTGAGTAGGGGGGCACATACCTTAAGTATGTTACCCATTGCCTACACCCTCGACAAACCTACGATGACCAAGAGTCACTAGGTCGGTCTCACTACTGGAGGTGGTTGCGATGTACTGGTGTGACCAGCCGAGAACACGCAACTCACCATACTCCTCATAAACTAAGAATCTGGTCGTGGTTATAAGTTCCTCTCGTTACTTCTCTTCATTACAGTCAGGGTCTTTCATTCTCCCCAATTTGCACAGGCCGGCTTACGGAATTTTTTTTTTTTTTTTTTTCTTTTCTTTTTCTTTTTGTTTGGGTAACTTTGATTGGAGTGTAGCGAGCGGTACGCTCGCTACGTATTTAAATAATTATCTTTTCAAATTTAAAATTGGCGGCAGTAGTTACGTATTGAACTAGTTCAAGGTCTCGCTAAAAACGCAGCTGGTGTCAAGCGGCCCCCCCCGCTCCCCTCAAAACACCCACCGTCGCCCCCGTCAACTCCCGCCTTCAGTCGGCGTCTTTTTCTAACGGTTACACACCACGCTTTGTTTTGCTCCGCGATCTATCAGCGTATTCACTCAGTTCATTGTGTTTTATGCCTGGAATCGATGTAAGGCATTGTAACTAAACAGAGAGTGTCGTTATAAACTAATTATCTAAAAATCCGAGTCGGATCTCTGAGTATACCGCCTTATGCGTGAAGGAGGCGTATAAAACAACATCACAATACATACTTCGGTTCGTTTTTTTTTTAATTTTCTAAGTTCATTAAATTTCAAAGTGTCTTCGCGTGGTTATATGAACACATAACGAAGTGCTAACCTCTCCATCTGTTGCGTACGAGCTGTACCGTTTAAATAAATGGTCGCAAGTAATACTTGGAGACAGTTTTTTAAGTTCATTAAATTTCAAAGTGTCTTCGCGTAGTTGAATGAACACATAACGGAGTGTTAACATCTGAATCTGTTGCGTACGAGCTGTACCTTTTAAATAAATGGTCGCAAGTCATACTTGGAGACAGTTTTTTAAGTTCATCAAATTTCAAAGTGTCTTCGCGTAGTTGAATGAACACATAACGGAGTGTTAACATCTGAATCTGTTGCGTACGAGCTGCACCTTTTAAATAAATGGTCGCAAGTCATACTTGGAGACAGTTTTTTAATTTCATTAATTTTCAAAGTGACCTCGCGTAGGTGTGTGAATCCATATCGAAGTGTTTAAATCTCTATCGGCTGCGTACGAGCTGTACCTTTTAAATAAATGGTCGCAAGTCATACTTGGAGACAGTTTTATAATTTCATCAATTTTCAAAGTGACCTCGCGTAGGTGTGTGAATCCATAACGAAGTGTTTAAATCTCTATCGGCTGCGTACGAGCTGTACCTTTTAAATAAATGGTCGCAAGTCATACTTGGAGACAGTTTTATAATTTCATTAATTTTCAAAGTGACCTCGCGTAGGTGTGTGAATCCATAACGAAGTGTTTAAATCTCAATCGGCTGCGTACGAGCTGTACCTTTTAAATAAATGGTCGCTAGTCATACTTGGAGACAGTTTTATAATTTCATTAATTTTCAAAGTGACCTCGCGTAGGTGTGTGAATCCATAACGAAGTGTTTAAATCTCAATCGGCTGCGTACGAGCTGTACCTTTTGATTAAATGGTAGCAAGCCATACTTCGTGACTGTTTTTCAATTTCTTTCATCTTCAAAGTGACTTCGCGTGGTTGTATGAACACATAACGAAGTGTTAACACCTATGTCTGCCACACGGGATGTATACGACTGACAGTAGGCCAACTGCCTTGTTATCACCTCGGATTAGGCTTCTCCCCTTGATGAGAGAAAGTCTGGAGCGGCTTCAACATTAGATCGCCCCTGCCGCTTCTCTTCTTCACCTCCATCACGGTTGGAAACATCAGGCCTTGTTGAATACGTGATAAGGCAATTTCTCCCCACCGTCGGACTAAAGGTTTGAGATCATTGACTTTCGCACACCCCCTTTTCGTGAATCGTCCCTAGAATTACTGATATCGACATACCCTTAGAACTAAGTTTGGTAAGAAAAAAAAAGAAATTCCTTAATTACTCAGTGTTGGCCCTTCGGCCTGAAAAATAAATTTAATCTGGAACTGACTTTTGAAATATTTAAATACTTAAGGCTCATATAAATGTACAATAGTGATCACTGTTTATCTTAATTAGTTGGCCACCCTAGAAAGTAAGACTATTCTTAATCATCAAACATCACCATCATTACCTCATATCACACTAACCCATATGTACCATTATATCTCTAATTAAATTTGTCTCTCTTTCACAAAAGAATATACAGTTTTGTTCTGGTCACGCTCGCTGTTTCTCAATTATCCACCTGTATTCCCTCTGAGAATCAAAGAAATGCTCTACCGTGTGTCCTAGCCGGACGATAGTGGATCCAGCAGAAGCAAAAGATCTGGTATGGATTTAATTTTATGAACAACAACAATGATTTGTATCTCATTTCATTACAATGTATAATTTATAGATAAAATTTTCGATAAAAATAATGAGGTAAGAATAATGAGAATTTGTTTGTTTGAAAATTTAAGGTTAAATTATTTTACTAGAATATGTTAAATTGTTATGCACGACCTTTGTTGGCCTACAAATTATTTAAAATTTATTTGAGTTACGGGTTAAAAAATAAATATTTTTTTATATTTTGTCTAATGTCAGGCCTAATTTTATGTTACATTTTTTTCCTGTGGGAGTAAAAAGCATTGAATTTTATTTAAATAAAATATAATAATAACAAGAACTTACTGTGTTATTTAAATGTTTAATTTTAATGTGATTATTACTCAAGGTTTTTACCGAAAAACCGATGCGCGCGCATGCATTCTTATACAAAGAATACTAATACCCGCCTCATTCTTAACCAAAATTAAAATAAATAAGTACAATATGGAATATGGAAAAAAAAACAAAACTGATTTTGATTTTCTTAAATAAGTTTTCATTTATTTAAGAAAATCATGTTTTCTGTTTCGGAAAACCAATTTGTTGTTTTAACGAGTTCATTATATAAATTAATTAAAATAATACACAACCAAATGTCGGAGAACGAAATATTATTTAATGATCTTAATTTCCTTAAAATGATTTCGACAGATAAAATTTATCATAGCTGTAACGAAAGTTAGCACAAAAGATGATAATTCTTGATCAAAGATTTTAACAAAATGAAAATAATTCTCAAGTTAAATTTGTTTCAAAAGTAAATAAGGAATCCTCACCATTGATGTTTGAATATTTCAGAAATTTAATCACGGAAAGTTGTATTTAAGTACATTCACTTTTGATTAATATTATATTGGTTTGAAACCATATCATACAAAACTTTGAAAAGTAAACTAAATAATTATACTTACATAAATAAATTTAATAAACAAAATTTATTTAATTTCGTATTAGGTACCAAAATATTCAGAAAACTGATTTTTTCAACGGTTGCTTTGTTCAAAGGCATTTATAGATCGACAAGGTTTCAAGCCAAGATTCGGAGATTTTGAATGGCTAGGTTTACATTTTTTGTGGTTTCCCCAATTTTGAAGTCAAAAAACACCAACTTAGGCCTCGCGGCGTAAACCTGTGTTATGTAGGTATATGGATGAACTTAGAATTCCGATTATTAATCCGATTGATGCGCATAGCCCAAAATATCAGAAAATGTAAAATATTTTATAAGTACTACAAAACTTTTATAAGTACTATCATTTATTTTTATATATTTATTTGTTGTTAATACACAAACATTTGTACATATTTAAGTAAAGTAAGTAACATTCCACTAGGCTAAACCTGTTCTGGGGCTGTTATACAATAGGGTATACAAATTATTTACACATAGACGATACTTAATACATTAGGTTCACAGATGTTAAATGTTCCATTAAGACTGACTTATTCCATAATATGGATTTAAGGGTAAATAGATTGGTATGTATTCTTCAACTATAGGTAGGTACCTACAAACCTACTATAGTCATCGACAGTTGGATCTCATGTATTTGTATTGGTTTATCCTCTATAGGCTCCTAAGCAGAGCACTCATTGATTATAATTAAACATATTATTATTAATAATCAAAGAAAAAAAAAACTCCATGCTAATTAAAATCTCTTTCATTTAGCATTTCGTCAGTTGTATAAAATGATTTGTCGACGAGATACTTCTTCGTCTCTCTCTCAAAACAACCTTCTTTCAAAGACCGTATGTGAGGTGGCAGTTTATTATACAGCTTAATACTCTGCCCCACAAAGCTGTTTGCGACTTTTGCCAGTCTGCACTTTGCAGGTCTGATGTTGTTTGCACCTCGTGTACTATACCGATGATATTCTGAGTAAGTTGAGGGGAGTGTTCTTCATATTGCGTCGAGCATAGGTAAGGCATTCCTGAATATAGACGCCAGCCAATGTGAGTATGCGCATTTTTTTTAAATATTCAAGGCAGTAATCTCTTGGGCGCAAATTAAGAATAATCCTAACCGCTCTCTTTTGCATTACAAAAACTCTGTTAGAGTCAGCCGCCTTCCCCCAGAACATCACACCGTCTGAAATAATTCTATGAAAATACGCGAAGTACACACATCTCGCTGTATCCTGGCTGCAGACATCCTTAACTTTTTTGATGGCATAGATCGCTGAATTTAGTCTGTTACAGAGTTGATCGATGTGTGGTGACCATTGTAGATTCCTATCAACAACCAGACATTACATTCAACTAGTTTCAAGATTAAATAAGTCTGATTATTTTTGTTCATTGTTTACAGAATTAAAAACACAGTTTCACTTCAACTTACTATTTTATTTATATATTATAATTGTAGGTAGTATTTATATTATAATTGTAGGTAATATTTTTACGTGTATCACCAAAAAACCTTGCTAAGCCATGGCTGTGGAAAATTATTTTTGAGAATGGATGCCGTTAGTCCGAGACCCATAGAACAATAGGTAGGTACTAATATTTGAGTAAAATCATTTGAAATGGAAGTGAACTCTCTTATTGTTTTTTTTTTTGTTAAATTCTACATATGTGTAGTTTATAATATGAAATATGTACGTAACTTATTAAAAATTTAATATCTTGGTTACGTATTCATGTTTAATTCCCCGCAAGAATATTTTTATGTAGCAGTCACGCTTTCCTGTAGATATGTATGTACTTAAAACATTGGTTCGATGTAAAACAAATACATTTTGACTCATTGTTTTTGAGACGTTTTATAAAAATGATTTTCTTTTGTAGGTAATTCATTCTATTTTGATTTTCATTTAGTGGTATTTTTCAATAGTTGACAGAAATTAATGGCACCGAAATTAATGAAAGCGCATTGTACGTACTGGTGTTTTTTTTATTTTATATTTTAGAACAAATTGAGCGTTTCTGCGTTTTTCAGTCAAATGTGGCGGGAGATAAACCGTACAGCGGTTGGGCACTAAAGACTAGTTTTGAAGTGAGCTTTCTGTTAATTATTGGACCACATGATTCCTAAATTATGGACCATTCCAATAAATAAAATTTCAAGTATCCGATATATCTTCATGTTATTTTGTAATATCACTGAAAAATCTCTATGATATACCTATAAGGAAAAATTTAGAAATTCGAAAATTTATTTCACCATCGCCATCTCTGTTTTCAGGATGAAAATTTAATCAACGCTTCATATCATTGTACACTATTTTATAAAAGAATAATCAACAAATGGCTCTTACGCCATCTCTACGTGAATATGTGTTATAAAATATTCGCATAATGAACACAATTGGAAATATTTCTTGAAAATTGGTTGGAGTCTGAACTAACTGTACTGTATTTTTCTTTGCAAAACGAAACATAGATGGTGTTTGGAAGGGCTAGATTTTTTTTTCAGTAAAACGGAACTTCATATTTATGTTTTGAAAACAATATTTTATTTAAACGTTATACTCCTGGGTGGTATGGTCAAATAATGAAATCAAAACCCTTTTTGATGACCCATATCGTGGATACAATTATGAGGGTATTGATTTCAAAGTTTGGCCAAACTTGCACCCCTAGTTATTTTTTTTTAACCAAAATGAATAGTTTTGCAATCACGATTTCATTTTAATGTACTGATAGCAGGTGCTTCCTGATATTTATTTTTTAAAAAATAGCGTATTATTTCAACATATAAGTAAAAAATAACATAGGTAATTACAACCTGCAGCATAATTTCTTGTTATACGCTTAATTTTGGCATCATTCATTGCCAAAATATGTTATCGACATGAAAATAAATATATTGATAAATGTGTTTTGAAAAAATGAAAAGTATCAAATGTGATGCATATTTTTATGATGATTCATACCAAAGTCATCCTTGAACGAACTTTTGTGGGTAAATTTATTATTTTTTTATGATTTCTATTCGAATTAATGAGTTGTATTACCTACATATTATGCATTAAAAAGTGTTTTTTATCACTTTTATCTAAAATATATTGGTAAGTAGCTATAGGTATTCACTGTACCTTACACGCCATACGACACGTAGGTATACGCAAAATATGGACTTAAACAAGTAGTAGGTACTTATTAATTTATTTTTTTGAGAATATTATGTACTTGGTTTCAGAGGGAAACTGACGTCATAACTTACATAAGTACCTACATAAATCGAAAAATTTACAACAAGACTTATTTTGATATTTACAACAAGACTTACTTACTTACTTTGAACTAGGTACTTTGATAAAAAAAAAATTCTTTTTCAATGTATTTGCGAGACATTTCAATAAATGACCATAGATAAATGACATTCGTCTGGTATTTTAAATTTATCTAAATAATCAGAATTCGTCATATATATAATCATAGAGTTAAAAATGAAGAAATAATAATATGACTCTGTTAAACAACACTGAAAAAACAAAATATGAACAACAGATATTTTATTCATGAGTGAAAAAGGTCATTCAAGTAAAAAATCGAATGAGATGTCAAAAATGGGATTTACAGAGAACATTATGCCATTAGAGTATCAAAAGAACACAATATTAAAATATGAAATTTTATGAATGGTGATAACAAGGGCGATGGTTGTTAATCACGATCGGAATGTTTGGCATTCGTTTTTCTCTACCTACCTCATCATAGATGATAAAACGTGAAGGTATTTTTATCTTTGTATGTTATAAAGCAAGAAATCGATGTATTTCTCTAAATATCATATCAAATTCTGGACATATTTCTTTTCAAGCATTATAATATAAAAAGATTCCTTCGTGCCGCCCATTAAAATTCTTTCTCATTTTTCATTGTGAAGAAAATTAATATTCACATTCGGTGCTTGGAGTAGGTATGCCACCTTAGTAATAATTGTGTCCCAGTGAAATCATTTTTGGCATCTTTATAGAAGTAATTTTACTTTGATAAATTATTCAAAAAGAGAGGCAGTGATTTCAACTTTGAAAATTTTCTTTTCACCGTCAAAGTTTCATCGGGGACCAAGATTTCATACAGAATTAACCCCTGGATGACCCCGGATTTCGGATCTCGTTCCGGTTTATATAATAATGTCAATTGGGATGTTCCAGTGATATCCAGACCATGTGAACTCATCCTTGGTCTTGCTTAGATGTAAAATACTTCGACGGCAGTTGTGATGTTCTAGTGATAACTATTAATAAAATAATATTCGGTCTTGCTTAGAAGAAAAAGGTCTCGATTGGCCAGAACAAATAGTAAGAGCAGTCTTGAATGTGTCTTCGATAGCTCTAAACCGATTTGTGTCATTGATTATTTTTTTTTCATTATTTTTTAATTTAAAAATGTTCAATTTGTTACCTGAAGCTTGAAAGGAAATGGATTTGGATTCTCTGAAGAAGAGAGAAAATGATTGGTAGGTATACCAGAATTGATGAGTCACATAAGAGATCAATTAAGTAAATTACTTTGTTAAATATAATATATCTATTTGGTGCCCATTTTTTTTCTTGTTCGTATAGGTATGTTGAAGGTTTACTGTGAACGGGTGTTGAGATTGAGCAAAACGAGTGACTCGATAGTGAATGGGTGGAAGAGGGACCAGGGATGCAAGTTCTTCTGAGCATCTCCCGTGGTAGTATCTATAGAATTAACTGAGAATACCGACCTTGCGTCTGGTTTAATTATTGCAATCCATCAATCAGACGTACAGCACGCCATTGTACAGCATCCAGGGTTTTATGTAGGTATTGGGAGGCGCCACTGCAGAGGTGACTACCATATTCAATAATTGCATATTTGCGCACTGTAGAGAATAAAAATTTGAGTTCTTGAAAAATGTCTACGCGCTCTATAATGTCTATATACGCTCAATTTATTGGAGGCGAGTTTCACCTTAGCTTCAGTGAAGTCCCTGTAGTGTAGTTGGTTTTTTATAGATAGACAATCCAAGCAGGTCGATGGATTTGCTGTTATAGGTAGGGTACTACCGTTGAAAGACACCATCAATACCTTAGGGTTCCTCTTCGCAGAAATTAGGCAGACATGGGTTTTTAAGACGTAAAAAGAGATTTATTTCACGACAAGATTTCTTTCACTGCAAGTATTTATGGAGTGGAGGTAGCTATTTTTTTTAAGATCTAGGTCTTTCCGAGCTTCTGATGAATCACTCTGATTGGATTTTGTTATGCCAAACTCTGATTAGATCAGCATAACAATGGATGGGTGCACATGAAAGCAACTCATACATATGACATGCAGATTGTTTATTACGTTTTATATATTCGCTATATCCAATTCCTTCAAAGAGTGATTCTGTTCTTTGTGACTCTGACATTAAAATACTTAGTTATATTATATCTGGTGGCACATGTTTATTGATAATGTTCTTGCAAAGCCCTGAATATCACCAAGTTAACCTGTAAAGTCAATTTATCCTTCACTACGGTAGAGTTCCAAGTTAGTCAGTGTATTCAAGTGTATGATATTAACTGTTTTGAATTTGTGATATGTATGAATTGATATGTTATTCCAAAGACTGGTTTAGCCACATCACTAGTTCCAATTGCCTTAGAGAATATCACAAGATAAATTAATTTCAGAAAATGAGACATTCTGATATCATAACCATATTACATTAAAATCAAGAAAGGATTACTATACCGAATTGGGATACATTTGGTTAAGTATGTATACCATAAGGTTTAGTAATATATTAATATTATTTTAATCTTAATATTTAATATATTTTTCCACTGAGGTAGTGAATTCTGATATCATATTTTTTTTAATATACCAACCTACCAGCAATATCTTAATATCTATTACAAAATAATAAAATTGAGTAGAATGACGCCAACGCTTACTTATTATTACTTACATTTAATAAGTGACTAGTATGTGGGAATGCATGCATGTGTTGTGTTTTCTTTATAAGATAATGCACATATGTCACTAGTTAGCTCATATTTTATTATGATATTCCGTGATGGTATGAACATATGTTAGTACATTTAATTAATGTGTGTGTGTATGTGTTTGTCTCATGGAAAAAAAGAGCATCTAAAAGTGTATGCATGTACCAGTATACCTGAAGCAGCGTCACGCTAAATAAATGTGATAAAATGTTGAACTATTTAATAATATATTTAAATAATTAAGTTTTTTATACAACGTCCATTTCCAACGATAGAACTATCACAAAAAGTGCTTTTTCTACACAAGTACGTATTTACAATAATTCCGAGCAAAGGAAATTTTGGCAAATGTCAATAACTTTATTCTACCATTCAAACGATTTATTTTTGTTTCCGTATTCTTGTGATTCATGCAAGTGGCATATTCATACCAAATGGCATTTTTTATCAATCAATACGGAGGATTGCTTCAGAATAACCCATATGGTTGCCTGTGATATAAAACCAGGACGTTGTTCCCAGGAACACTGCCCAAAACTGGTAACATAGCTGCTGGTGCTCCACTCTCCAAAATGAAAGCTTTTCAAATACAGACCGACTACCTTCAACACGAAGAAAAAGAAAAAGATATAATAACAATAAAACAAAGGTTTATTTTAACATTAAAGCATGGGTAATCTCTCAATATTCAACACAAAACCCAAGCATTAATGATACAAATCCCCACTTTAGGTGAAACTCGACATTGAAAGTACGATTATCACCATTGTGCCGAAGTTAATACTTCATCATTATATTAAACCTAATAACATAACTTGTTAAACCAGGGATTTAAGGTTTGGATCTAATATTTCTGATATTAAATAAAGCAGGGTACTTACTTGTTTATTTGAGGTGTTTGTAATAAGTACGCAGTTTTGTATATTTACCACTATTTTAAAGAAATATTCGCTCTCCACTTTTATAAAATCGGTACCTAGTGATATAATTGATAAATATTTTCAAAAGTTTTTTTTATATCTGATCTTATCATAATTCACTACTGTCTGCCTTCATAACATGATAATCTCTACCATAGCTTGTTGTTACCTATGTTACCTATGTTCGTCTGACGGATAAATTCAGAATTCAGAGTAGAACATTTTATATGTGTTTTTGTGTGTGTGTGTCTGTCTGTGTACTAGTCATAGTAATGTTGACTAAATCACCCAAATAAAATATGCGATCGATTGACAATTGCTTTCAGTATTAAAAACGAATATGATCTTTTACGTCATTAACGAACTGGAAAGGAGGACCATGAAGAGTTCCGAGTGAAGAATTTGAGTTATGTCCTCCATATCTTGGGTATCATTCCTCCCTTCTCTACCCACGGTTCTTTTAGAACATTACTAACTACAAAAGTTTTATTATTCAGATACAGGGGCCATTTGAAATTTTGTCACGATCCAGTTTCATTTTATGTTAAATTGTTTGTAAATTTTTAATATTTTAACCCATTGAAACCTTGAAACATCTTAAACACGATCCGCGGTGTTTTATTCTATGTTCTATTGCGGGAATACAAATTATAAGAGTCCATCAAGATACATTATTTTTTTTTAGAAATATCAAAATATAATACTGAGTTTAGTTTGTCGATCGACAATTTTTGATAGAACTCCATTGTACGTTGATATGTTATAAAAATATAAAAATACTTGGTTATAGTTCTATTGTATTTATTAGATTATTGATGCGTTTCGTGCAAAGCACATCGTCATAAGAAACGCGTCAATAATCTAATAAATACAATAGAACTATAACCAAGTATTTTTATATTTTTATAACATATCAACGAACAAAATATAATACATTTTGGGAGTAAATGATTATCGTTATTTATCAGAAGGATTATAATGTGCCTGTTCAAATTTAAACATCTATCCCCAAAAATGATATTGCAAAATGTCAATACAATAAATATTTGATAATGCTGATGAATGGATAGCAATAAATACTTGATTGACAATTTAATAAATATCGTGATGAATGGTTTCAAATAAAATATCTACTTACATGATCAACACTGGTATATTCGGAATTAATATATGTAGTAACAATAAAATAATTAATTAAATCGTTTGTGATGTCGTCGGTCGGAATAATGAAAAATAAGATTTACACGACTCTATTCAGTGAAACGGTTAACGCATGAATAATCGGAATAATTGCACGATCGACCTCTAAGGTTCGGAATCGAGAATTGTTGAGGATATATACAATATATTATGTACATTGCAGCTTACAACCAGGAGCGCAGCCACAACATTAACAAAAAATTGTACGTACGAGTCAGTAAATTTGTTTTTTTTTTGTAACGAACCTGGGAAACGGGTGTCAGATATTAAAATTACTACTCGAACAGACTCAGATATCTAAATTACTTCTCGAACAGACTCAGATATTTAAATTTCTACTCGAAGGGACTCAGATATCTAAATTACTACTCGAACAGTCTCAGATATCTAAATTACTTCTCGAACAGACTCAGATATTTAAATTTCTACTCGAAGAGACTCAGATATCTAAATTACTACTCGAACAGACTCAGATATTTAAATTTCTACTCGAAGAGACTCAGATATCTAAATTACTACTCGAACAGACTCAGATATTTAAATTTCTACTCGAAGAGACTCAGATATCTAAATTACTACTCGAACAGACTCAGATATTTAAATTACTCCACGAACAGACTCAGATATTTAAATTTCTACTCGAAGAGACTCAGATATCTAAATTACTACTCGAACAGACTCAGATATTTAAATTTCTACTCGAAGAGACTCAGATATCTAAATTACTACTCGAACAGACTCAGATATTTAAATTTCTACTCGAAGAGACTCAGATATCTAAATTACTACTCGAACAGACTCAGATATTTAAATTTCTACTCGAAGAGACTCAGATATCTAAATTACTACTCGAACAGACTCAGATATTTAAATTACTCCACGAACGCGAATTATAATCACAGTTTTTGTAAATGTTGTTTATATATAATTTTTGAATGTATTATTGTACAAAATAATTTATGTGGCTGACAATTTTTTCCCAATTTTCAATTTTGTTAATCACTTTCCAAACAATCCACAAGTACTTTGTCAGATATTAATATAATCCGCACCTAATTACGAGATCTCTCATTCTGTAGACTTCGATATTTCACGTCTCACAGATTCAGACTAAAAACAAAATTAAAACATGTGTCTCTATAGAAAATCGATACCGGGATCATTCGTTCAGGAGCCAGATATCAAAAAGACTGAACCACGAAAGGCGACTTGGTATTTTATTTCATAAAACATATTAGAATATGTGCCTACAGTGTACAGATAAGAGATTTATCTGTTTACTCTCACTTTCAGATGTCCCATTTTCCGCGACATTAAGGTTTTATTTATCTAATTTCGTCAACCCTGTCTTTTTGACCCTTGACCCTCTCCTCAACGTAACCTGAACCTTTTATTTTTATAAGGTATTCATCATTTATCCCATCTTGGCGTAAATAAACAGCCTAGAGAGATTTATCTTCATAATGTTCGCCAGGATCTCTTTATAAAATTACTTTATCGATCATTGCGTCTAGGTCAAGTGGTATAATGCATATATTATAAAGACTTTGCATGTTGATGTCGCAAATATAACCAAACAAAACAACATCTTTCACACATGGAGAAAAAAAGGGAGTTGTGATCAACGCTACACTCCTCACTCACAAGTAACTCCACAAAGTATTAAATTACAAACCACTTTTCATAGTCCGTTTTTGCAAAAAAATTGTTTACTATATTTTTGTATTTATTTATTTAGGGACAAATACAGTCTTAAAATTCTGAAATAGAATAATACACTATAAAATAAAAACAAACAGACCAATTACATATGTCCACAGATATTAAATATAAAACATTTTAAACATCATAAATTTAAATATAACTAAGATGTACGGTAATTTTTGTCATATATTGTAACTTAGTCAAAATATTGTGTAATACTCTTATAAAAAAATAAATAAATAAATAAAAAAAAAAAAAAAATGTATGTTTGCCTGTGACGGGAAAGGAAGGAAAGTGAAAAAAAAAGGATGGGAAAAGGATTGTGACCGTTAAATTGTTATATTTTTGTTACAAACAACAACAAAAAATGTAAATAAAAGTATGCATAAGTTATCATTTAAAAAGTTATTTAAAAGTTATTAGAAAAAGCAAAAATAATTAACAAAAATAGAAAAAAAAATTAAATATATACAAAGGAATGGGCGTACTTTGAATTTACAATTTGGTAATTTACTTTTATTAATTTACAATGCAAATTGTCCTGTCTACGAACAATATTTTGAATCACGAAAATTAGAAACTATGTTTTATAAAAAATATGATTTATTTGTGTAAACCATTTAATAATTACATAGATACTTAATGTTTTCTCATAAGGACTAGTTGCATGTAACACATAAGATCCAACTGTCGATAGCGATAGTATGTATAGTTGAAGAATAAGAATCAAACAATAAACCCATAAATCCAAATTATTGAAAATTTTAACACATGTTGGTATGTATGTCGATATAGGACAGTATGGAGGTCAGTCCTCTTTTCCTATCCGGAATATGAAAACAGCATGATGGTTCTGTATGTATGTTTGGAGATTAAGTACCTATCAAACTATTAAGTCTTCTTACATATTGTGTATAGGCGACTGCCATACAAATTGTATGAAGCAATGTCGTCACTAAATTCAATTTTTATAAAAATTGTTAAAAAAAATTGGGATGTGCTAATACAATGAAGATATTTTTTATAGAAAATTAAATTATCTAGTTGGGGTGTTTCTGCTTTTTTCGATATTTTTAAAAAAATTGGAAATGTAGGCAGTTAAACTCATTAATTTATCATTAAAAAAATATTTTTCTTAATAAAAAATGTTTGAGAAACCCTGGAATTTAAAAAAAAAACTTATTTGAGATTTTGTATTTGTTTTTGTTTGTACCAATTTTCAGCGTTCTAGCTTTTTTGGTTTCTGAGATATATGGAAAAATAAACCAAAAATTCAAAAGTTGATAACCCCTGACTGAAACGAAAATTCACCATTCTGAGTATGAAAGTTTTGTAGGCTTATAAGTGTTTATATATTTTGAAATTTTGGGCTTTGTAAATTGAGCGAATCAAAAGTTATAAGGGGGAGACAGACAGACACACACACACACACACACACAGACACACACACAAAACTCACATAAAATGTTCTACTCCGAATTCTGAGTAAATCCATGTATGGGAACATGTATGCTGCGAGGCCTCTGGTTGGTGTTATTAGCATGCAAAAAGTCCACTACACCATACAAAATGTTACTTCGTACACGCATCTTGGCTTAATAATGTCGATTCTTTCAGAGAATTGAATTCTCATGAACGAATCGACAGTTGCATAAGAACACAATAATAGTTTTCAAAGAAAATAATTACAGGTATGTACTTAAAATTTAGCACAAAAATAAACTAAAAAAATACACAACTTTGTAGACTAAATTGTACTCTCAAAAAACATTATGAATGTTTGTAAATTGTACCAGAGAAAATTTGTTTAACCATCGGTTACATAGTTAATAAATTCACGATAGTTAAACATGTATCATTTTGTAAAATAAATTACATTAAACAACAGTTTGCAGAGGAAATCCTAACGATAGTTATTATTGTTTGTTTTTGGAATTAATCATTCAGATAATTAGACAAAGTATTAGATAACATTAGGGTACATTAAATTTAAAGTTTGTTTTGATATAATAGTAAAATTGTTCAAAACATACATACACAGACATTATCTAGATTTATGTTCATAAAATTTGTTTGAACGGAACCACACAGTTTGAAATTCATTGAATCATACCAGTGATTCTTTAAATATTTTAATTAATAAATATTATTGTATTAAATTATGGCACCGTTCCATCGTCAGGTGCGGCTGAGAATAGTCTTTCCATTTTTATAATCTTCGTTTTTGGGTGTCTCGTAAAATAACATCTCACAATGAGGTTCTGAATGTTGCCTTTTACGGTGAGACGAGATTAGTGTGTGGGTATACGCATGTGTCGTGATTTCTTTTTATAAGATAATGCTCACCCGCATGCCTGTCGCTGGTTACTCCAAATTTTTTTAATATACCAAGATGTATGAATTTATCAAATGCTTGAACGATACCTATTTTTTCTGTCCCTTCGATTCCGTCCATCAGTCTGTTACTTTATGCTATTGTATCGAATTTACTCGAGGTTTCACATTGCTTGGGTTAGTTGGAAGAGAGTGCTCTATGGCACCAAACCCGTCTTTGTGCCATATGCTGCACAAAAATTTGACACTTTAGGGGCAAAAAAATAATTATCAATTGCTTCCAATCGTTTTTGGTGTCGGTTATATTATTAATGGTTTGGTGTCGGTTATATTATTAATGGTTTTTTTATATTTATTTATTTATTTCCATTTTTCACAAATTGAGAAACAGACAATCGAAACAAGGAACTGATATAAAAATACGCCGTAGACAAAGTCATGTTTTTTACCGTATCCACACTGCAATCAATCATTATTTTTCTATTTAAAAAAAATAATAATAAGGATTATATAAGTAATTAAATTTATAAATAAAAAATAGTATATACCATATGTTAATAAGTAAATAAATAAATAATAAAAAAATAAAAAAATAAATAAATAAATAAATATATAAATAAATAAAAAAAAAATTAAATAAATTAATAAATAAATAATTAAATAAATAAATAAATAATCAAATAAAAAAATAAATAAATTAATTAATAAAAAAATGAATAAATAAATAAATAAATAAACAAATAAATAAATATGTAAATAAATATATAAATAAATAAATAAAATTATCGCCTCTATAAAGAATAGATAAATCGAATAATTATATCAATCTATTATTATCCGGTTGTCACAGTTGGTTTAAATATTACCAAATATCAAACTAGGCTTCAAAAGTAGGAAAGGGTTCAAGATATTTGGCGACAACTTTAGGCGAGTATGTAGATACATACTAATGTATCTAGCTATTATTTAAACAGTACCTATAGTAGGTATGTCTACTATCTAGAATACATAACATGACGTTGTGTTCTGTCGCAGAGAGCGTGGGTCGATACTCGCCTCGCTGTATTGAATATTGTGGAGGGGATAGCTCGTGACGCATCAGAACATCAGTTGGCGTATAGACGCAGATGTGTTAAGTCTGTTACGGACTGCCTTTTTGGTGCATGTGCATATGTAATAATATAATACAGTATACTCAACTGCGATGTTTTAAGTGTTATATTTTCGCATAATTTGACCAGTGACAATGTCGGAACGACTGATAGAGTTGGTCAAAGACCACGAAGAGCTGTACAACGTGAATTTGAAGAGTTACAAGAATCCGACCAAGAGAATTGCAGCGTGGCAAGACATCGGAGACAAGCTCAATATGTCAGGTGATGAAATAATATAAAATAATATTACACCTATGTAGTGATTCCACCAAACTTCTTGAATATTTTCGTCGTGGAGGGGGGCGGTTTGCACACATGGCAACCAAGTAAAAAAGGCACTTATTTTCGATCTGCGCATCCACGTGGCTGGTTAAAGTTGTTTAACGATAACTATGAATGTGAACTATTCACCAAAATAGTTATCATTCATGCCCCAAAAACAACAGGTATCCGACCACATTGAGACTGGGGTTCCAATGCCAACAAATATGTGGACATTGTTGAGCTATAACGCCAGGGAGATGAACAATTTGATTATCGACTTTAAAATCTAACACTGTAACACATAAATGATGTAAAATAAACAAACAAAATAAATAAATATTTTTTTTTATATTAAGACAACCTAGCATGTAAACTTGTATGGCTGAGAGCCAATCAAAAATTAAAAAAAAAATAGTATTAATTTATACCTTCTTAAGTGCAATATTATTTTTTTTATATTTTTGCCTTTTAATTATTTGAGGTAATATTTTGTTTTTATCTTATGTACCCATCTATTTTGTTTATGTATATGTTGGGTGATGTTGACATTTTAATATTTCTATGTATATTGTATATTTTTTTATGTAAAATGATTATTTAAATAAGTAAATAAATTTATGTAAGTACATTTATATGACTTTTGTGCAAATCAAAATAATAATAAGGAAAATAGACCCTTTATTGCACCCTGCGCAAGTGGCGAGTTTATTGCTAACAAGTTTTTTCAGCCCAGAGAAACTATATTTACGTCAGAAACAAATTTATATACCTAAATTTCTCCTCTGCTGGGGATCGAACCCAGTACTTATTTCAAAATTAATTGTCTCTGAATTTAGATTTATTATACCTACATAGTATTTTTATTTATTTATTTATTTTATTTATTTATTGTTAATACAAATACATTTTTACATATTTAGGTTAAGTAAGTAACGCCCCACTAGGCAAAACCTGTTCTGGGGCTGTTACTTTTACACAATAAGGTATACAAATTATTTACATATAGAGAATACAAAATATACATATAAGGTGCACAAATGTTACATTCAAGTAGTTATAAGAAAATGATTACAAAAGAGTAAGAAGTAAAGATTTAGATTAAATAAAAGAAATGATTTAGATTAAATAAAAGAAATGATTTAGATTAAATAAAAGAAATGATTTAGATTAAATAAAAGAAATGTTTTAGATTAAATAAAAGAAATGATTTAGATTAAATAAAAGAAATGATTTAGATTAAATAAAAGAAATGATTTAGATTAAATAAAAGAAATGTATAACCTAATAGTATTTATTTTTATTCTTAAAAATTCATTCCATCATGATATATTCCACAATGTAGGGTAACCAGCGAATGCGGGTGTAAATTATCTAATAAAAGAAACACGACATATGCGTGTATCCCCAATACCAGTCTCGACTCGCGGGACATTCGAAAAATATGATAGTAGAAAAGAGTAGAAGCACTATTCTGAGCGGGTGCCTCACAGTAAACATTTTTAATTCACGTTCAATTGGTTATATTTTTTTTAGCTGCCGATTGCAAAGACTCTTGGCACAAACTGCGAAACGCTTACACCAACGCTCTGAAGAGACGAAAGATCAAAAATTACGATATGATTCCATGGAAATACGAAGAAGAAATGGCTTTTCTACTTCCATTCAGAAATACGGGCAGAAACGAACCACCTTCCTCTTCCAGCGATGAAGATTCTATCGACAATAAACCAGAAACATCACCCAATGAAACATTGCAAGACGTTGCACATCCTAATGCGTTTACTTTTATCACTCCGCCAACCTCGACTCGAAATGTGCTCAGTACATCACCTCTCTACATGCAGGGCAATTCGTGCAATCAGATGAAACTACCTGAAGAAATCAAACATGAGAACTATGATCAGGAATCGGAAATGGACGAAAACGATCATTTCTTTTTGAGCATGAGTAAGGCTCTCAAGAGGCTGCCGAGCTTGGATCAGTCGAGGATAAAACTCGAATTGCATAAGGCGATACACGAAGCCGAAATGAGACTACTCCTAGGACGAGACCACAAGGATCAACCGTAAAAACTGATTGCTTTTACGAAAACCGTTCTTCAAGATTATGATGAATGCAAATCAAACAAAATGAGTCACGACATTTTTAACACATAAAAAGTTACGTTGTCAAAATGGGACAACCCTCTAAATCCTCCACATCACAAGGACGAAGAAGACCAGGAAGGTCCTAACTACGATCGATGGACTCTGTCAGCGCTGATGCATTCACATTACGAATACCAAACTGCGAAACAAAAGCAAGAGATCGACAAGATTGGATGGGACTTATGGATTCAGCCAGGACTGTCAGGCTTACGATGATGATTCTAATTTTATTTGGACTCTTTCCGTGCTGCATAGTTCAATGTGTTTATCAATATATTTAAGAGGCTTTAATATTGTAATTTTGAACTCAAAATCTTCTATTTTTAAATTAGTTACCCTGACGTGGAAAATTAACCTACATAGGACAGCATACCCACAATGGGATAATGATGTTTAATTTATTTTTTCATTAAATATGTACCTGTTGAATAAAATTGTATTTATTTATTGAAAGGTTGCCATAAGAAATAAAATAAAAACAAACCAAGCTATAATCCTCAAGATGAGTTTTAAATCAGGCTGAGCGTGTCATCATTATTTTTTTTCTTTTTTTATTTATTATTTATTAGAAAACTTAACAGCTATACAATATTTTATGTTTCATTATAAATATGTACAAAAAAGAAGCTTATTAGAAAGTCTCACTTAAATACATAATATTAAAACGATTTTGATAAGTTGAGTTATTATGTATGATGGTGAGTGAATGCGGGGAAAGGGAAGGGTAATAGATATAGGAAAGCGTTGATTAGGAAGGGATGAAGGTTTTAGGAAGATAGGTTTGATTTTTAAACAATAATATTATCAATAACTGCGCGTAATTACCTTTAGAGGTGTAGGTACTTTGTTTAATTTTCACCTGTGAAACTTCATGTTAGTTACATATTATAAAATTATTAATGTTTATGTGAAAATTAGCATTGATAATTTATCAAGCATTTTTGATGTAGTAATCCGAATAAACAGTAAGCTTTGAAGGTAAGTCAATATATGTGAGGCTCAGAATGTTTGCAAAGAGTGTGGTTCGATATAAAACATATTAAAATTCTAATAATACCACGTTCAAACAAAAGTAGAAAAAGAATACCACTTATCGTCTACCCACGCGAAATGATTTAATATTGCTTCAGATGGATAATATTATACTTAGAGAAATACAAAGAAAGTAATATTCAACATTCTTTCTACCTATATTAGTAATATCAAACTTTTTATATCTCTAACTTGGGTTATTAGATAATTTTGTCACGTAACATCTAAAAGGGAAAGTAACACACACTTCAAGTGATTCTCAATTCTCTGTGAAAATTTGGGGAGCACTTAAAAATTTATAAAATTCATTCTTTAAAAGTCTAGACAGAGTCTATTTAGTTGGCTAAATAGTAAATTTTCAAAATATTTTCCTCAGAATCAAAAGATAAGTCTTAGAAATAATGAACAGTTTTGTTCTACATTTTTATTATATTGCGCTGTTTTTATGAAATTTTAATTTGTGAAATACTTTTCTTGTAAAATTAGTATTGACAAAACCATTTCTTATTTTTTTATTGTAACTTAAGAAACTACAAGGCCTATGAAGAGATTTTCACTTTAATTCAAAGGGAATATGAATTTTCTACTTTTTTAATTAATTTTCATGCTCGCTAAAAATTCTATATTTTATCCCTTCTTCACCAAGGAAATAAGTGTGAAATTTGTGTACCTACATTTCGTATGCCAAAGTCATTGGCGTTAACGAGGGTCTTTACGCCTACAATAAGTATAGACTTAGTTTATAAATGTTTTTATTTTTAAATGTTAATAAATCATTATTTTATTTAGCTAACTATATACATAAAAAATATGAATTATGACAATAGGTAGAAAATTCTACAAATTTCTACAGTGACCATTTGTGGATGTATTTTCTAATTTATTTTTGCTAAGCTTCTCGGACCATTAAGGGGGGGACTGCTGCCAACGTACCAATTTTTCAATTTGATTTACCATCATTATTTCTTATCAAATCGTTTTGAAAAAAATAATTTAGATAGTTTGGATATTAATAAACAAAAATATACCTTAAATTTTTGATAATGTTCTGTATAAATTCTTGTAGAAAAATAATGGCATACCTCGATTATCAACGTTTATCATATATTTTTAATAAACTATAAGGCGTTGAGTAATATTTTTTTTTTAAATAAAAGAAGACAAAAATATCTAGAAGAATATGATGTGATGTTGCATTAATGCTTCAGGTTTAGTAAATAAACCTAAAAAACATTTATTTTCTATTCAGCGCCATTGCGTAATAAAACTTTTTTTGGTTTATTTACTTAACCTGATGCGTTAATGCAACGTCATATCATATTTTTCCAGGTATTTTGTTCTTCTTTAATTTATAAAAAATATTGTTCTATACCTTATATTTTTTTAGAAATTTAAGATAAATATCTAAAATCAGGGTATGCTTATTATTTTTCTACAAGAATATATACAGAACATAATCAAAAAGTTAAGGTATATTTCTCTTTATTAATATCCAAACTAACTAGGTTATTTTTTTTTAAAAATGATTTGTATAGTAATAATGATGGTATATCAAATTGAAAAAATAGGTACGTTGGCAGCAGTCACCCTCTTAAAAGGTACTGTGTTAAATATTAATGTAATAACAAGTCCATTATTACTATTATATTGTGCGAATAGGTACCTACATAAGTTGTAAGGATTGGATACATACATACCATCACGCCATGTCCCTCGGGGGGTAGGCAGAGAGAACCGAACGTCACTTCTTTCAATCTTGACACACATTCATCGCCTCGTCGACATTCATACATCGTCTTATACATGTTCGTCTGTTATTCATGCTTCTGACATTTCCGTCTTTCAAAATACCGTTTACATCCCTTCCTTGGGCAGCTCCGACCTCTCATTCTCCCTCATTCATTCTCCTCATGTGGCCAAACCATCTCAATGTGTTCACTTTCATTCTATTAATGACATATTTCTTTATCTTACATTCTTTCCTTATGTCCTCATTTCTGACATATGTCCTCATACATCGTCCTATTACAGATTCTTCTAAGCGATCTCATTTCTACTGCATTTATTCTGCTTTCGTGCGACTTCTGCCATGTCCAGGTTTCACTTGCATACGTCAAGGTTGGCACTAAGATAGCATTATGAATGGCAACTTTAGCTTCCTTTGATATGTTGTGATCATTCATAACTGGTCTTAGTGCTCCATTCACTCTGTTTCCTGCCATAATTCTTCTTTCGATCTCCTTATCAATCCGTTGAAACATGCTTCCCAGAAAGACATATTATTATTATAATAATAAGTTATTTGTATAGCGCCGTTTAATGATTCGAGATCATACCAAGGGCGCTGATATTTTAATGTTGTTTTGCTCTCTGAAACAAAGCCGTTTTTAATCCTTTAGAGGCAGTGAATTCCACTTAATAGGACCACTCACACTAAAGCATCGATCATAGTAAGCCGCTTTGTTGACTCTGTCCAACTCCTTTAAGGAATTGTTACTCTCATATTATATATTCGTCGACTTGCTCGATCCATTCGTTCTCTACTTTTATTAGGCATGCTGTTCTGCTTTCACTCTTTTGGATAAGATTTTTTTTTTTTTTTATAATGCGAATTTATTGTTTTGTAGTGCGTTAAATGTCATCAGTATTTGGGAAGTAAGAGGTTTGTAAGAAAACCAAGTATTAAAATTTCAATATATTACCAAGATCTAGGTATGTAATTCGTGTTGTAAAGCCGACCTTTTAGAAGGGGCGCCCTTTGAATGATTTTATTTTATAAAACTACAGTAGGTTTTCCTAAACACAATTATCAAAAATATTGTTATTCAGAAAGAACTTTGAGTATTAAAAACTGTAGAAAATAGCACATGTGTTATTCCTGCGAAGTTTTTAGGAATATTTCCTGTGTGGTTTTGAACAAAGGTGTTTTGAAATATTATTTGTACAAAATCAATAAATTGATATAATTTTTACCCATAACCTGTATATAATGAGCTATAAAATAAATATCGTTTTCCCTTAATTTAATTTAATGACCACCTTCGCTAAGTATCGTCCTCAAGTAATTTAAACAAAAAATGGTACGATAGCAAAATAAAGCCACACCGCTATAAAAGGTCTTTCCCCGAATATTTTTTTAATAAAACACTTATAAGTAGGTACCAACCAGCTTAGTATGTTGTGTAGGGTAATGAGTCGTTAAATAAAGTGAGCAATAAACGGATTAAATAAACTTTCAACTAGGTTTCGTTAAGAATATAAAAAAAAGCTTTAAAAAAAATCTTATCTGATAATTAATTTAATTATGTATGTTTCGCAACGATTCTCTAGCGTTAAGTATTTAGCAATTTTACAAAATATAAGGTTGATTCATCGTTAATGGTTTTAAACCTAGCTGTGGGTCTAATAAATAATGTTACATGATAGCTTTTTATAACGGACAAAACAGATGGCAGAAAGAGAAGACGTGTGTAGTCGTCAAAGCTCAGGATGTTTAGGTTTCACATTATATTTAATAACTAAAAAAGGTGTCATCAGAAACATATCTTACGTTAAGATCATAGATTACTTACAATTTTATAATACATTTTCTTCTTATTCTTCCTCTGGTTTTAGGTCGAAGGCCTGTTTTTTCAGTCGGAGGCTGCCTCTTGTGATCTGGATGTCCAGCTGTCACTTCATCTTTTTGCTGGTCTCCGGGACAATTTTGGGTAGTCGATTATCTCCCATCCTCTCGACATGGTCTCTCCAATGACGCCTTTGCCCTCTACCCCAGCGGATGATGTCGTCTACATCGCATCTCCTCCTTATATCCTCGTTCCGGACTCTATCCACTAGTGTTACGCCCACTATGGAACGCAGTGTCCTCATTTCAGTAGTCCGGGGGAGATTTTTTGTTCTGATGGTATCGACTCTGGCTTCGATGGCATAGGTCATTATGGGTCTTACGGACGTTTTGTAAATTATAATACATTTATGTATAAATCATAATATTTATTTATCATAATTTACAAAATATTTATTTACATAATATAATACAATACATAATATATCCACCTCACTAGGCTTAGCCTGTTCCAAAGTGGAATATTTCACAACCATATTAATATATCTTTATACGACATTTTCTTCGTATTTCGTTAAGTTTTTGTGACAGTACGTATTGTATATAACAGCATGATTTTTTTTTTTTTTTTTATTATTAATACCAAAAATAAAAAATACAAAATAAGTACAAGTAAAAAAAGTACAAGTAAAAAAATACATCAGTAAAATTACACTTAAAATAATTTCAAATATATGGGTTGGTTTGTACCACCTCACTAGGCCAGGCCTGTTCCGAGGTGGTATACTAGTTACATAATAATTAGTTACATAATGTTGTTATATTGTGCAGTCTATGTTTCACTATGTTAGTCCTATATTAGATTTGTTGTATACATAATATGTTGTTAAGGATTGACAATTTGCTGACAATAGTCAATCCCTTTATTATATAGCCACGTATGAATTGTTAGTTTTAGTCTTGTTTTCTTCATTATCTGTATGTCCTTTATGTCTTTAGCAACTAAATTTAGTATTTTTGGAGCCAAGTATTGATAATGTCTATGTCCGTATGCAGTATTCGTCTTCGGAGTTATTAGTTGAAGTCTGTGTCTTGTATCGTGAGAATGTTGAGCAGTGATATGGTTTTCTTTATCGTTGTGAAAGTGTATTACCCCCACTTTCACCAAGGTTCCTAAGCGCTAAAATCAATTTTTTGATGCACTAAGCGTAAAATTACGTTTCACCAAACAATCTTACTACCGTTAAGTGACGCCGGCGACTCAATTCTTAAGTGACGGTCTTTTGTGGATCAAGTCATTCATCAACGTATTTTGTAACTAAAATTATTACATTTTAGCATTTGTTGTTATATTTTATATTATATTTGATTTCTATATTATCCAGTTATATTATTATCACGATTGACTGGGTTTGTGAAAAAATCATGGTGTCAAAACATTGCTTTTTGTATTTGTTAAATAAAATTAAATTTCATTTAAAACAGCATAATTGATGTCAACGAAAACAATAATGGCGGTATGCACAAAGACACAGGTATTAGCAAGGGTAGAATAGCAGGTATGCGATATGTTTGTAAACATGGTTTCAGGTATACAGCGCTCGCGGCCATTTACGACACTAATGCGAATATACCTACTGATGAGATCAAAGTAATACTTTTTTTCAAACAAATTCAGAAACTTGTAAAAATTGTGAACTACACACTGTCATAATATTTGATTGTTATTTTAATAAAGGAAACAAGATAAATTATGTGTTCTTGATTTTTAAATATTTCTATATAATTTAACTTGAGTTCGTATTCCTTTACACCGGAAATTTAAGGAGAGTTGAGCCTAGGGCTCAATTAAGAATGTTGGTTTTTGGTTGGTGAAATACAAATTCACTGAGTGATGCACTCAAGGATTTGAGCTCCGAGCAGGTAGTTAGTTGATGATCCATTTGATGTACCTTGGTGAACACGGCCATTAGTATTTGTTTTACATAAAGTTGTGTTACAGTTAGTACGTTAAAGTCTTTAAATAGTTGAATGGTTGGGAAAAGGAAAGGTTTTTTTGTAATTACTTTAATGAGAGCTTTTTGAGCTTTGAAGAGAGGATCCATATTTGTTTTAGCTGCACCTCCCCATCCAATCATTCCGTGAGAGATAATGGATTGTGCTAAAGCATAATATATAGTTTTTAAAGTTTTTTGGTCCATTATATTACGAATTTTTTTGAATAAATATATAAGTTTTCTAATTGTTTTCGCAGTTGCGTTTATGTGTTCAGTCCATCTAAAGAAATTGTCAATGTAAATACCTAAGTATTTAATTTCCGCTGTCCTATTGAGAGTCTTGCAGGAGCAGCTTTGACGTCGAGTACAATCGTGTATAGTCAAGTTGCTGTCGATTATATATGTATAACTAAACAAAAATATATTAAACAATAAAGTAAAAAAATAAAACAAAACTATATCAGATATAGTATGACCTGTTTCGCACAAACACACCATGTTATTAATTTATTTATACAATTTACGTTCATAGGGACATAGGAAAGTACCTTTTCAGTATCCCTTCTTTCCATTCTTAGCAACCAGTCCGTCAACAATCCTCTAAGTGCAGGAGTACCAATCATTTGCTGAATTAATATTAAAGTGGCTTACTATGATCTTATTTTTAGTGGATGGACATAATATATGGATATTGGATGGAAAGACAAACACGGATCTCAGATAATTGTAGAAAAATAGTTGTAAGTGATATAAGTTAAGACTACATTGTTTCGTAGAGCAATTAATTCAATAGCTTTACATATAGAAATAATATTTTATCATTAAATGGCGCTATATAAATGATTGCTATCAAAACATGACTTTTCTTTAAAAAGTTAAGTTGGAACTCAAAAGTTTGAAGAATCCTAAATATAATAATTAAATCAATATACTTAGGTTACTCATTGGAAGACTCGAATGAAATAAATTTTTTACTCATCATTACCCCAAGGGGATACAGTGGGTAGATATGATTTCGCATTTTTTTAAGATTATTCTTTATATTGCAGATAATCTACATATTAGTATAATGAATGCTGAGATTGTATTCTGAAAGTTTGATCATAATGTATCTGGATTATAAAGTATCTACCTACTCATTCGGTTCTTTTCGCAAATTAGATTTTGAAGGATATCTGATCAGTGCTTCTCAATCTTATAAACTGTCAAATATTTCAAAGTTACCTCAAGCTCAGAAAGTCAGTGGGGTGACTTGGTAGTGAGGAGTATAGCGTTGGCCACAACTCACTCGTTTTTAAAAATGATGAATAACTAACTGGCCGAATGAATATGGGCCTAGGTTGCGGCTCTAAGGGCCTAGGCAGTAAAGGCGGGGGTGGGCGGCCGACGCTGTTGTGCCCTCGTCAATTCTGTACTTAGAGAAGAGCAGGACGAACGCCTTCAGTCTCGCTCGGCAGTTACTCGTCAAACTGTGGCGAATGTTGTTGTGTGGTTCGGGCACACCGCCGGCGCAGACGTCGGGTCAGACATCCTGTGTTGACAACTAGACGTCAAATCTGACAGGTGATGATTGCGTCGGATGCCCCCGGTGTTAGCCCGCGGAACCTTCGGACGCCAACACGAGGACCGAGGGGTCGGGGTACAAGCCCCTCCGACTTGAAACGGAGTGTTCTTAGCGGCCGATTTCGAGACCAATCGGAGGCCATAACGTGTGTGGTTGGATTCTCGGGGGCAGTGGTTGAACCCGATGGATGGTGGATATTTTGTGTTTGTCCGATGTTGCGGCTGCGTCCGGTGGCGAACAGGGCCAATGGGCTCTATAGCGTCGCCGGCGTGGAAGTGGATCGCGATCTCCCTCGATGGCCGAATGAAAATTGTGTATATACATCCTCATATTCACAAAATTAAGCATAAATGCTTGAGCTATAAGCAAATGACACCTATAGGTAGAGCCAACCAGCCCCCCTAGACAACATGCCATTTAAGCTAATCGTTATCTCGCTTAGCGATACCGAATGTATGGAATTTGTGGCAGTGACGTCACGTGACAGCCAGCAATTCCATACATTTACTATCGCTTAGCGAGATAACGCTTAGCTTAAATGGCATGTTGTCTAGGGGGACTCATGGGTTCAAACTCTCCATCACTGGATTTCAACCCAGTGCGATGCCCGCTTTGCTATCGACCCATCTATGTACATACATAATATATGTATTTTATAGTATGTAAGCTTTTAACATCTCAATAGAGACGAAGTTGGAATATTATTGGAGAACCGACCACCTTCATATTAATGTACATCATCATCATCCTCAGCGTCACAACCCTTGATGGTTCCTAGCTGCCTCCAAGAACCTTCTCCAGTTCTGCTGCCCCATAGCCCGACAGCGCCGTCCAATCATCGTAGTTTAGGTCTCCCTACGCTTCTTCTACCGGTTGTGTCATTAAACAACACCCTTTTTGGGATCCCCAGATCATCCATACGGCATAAATGTCCCAACCAGCGTAGTCTGTTAATCCTAATGCACTTGACTACGCTGATGTCCTGGTAAAGATCAAAGATCTCGATTTTATAACTTTTGCATCATGTTTGACCGTCGTTAATTGGTCCATATATTCTACGTAATATTTTTCTATCAAAGGCGTCCAGTCTGTTTTCATCGTGTTTTGTTACTGTCCAGGTTTCCGAGGCATATATTCAGACTATTATTTTAGTGTTATCGATTTATTATAAGAACCTACATTATTTTTTTTCTATGGAATTTCTGTTTTATGAATAGTTACGAACATTTTCAAAACTTTACCTTCAATTAAGTATTTTTTTGTTGTTAACTAAATTAATAAAACTATTTGTTTTTTTTTCATATTTATGTTTACCCGACCTGTGAATAATACTTTCTTCTTTATGTTTTTCTATACAACGGATTTGTCTCGCTCGCTTCTTATTATTCCAAACTTCTGCCGGAGACAGTCTCTCGGGAATCTTGGAAGATTTTTGCCAAAAGTCTTCATTTCTTGGTCCTTAGTCTCCTTGGGGAGTATCCAACTCGTGTCTCCTCTCTTTGTAACAAGGAATATTCGTGTAGGTAACTTTCTTTTTGACATCAATGAAATATGACCAGAACGCTTCGGATCGGATGAATTTTATAAAAAAATGTTTTTTATCTACGTCATGAAAAAAACATGTCGCCTAGTAAAAATTATATCAATTTATTCTTTGTAAGGTTTGAGTTTAAAAAAAATCATAAAAAGAAACTTATAGTACCTACCTACTATGAATTTTTCTAATGTCTCAGATTTTAAAATAAAAACACACCATAAACCTAGATGCCACCAACTTCTTGAACATTTTGCCGTGGAGTGGGGCGGTTTGCACATATACCAACCAAGTACAATCCAATTTGCACAATCCTAAAAAATATTATTACTAAAAAAATAGCTAAAAAGTTAAAAAGGAAAAATAAATGCCTTTTCGACCGATCTAAAGTATTGTCTCTTCAGAGGAGAGTGGAGTATAGCATTCTGGTTGAGCATTTTTTGAGACCTAAAGACAGACTACTAATAACACACGACAGACAAACTAGATCAGTGACCAACAAACTTTTACGTACAAACAAATTCAACAATGACTATGGACGTAGGACCGAAGATGTGCTGCTGCCCAAGGTCTGGAACCCCATGCCTGCCAGCTTGAAGCAGTGTGGATCCATCGAGGAATTCAAAAAGAAAGCCAAAGGATATATATTACACAAAAATCCTCGATGGTTGATCTAAGGGGTGAGCGCGGGTTGTTCCGGACTTTGTAGGAAAAATGTTGTATATAAATACATGTACAATATTAGTTTTTAATTGAAGTTTATATGTATATATGTATGTATGTGTATATATACGTATATACATATTTTTATATTTTTTGCATATTATAAAATTGTTACAATTAAGATCACAGCCAAAAATCCCCTTAAGGGATTAGGCAAAATAACACGATAATTGTAATTATATTCTTTATTAATAAAATAAATAAAAAAAAAAAAGTAAAAAGAAACAAATTTTCGATCTGCGCACCCACGTGACGGTTTCAAGTTGTTTTAAGATAAATATACCTATCTACTATGTATCGCAAAACCTATAGTTATCGGAAAACAACCTGAGTTAGTCACGTGGGTGCGCAAGGCGAAAATTTGTGTCTTTTTGCTTGTTTAGTAGTTAGGTACCTATATTATGTAATATTGAGTATTCACAAATACTGAGTATTCAACAATAAACACTAAAATAATTCGTGATAAAATTATAAATAATATTTGTATCAATGCCCAATTATATTCGCGATGCTCTTTGAGTAACACAAACAAAATATTTGATTTGATTTTGAACGTATGTGAATCATATCAACTACACCAGCGTAGTGAATAATCTCTTTTCTATGGTTCTGTAATTAAAAAATCGCGTCAGATGTTGGATTGATGACAGGTATCATGACGGACATTAGAGTAACATCTAGTCCCAGCTCTTCTTTTCTGCATTCTTAGGTTAGGTTTAAGTTTGTTTATAATAACAATAGCGACTCGCCTAAGCGAGTTGCTTTATAAATTGAATAATAAATTATTATAAATTAAATTTACATATTTTATTTAATTTTTAATATTTAATATAAAATTTCATAGCTCATTTGACTCCATACTACGAGACCTCAACCAATCAGAGAGGCAACCGGAAACAGAATGCGGAATGGTCAATGCGGATTGTAGACGCTAGTGACATTAGGACCTGTTTAATCTATGTATTTTGTATGAGCTGTGCCTCCTATAATGTTTGTTGAGGTGGCGGTTGTGAGTGCAGAATACTGAGATTGTGTTACTATTTAACGTGGAACTGGAACTATCACCGGGTTCATAATTGCTTATATTGGCACTTAAAATTGTACACTGCTAGCTCTAGAACAGAATTTCCTAGTTGGGCAGCAGTAATCTTCTTGTCATTGTCATTGTAAATATGGTTAATAATATAAATTGTACAAACCGTCCCGCTCCGCGGGGAAAAGGCTCAAGAAATTTGTCGGAGACTGTACCTACTTACTAGATAGGTTTAGGGGACACGGAAGGAGCCTCCACGTAGATTGAGTTTCGGTTAACTTCGGAAAAGCAATCGGGCGTCCCTGGAAACGGCAGAATGCCGGCCAATCCTTCCACCACCGGAGCACCAACCAATATGATGGTGTTCCGGACACGGAAAGTAAGTAAGTACTAGATAGGTAAGTCTTTCGAACATCCACATTAAAGAAATATAAAAATTAAGAGGTATACCTAATATTGACATAATAAATTTAGGTATTATACATTTGAGTCATATTATGAATTAGGTTAGGTATACTTTGGTATGTATTTTGAGAAATGATGTAGAGAGATGATGTTTGAAAAGATAATCTGGATTACTCTTGATGATCACATCCGATCTCTATTTAAAATTTTTGCTTAGTATTTATCTACCTGTCGCTGGCGTATATTCATATTATCTATTATGACGATTTAAACTAACCTACATACAAAGGTAGGTTCTTGTTGGAAAAATCGAAATTGGAATCGGATTTGAAGTTAGGAGTCTACTTCTTCTTCTTCCTCTTTTTGTAGATCTATGATCTTTTTCCATAGGTCCTGGGAAGAAGAATTTCCAAATCTTCCTCCATCTCCAAGATTAAATAAATTTAGATTAAATATACCTACGCATCCTTTTACCAATGAGAGACAATATACATAAAATAATATGTATTATACATAGATCTTGTCAACCTTCATGGCTCATCAGGCTGCTGATCCAAAGGTCCCGGGTTCGATTCCCGGTGGAGACACAATATTAAATTTTGTTTTCATTCTGGATCTGTGAGACGATAAACATCGTCAGTCTCCAGAATGTGGCAACTTGTTATTGGGTGCGTGTTAAATTAATTTATGACAAAGTACCTGTTAGTCGCCAGAGAAGTTATATAAAATAAAATTAAATATATTTTCTTACAAATTCATTATATTGCTTACCTATATTAATTTGATCAATACTTTCGATCTGAGTTTTTTTATGGATGTTTAAAATAACTCGATATCGGAATCAGATAATATCACCTCTATGTTGGAATCTATGCTGGATCGATCGTTTTATGCTAGAATCCAGCCCACAATTCCCTCAAAACCTTGGTTTCAGAAAAGGGTTTTCTAGAAGAGACATTTCCTGTTTAACGAGAATGAGGATTGGTGACTGTATTGTGGCTACTCACCTGTTTAAAATACATGTATTAAGTAGCCCCACCTGTGAGTGTGGACTAGAAGAGGATCGAGACTCTGGAACATATTATGTTTATTAATTGTAATAACCGGTCTAATATCAGTGGTAAGGATCAATCCTTGATCGGCACTGTTCATACATCTCCGATTAATATCTCCCACATGTTATCTCTTAATAATTAAAAAAAAATGTCTTATTGTTAAAATTTGTTAAAACACACAATTTTAATCCTTTCAATGATCTCCTGAAACTACTCCCAACCTTATTTTGTTATTTATAATTTTATATAAGGCATATAGCACTCTAAATAGGGTGAATTGCCATATATATTAAGCAAAAAATAAAAATATATCAACTCTTTTCAACTTTGAATCAATATTTTAAATTCAAAATATCTTTTGGAGGAATCTTAATTAGCTGATATTGCAGAAACATTGTCAAAATGTTAGGATTCGTTAAAAAATCATTTTATTATTATAACGGTATTTTGATCTTCCGCAAATCTAAGTACGAGATATCAAAATACATATAACGAACGTTGAAAAAATGTGAGCCAACGACTACTCTACTAACCCAAGTGGTGGATTATGTAAAGCTTCGAAAAATTTAACCAAGGATTAGGTCCTTCGGGGATTATAAGCTTATGACGCAAAAAAATATTTGCCGAGATTTTTCTCCGGCGTTATCGCTATAGTCAAATTAAAACCTTTTAATTTTGGTCAGACACAAAAAAAATGATGACTTTGACACTTTAAAAAGCTGAAAGTTTCGTCCGTCAAAAGATAATGTTAAGTCAACTTGTCTTAAATTTATTCTGACATGAAACAATTTAATTTAAAAACGAAAGACTAAAAAGTCCAATGCGAAACTCGCGTTAAAAATATGTTTTGTAAATGGAATCTGCCCCCTAGACAATGTGTCATTTAGCTCAAGAAGAGATAAATCAATATAATATGGAAGTGACAACTGTCATATATGTATATCATACATTGATCTTTTTTGTTCTTTTATCTTGAGCTAATAGCTGTGGATAAGTTCACACTAAAATGTGTGAAGATCGTCTATAGTACCTATCTATTCTAACATTTGACAAACACTCTACAAACAATGGATTTATGTAGTGTAGCAGAACTCTTTCTGTTGAATTTTTTTATGTTTATATTTCTTTTATTTATCTTATTTTATCCTCAGTGTTTTTTTCTTAAACAGTTTTTTCTTAAACAGTAGAGCTTGCTTTAATAAGCTCAACACGCTTTCTTCGATCTGATTAAGAATTTAAATTTTGTAAAATCAAAGTATTAAAAAAATAGGTTATTTTAATATTAAATCGCACGTCAACATATTATTACCTGGCTGAGAACTAGTTTTAATTTATTAATTTAGTAAAAGAGAAATATTTAAATTCAAATTTATTTATATTTAAAGAGGTGGACTGGAGGGTGAAAAGTCAAGAATCGTCGAGCGTAGAAAGACGTTCTAATAGAGGTCAAGATTAAGATTGAAGTCGAGAGTAAGTAAATATCAAATGAATTATTATATTAAGATAAGGAAGATGAAATTCAAATGACTTCCTTCTTATAAATGCTAGATAAATTATAAAAAAGACGCTGGAAATTCAATCATTAAAATCTTAAGGAAATGTGAATCCATTGTGGCAAAGTGACCAAATGAAAAGAGTCTTGTGCTTATAGGAACTATATGTAATTTATTTCGAGAATAGTTTACAAGCAAATATATTCTGTCCTTCAACTTGCAATGCCTACAGTCGAATGAATTCCATAGATAATTTCATATATATGTATGTATAACTATAGAATGTTTTCTTTAAAATATCATATATTTTAATTTGTAATCATGCGTTGGTATATTTGGATCGAAATAAAACGCAATAGACAAGGAAATACATATTTTTTTATTACATACACCAAAAATTACATTTTATATTAGCAACATAACAAATTAGTTGGGTTGGTTTGGACCATCTCACTAGGCCACGCCTGTTCCGAGGTGGTAGACTAGTTACATTATATTAATTACTAAGTCATTGTAAGCCGTTATATTGAATGATTGTGTAGCCCATGGTCCACTTATTGAGTCGTATGTTAGTAGTTTTGTCGTGTATGTTGTTATGAATTGAGAATTTGCTGACAATAATTGATCCCTTTGTTATATAACCATGTTTGTATTGTATGTTAAAGTCTTGTATTTTCTATTAAATGTATGTTCTTTATATCTTTTGCAACTAAATTTAGGATCTTTGGAGCCATGTATTGGTAATGTCTTTGTCCGTATGTAGTGTTTGTCTTCGGAGTGATTTCTGTAGTTGATGTCTGTGTTTTGTATCGTGAGAATGTTGAGCAGTGATATGGTTTTTATTATATTTTTCAAAGTGAATATAATCATTTCAAGAAAATATAAAATAATCTGATGAATTGCAGGAATAATAACGGATTCAATGAGTTAATTCGAATGAATATATTACCAAAATATGTGTTAAAATTTATGCACTGCAGATTGGGATAAATTTACTTCCAGTTTACGCTGTGGCAGTCGGCCGTTTTGGGCCACGACCATCCCTACGATGAGCCGGTGACGCGGCGAGCGGTATATAAACGCGCACGCGCGAGGCGCGTGTACCACTCTGCGCCCGATCGTCACGTCTCCGGTCTCATACCGTTATTATAATTTTAGCTCCGCAAATTCATTACAACATTGTTATTTAGTTAATTAATTGTAAATTTGTATTTGAGTGTTTCTATTAATTTTTGTTTGTGCTTCAATAAACGTAAGTACCAAGACTTGGCGTATTTAATTTCATGACTATATTCAATTCCTTAATTATACTATTTATATTTGTGTGTTTGCTCTCAGCAGCACATAAGTAAAAGGGAGAGGTTTGGCCATCCAGGACACACGAATACTCTCTCGAACAACGGGTTCGATCCCCGGCGTCCGAGAGTAATATTCAAGATCCTGACTCTTTCGTGTAGTTTTCATGGGCATTACCTCAACACCCTCATTGGTGACCCACGACGATTGATTAAAATACATCCCTTCATTGATCTTCACGACGATTGATTAGATAAATTTTGTTACATTTTTTTTTTGCTTAAAATTTTAGAAGTACCTCGAAACGTTTTAATTTTTTAGATTTTTTTTTTGTATTCTTAAGCGCAGTATATAGCTTATAAAGCATTTTTGTAACAGCAATTTGTGTTTTCCTTTAATAATCAATATATTGATCATTAAAAATCAATATATTTCCTTTAAAAATCAATATATTTAGTGATTCATACTAAAATTCTAATTGTCACAGACACTAAAATACCTTGTAGTAAAATTTTATAATAGTATTTAAAGTGTTGTAAAATCTATCAACTATATTTAAAAAATAATTGTGAAAGCGGCAATCATTATCTGTAAATCGAATTGAAAATAAAAGTCTGATTCAAGATTAAATGTGATATTGTGAAAATTCAAATCTCTAGCGCGAGTTCAAAAAAAAATAATTTTACCGCCAGTTGTGAAAAAGTAGATGTTGCAACGGTGTACAATATTGTTACGCGAATAAAAAACTACGAACGTGGCTCCTGGTTGACAAGCAAATTTGTCAGGTTAAAAACAATTGTTTTATTTATCACGATGAAATAGATTTCATCAATAAATAAATACATTTATTTATTACCAGTTCAGTTATTCACAGGATTATTCAGTTATTCACAGAATTATTACCCGTGTGAGTGTGTGACTTATCATTGTTTTAAAAAAAAAGTTTTTGATGTTTATAAGCCGTGTAAATCTTATAAGAAAAAATATAAGAGATATTTGAGAGCGTGACGAGCGGGACAGAGAGGTCTTCGTGGTTTAAAAAGGTCGTATGCATTTTTATATATATGTTATAATTTGATACGATATAAGATCAATTTTTTAATTTAGTACTTCTGAGTCATAGCGAAAACCACGAATACGCTATATGTATTTTTTTTTTGCATGAATAAATCTACGCCATAGTGAAGGAGGCGCATTTACTTAATTTATAAATGAAAAAGTTAATGTTTAAAAAAAACATAATAAAAATTCATTCTATGGAACAATTATAATTTTCAATTGCATCTGTGGACAAATATAATGGAAATATTATTACAACTATAACAACTGAGACTAATTCTTGTTTGAAAATAATAACGCAACTTGTATTGATATAATATTTGTATAAAGTTTTACTTAAGTTATGAAAACGTTTAACAATTTTTGATTTTACAGAGAAATGATACCTACACTCTTAATGTATATAATCAAGGATCATTGAAGCCAAAAAATGATAAGAGGTTATCGGAAAAAAAATTAAAGGTGCAATCTACCCAAGATAAGTAAAACTTAATTTAAATGTTAAAGTAATATTTGCCAGTCATATTTATAATTATTTTTCAATTTTCTAATTTAACTATTTGTCCAAAAGCTATTCTAAAAAGTAAATATGGTATATAATACAGATGCACGAGTATATTTATACATAAATAATATTATTTTTCTATTTAAAATGTTTGCATAATTCAATTTAAAAAACTGAATCTATAATTGCATTTAATAGTGTGGCTGATTAGATATTCATTTATATAAAGAAATGTATTAATACCTATTATATTAAATTGTCATTTGAAATAATGTATTGAGAAACTGTACCGTATACGCAGTATATGTAAAAATGAAATTATGATAGTATATCTATTAAATATTAACCTACAGATTGTTTATGAAAGTAATATTTATCGCAATGTCAGATGTCCGACTATAGCATGAGAGCCGGCAACTTTGTAATCTAGGGAAAACATTTGAAACATTGAACCACGGAATGAGAATACGTGGACAATGTGTCAAATTAAAATTTAATTTTTATTGCAAACATATAATCATGATGTGAATATTTAGATAACAAACTATTATATTGAGATAACTGTGGCATATTTATATGGCTGGTACTCACCCAGGGCTGCTTCTGGTACTGCACTGTGTAGTGGTCGTAGTGGTCACTAAACAACTGGTTCTGGATCACATCTCTAGCCCTAAGGACATCTAAGTTACCCCCACTTAGTGGGAGGAGCTAACTTTACTTAGTATACATACTTACCTTTATACAGTGCATATGCTACATCCCTTTCTTATTATATTTTATTTTTATTTAAAACTACTTCTTATTTCTTTATATCTTTATTCGTTATTTGGTTAAGTGTGATCATTCAAGTTCATTTTCACTAATTGAATCTTTATCCCTATCTTGTTGTTCTTCATCTTGTATTGATTTCCACTGCCCATGTATCTTCTTTAAGTGAATCACGTTTCTTCTATAATGCTGTCCTGTTTCGTCATTCCGGATGTCTATATCTCCCCCTTCTTTTCTTTCCACTGTATGGATTGTTGGTTCGAAATTTAAACTCAATTTATTATTCTTATTTGTATTCTTTATGTACACCTTATCTCCTGGTTTCAATTCGTTTTCTTTCGCCTTCCTCTTTTTATCCGCGTATGTTTTTCCTCTCTCTTTTTCCTCTTTATCTCTGTCTCTAACCTCCAGGTCTCGTGGTTCATGGCTAATGTCACCAAGCATAGGAATTTTATCTCGAAATTGTCTTTTGAAAAATAGTTCCGATGGTGTCTTCCCAGTCACCGAATGAGGTGTACTATTATACATTATGAGATATTCGAGTAAGCACTCTTTCCAATCCTTCTTTTCAACTTGACTAATCTTTAAACGCTTTAAAATATCTTTATTTTGACGTTCCACTTCTCCATTCTGTTGTGGCCAGTAGGGTATTGTATTATACAATTTTATATTTCTTTCTTTGCAGAATGCTTTAATTTATTCACTAGCAAATTGTCTTCCATTATCAGCTGTTATAGTGACAGGATATCCGAGCCTACTAAAAATTTCTTTGAGAAGGGAAATAATTTCTGTAGTGGTGATTCTACGACATATTTTGATTTCTTTATATCTACTAAAATAGTCCACCACTACAAATATATAGTCATTACTTGGCAATGGTCCCATTAAATCTATGGCAATATCTACCCATGACTCCTCTGGCAACTCTCTACGTTTTAATGGATTCGGAGGATTCGGTGCAGATACCAGAGTGCACCCCTGGCATGATTTGACAAAATTTTCAGCATCTTTATCGTATCTTGGCCACCACACTTTTGTTCTTAGACGTGATTTCATAGCTACAATACCAGGGTGGCCTTCATGGGCTGCACTCAAAACTTGATGCCGTAGCTTTTGTGGAATTACTATTTTTGTTCCTCTGAGCAAAATATCATCATAAAAGCATAATTCACTTTGAAATATTTTGTAGGCTTTTACCTCTTCCTTCCAGATATTATTATACAATCCTTCTTTAACTTTCAATATATCTCGATCTTGTTTGGAACAATCTGCAATTTCTTTCATAGGTACAGCTACTGGCCTGATATACTCAATAATTTGGTGAATATAGCTTTCACGTACCTCTGGTAAAATTTTTGGTACAATACAAAGTCTTGATAAAGAGTCCGCTATGTTATTTTTTCCAGGTCGATATACTACTTTATATTTATAAGATTGAAGACGTAATATCCATCTTTCTATTCGTGCACATGGTTTCGATTTTGGGCCAAATATTATTTCTAATGGTTTATGATCTGTTACAAGTTCAAACTCCTTGCCATAAAGAAAAATATGAAAGTGTTCTACAGCCCAAACCAATGCTAAAGCTTCTTTTTCCGTTTGACAGTATCGTCGTTCACAGTCGGTAAGAGTTTTATTTCCGTATGCAATTATTCTAGGTCCATTCTTGTCTATTTGAATTAATACTCCTCCTAGTCCCACTGGGCTTGCATCGGCAACTACAATAGTTCGATCTTTTACATCATAGTATCCTAAGGTAGGGATATTTGTGAGTGCCGATTTTAATGTTGCAAAGGCTATTTGTTGCTGTATATTCCATGATTTTTGTATTTCAGATTCTTTTTTTCGAAGTAATTCTTTAAGTGGTTCAGTTAAAGTGGCCAAATTCGGGATCCATTTGCCCACAAAGTTGACCAAGCCAAGGAAACTCTGTAGTTCTGCTATTGTTTTGGGTGGTCTAAATTCCTGAATTGTTGATATATATTTTGCAAGTGGTCTCACACCCTTTTCTGTTAATTCGTGTCCTAAAAATTGTACCTTTTTTACTTTAATAATACATTTATCATTCCTTAAAACTACTCTATTTTCTTCTAAAATTCTGATAACTTCTTTCAGCCTTGTATCATGTTCTTTTCCATCATTACCATACACTAAAATGTCATCTATAAAATTGATTACTCCCTCACAACCTAATAACATTCGTTCCAAAGTCTTTTGGAAAATTTCTGGTGCACATGTTATTCCAAACATCAGACGTTTATACCTATATAGGCCCTTGCTTGTAATAAATGTTGTGATGTGTCTTGAATTAGGATGTAATTCAATCTGGTGAAATGCATCTTTGATGTCGAGTTTACTGAAATATTTTGCATTACGCATCTTAGGCAATAATTTATCCATTGTTGGGAGTGGATGATTTTCACGCATAATGGCTGTATTGGCTCGTCTCATATCCACACAAATACGAACCTCTCCATCTTCTTTTAGAACGGGAACAATTGGCGATATCCATTTTGAAGGACCACGAGCTTCTTCAATGATATCTCTTTTCATCAGTTCTGCTATTTTGGCATCGACCATTTTTTCCAGGGGTATGGGAATTCTTCTATATGGTTGTGAAATTGGTTGAATTGACTTATTAATAGGAATTTCAACCAATACATTCCTAAATTTTGGAAATACCATAGAATCTATTTGATTTACTTCTAGCCCGATTTTGAGTATTCCTAATGACATAGCCGTTGCCTTTCCCAAAAGAATCCTTGTACCATCAGTGACGACATAAAATATACTTTTTGTGGATTTTTCTCCTATTTGGAATTTTGCCTCAAAAGATCCATCTAATTTTAATGGTATATTGCTACCATAAGCTAGGAATGTTTTGTTTGGATTCTTTATTTGATTGTATACCACAACTTGGCTATTTTTCATCATTTTCCACGTTTTGTCTGTGATTAAATTATGTTTACATCCTGAGTCCACTAACATTTGTACTTTTACCCCTCCAATTTTGCATTCAAACTCATTATCATCAGCATCTATGTGGAAAACATAGTGTATTTCATCCACTTTATTCGCATCAATATTTAAATCACGCCGAAATTTCTTCGGATTCTTTTTATATTTATCTTCATTTTTTCTTTTTGTCAAGTCAGTTTTACAACATTTTCTGAAGTGACCAATCAAGCCGCAGTCATTACATTTTTTTTCTTTGGCAGGGCATTGCCAATCTTTTGTGTGATTTCTATATCCACATCTTCTACATAGTATATTCTTGATTGGCCAAATTTTCTTTGTTCTTGTGTCTATTTTATTAACACTTTGACTTGTTGTACACATTTTGTCAAATTCATCCATCTGTCGGCTTACAGCTTCAAGTGCATTGGCTTCTGAAATTATGTTGTCTAATGACATAGCATCCCCAGTTTGGAGAATTTTCTTCCTCAATTCAATAGAAGAACACTTTTCTGTTATTTGGTCAATAATATGTTCATTTTTGTCATGAAATCGACATTTGTCTGCTTGTTGTCGTAAACGGACTAAAAATTTCTCAAACTTTTCATTTGTTTCTTGTTTGAGTAATCTAAACAAATGGCGTTCATATACTTTGCTTTGTTTAGGTGCAAAATAAGCATCAAGTCTTGTAATAGCCAGATCAAAAATATTCACATGGTCAGGTGATTGGATATTTACTTCAGGTATATTATAAAATATTTCTTGTAGCTCCAGACCTCCAAAATGCAATAAGGTCGCTCTCTTTTTTTCACTGTTATCAATACTCATAGCTTCAAGGTATATAAAGAGTGCTCTCTTCCATCGTTCCCATCTCAACCCTACTGAGCTAGGGTCACCTTCACACTCAAATTTCTCCAATGTCAAAGACATTATGTGGATTTTTTTTTCAACAACCTGGAAAAATAATTTAATTAAGGCATACTTACCACATGGGTGATATCATAGTCAAAGACTTTATCTCTTGGTCAATAAATGACCATCAGGATATCAGTCAAAGACAATCAAGATATCTATTACTAGTTCATGACCTTCATAATATCACGGTCATTTATTATCACGGTCATTTATTATCACAGGACATCATAGTGTCATTTTATTATCACAAGACATCATATTATGTCATTTTATTATCACAAGACATCATATGTCATTTTATTATCACAGGATATCATAATCAATAGACTCAAAATCTTAATCAAGGACTTTGAAGATATCATAATCTAAAGAAACTCAGGATATCATATTCAAAGACCATCAAGACATTACAGTCCATAGACCCTCCAGATATCATATCACATAACATTTTCCAAGGATATCAGTCTAAAGACCTTCAAGATATCATATCACAGTAACATTTTGTTACATTCATCAAGGTATATCCCACAAAGTGGAGTAATCAGCAACAGGTGTGCATTGCCTTATAAGCGGAAGCACGACACATGAGTGCATCCCTACACACCAGCCTTGTCTTACCAAAGAGGGCACTATATTCAGAATGGGTGGTGAACTGTGTAAAATATTATTTTGCCTCATGTTTTGAATTACATCACTTCACATAACATTTAACAACTCATTGTAAAATTATGCTTTGAAAAATTATTATAGCTTTTAAGAAATATGAAAATCACTATTATTTTAACCTCATTTGTCATATTTTGGAATAACTTTCACAAAATAAATCATTTCATAATCATTTTACAATCATTTCATAATCATTGTGCAATAATATTATTTATTTAATTTGTTTAAAGAAAACTGTACTTTTTTATTCTTAAAGTAAACTTGTTTACTTTTTCTTAAAAGTACCTACATTTTCTTACATCTAGTAAAGTAAAATAAAAAAAATTGATGCTATACTGTTTCACAAATGAAACATTCAGAGGATGCATTGGCAAACAAGTCATCCAATTTGTTTAATTTTTTATGAACATATACCAAATTAAAAAACCATTTGATAAATTGCACAATATTAATCAAATATTTTCAATAGGAAATAAAGTTCATCCTCGTCGCCATTGTGGCATATTTATATGGCTGGTACTCACCCAGGGCTGCTTCTGGTACTGCACTGTGTAGTGGTCGTAGTGTTCACTAAACAACTGGTTCTGGATCACATCTCTAGCCCTAAGGACATCTAAGTTACCCCCACTTAGTGGGAGGAGCTAACTTTACTTAGTATACATACTTACCTTTATACAGTGCATATGCTACAATAACAATCATTGAAAATATGTGAACAAAAACTTTATTTTGAAAACAATTTTTTATACATTTATTTACTGGGGGTCTATTCTCCAATCTCGCATGATTAATGTCGCATACGCCTATGTCGCCTAAAAAATGTCGAATGAAATGTCGTATGTTGGGCATTTAGTCTATTCTTGAAATCATTCGACTTGAAAATCGTTCGACATTGAAATGTCATTTGAAAGTAGCGGCAACATAGCATTTAGGATGCGTTTGAAATATTTTTTATGCATTATTTTGTCATTTTTTCTATGGTTGTCAAAAATCTATGGTAAATTTTTGTATTTTGTTCCTCGTTCATTGCTGTTGATTGCTGTGACGCTCTCGAAAGTCGAATACAAGTGTATTTTGAATTATTTTGAAAATGAATTATTGTTCGAATGCACAAAAAAGCATGTTGGTGGAATTGATGAATGGAGAAAAAGAACTTTTATCGGGGAAGTTCTCCAATACCTTCACAAGGCATACGGCTAAAATGCGGTGGATGGAGATAGCTGAAAAACTTAATTCAATTCCGGGCGCTAACAAGGATTGGTTACATTGGCGGAAGGTAAGCAGTATTTTTGATTTTGAGTCTTTCGTTTAAATAAATTGATTGACAATGTTTTCAGCTATATTAAATTAGAAAAATGTGATTTTATACTATTGTAATTATAAAACAAGTTTTTATGAAAACCTTACCAGTAGAATATATAGTTTGTTTGTTTTTAAGAAGAAATTACGTAGTAAATCAACAAAATTATGTACTTCTATAAAAAACGTTTGTTAGTGTTGACAAGTAAAAGGATTAAAAATAATGTTCTAGTTTGAAACCACATGTCATGTAATATAGTTAGAAATAACTGTAAACAGCTGATTTCAATTTGGTTGGGAATTAGAAAGCTTAGCAATGAAAACTGAAACCATATCTTTATAATAAGAGCCTAATTTGACATACTTGGCGCTAAGTCAAATTCCATGTGCCAAACAACCAACCTTTTTTTGTATGGGATTTGCCGTCTGTTGTAGAAAATTTTTCTATTTTGTAGACAACAGCGATTACGAACAGTGCTTGACAATTTGACTCAGGGGGCTTGTCTCAATAATTTAAAAAAAGTTGGTTTGAACATTTATGCATTAAAATGTCCAAACCTATAGAACAAAATATGTGTGTTTTCTTATAAGATTCTTTCAGTGCTTAAAATTATTATAAAGATTTGTTAAACTGTATTATTATGTCCAAACCTAAAGTATAAAATATGTGTGTTTACTTATAAGATTCTTTAAGTGTTTTTATTATAAAGATTTGTTGAACTGTATAATTAATATTATCATTGTTTTATTCTTTCTAGACAAGTCTCTGGTCAAAAGCCAAGTCCAAAGAGGCAGCTGTGCAGAGGGAGAGGAGAGGGACTGGGGGCGGGCCATCCATAGGGAGTCAGCTAACCCAATCAGAAGAGGCCATTGTTAACATGTTAACTCCAATAATAGTTGTTGGCCATTCTGAAAGTAGAGTCGGAGGTATGCCGGACAATAGGAGAAAATATCAATGAGAGTTCTATGGAGGGAGGTAATCATGACACAGAAGATTCTTTTATTGAAACAGAAGAAATACTTATACCGCCAGTTGAAGAAACACACAATAGCAGAACCACGCCTCGTCCCAGAAGAAGAGGCGTGCAAGAAGATCTAGTAGAGCTAGCAAAAAAAAATCGAGATCAAAGAAGCATACATGAAAAAAAAACTAGCATTGATGGAGAGACATGTTGTTGCCATTGAAAAACTTTCGGATTCATTTGTTCGAAAAATTTAGGTTTTAATAGAGATACATAAAGAAAGTTATATATACTTTTAGTCGAGATATAGAAATGTTTCATATGAACAAAAAAATTCTTGTAATGAAACTTAACAGATTATTACTGTAAATTTATACGAACATGTTTTAAGAGAGATAATAAAAACAAAGCCAAAAACTCAAAAGGAACATTTATAAAGCGTATTAAAAGAGATTTATAAAAAAAGTTAAGTTCTTTCTATATGATATGTCTAACGCTTCTCTTCATTTACAAAACAAAATTTGATCAAAATATATTAACTATTTTCTTGTATGTAATTTTCTATATGATATGTCTTAACGCTTCTCTTCATTTACAAAACAAAATTTGATCAAAATATATTAACTATTTTCTTGTATGTAATTTTCTATATGATATGTCTTAACACTTCTCTTCATTTACAAAACAAAATTTGATCAAAATATTTTAACTATTTTCTTGTATGTAATTTTCTATATGATATGTCTTAACGCTTCTCTTCATTTACAAAACAAAATTTGATCAAAATATATTAACTATTTTCTTGTATGTAATTTTCTATATGATATGTCTTAACGCTTCTCTTGATTTACAAAACAAAATTTGATCAAAATATATTAACTATTTTCTTGTATGTAATTTTCTATATGATATGTCTTAACGCTTCTCTTCATTTACAAAACAAAATTTGATCAAAATATATTAACTATTTTCTTGTATGTTATTTTCTATATGATATGTCTTAACGCTTCTCTTCATTTACAAAACAAAATTTGATCAAAATATATTAACTATTTTCTTGTATGTTATTTTCTATATGATATGTCTTAACGCTTCTCTTCATTTACAAAACAAAATTTGATCAAAATATATTAACTATTTTCTTGTATGTTATTTTCTATATGATATGTCTTAACGCTTCTCTTCATTTACAAAACAAAATTTGATCAAAATATATTAACTATTTTCTTGTATGTAATTTTCTATATGATATGTCTTAACGCTTCTCTTCATTTACAAAACAAAATTTGATCAAAATATATTAACTATTTTCTTGTATGTTATTTTCTATATGATATGTCTTAACGCTTCTCTTCATTTACAAAACAAAATTTGATCAAAATATATCAACTATTTTCTTGTATGTAATTTTCAATATGATATGTCTTAACGGTCTTAACGCTTCTCTTCAATTACAAAACAAAATTTGATCAAAATATATTAACTATTTTCTTGTATGTAATTTTCTATATGATATGTCTTAACGCTTCTCTTCATTTACAAAACAAAATTTGATCAAAATGTATTAACTATTTTCTTGTATGAACAAAAAAATTCTCGTAATGAAACTTAACAGATTATTACTGTAAATTTATAGGAACATTTTATAATGTATTAAGAGAGATATAAAAACAAAGCCAAAAACTCAATAGGAACATTTATAAAATGTATTAACAGAGATTTATAAAAAAAGTTAAGTTCTTAGTAGGAACATTTCAAAAAGGTTTTAATAGAGATACATAAAGAATTTTATATATACTTTTAGACGAGATATAGAAACTTTGTTGACAAATGTCTTTTAATACAGCATTTTATAAATGTTCCTTTTAAGTATTTAGCTTTGTTTTTATATTTCTATAAATAACATTTTATAAAAGTTCCTATTAATTTACAGTAACAATCTGTAATAATATGTCATTAATACAATTTTTTTATGTTGTTCATATGTAACATTTCTATAAGTATCTCAAATAAGTTTTCTAAATGCTCCCGTTTAATATTTAACTTTGTTTATATATCTCTATTAATTCAATATAATGTAATAAATGTTTTCTTATACCACACTGAATATATATTTTTTTTCTTTCCTTCCAATTTTAATTTAGGTAGAATAATAAACAGTAGTAAATGCAATACACTTTATTTACTCATATATGTACAACCTTTCCATAATGAAAGGTATGTAATAATTTTGACAAATTTAATACAAGAAATGAGTTGTTAAATTAATTATCTATGTAAAAAAATAATTACTAGCTATAAAAAGACTACCAGGAAACAAAGCATTAACATTTAATATTTTTAAAGAGTCATCACAAATTAGTTGGACGTTAATGGAGTGGTAGCTCTGACGGTTTACATACACATGTTCAGGGTAATTTAAATTGTTTCCTGCTGGCGGTACAATTGCAACATGGGTGCAATCGATGCATCCGATTATACCTGGCAGATTGTACTTTCTATAAAACCTGAAACAAAAAGTTTTTTAGATCTATATAATGTTTTTGAAAATATTGTTTTTTGGTTGTATTATAAAATGTTACTATGAGGAATCTTTAGAATAGTTCCCCAACCAACACTTTTTTTTCAGGTATCCCGTAACAGACAAGTAATTTATTTTATTAAATAACATTTCACATAACATATTATTATGTAATTGAAAATTCAACGGGCAAAATAACATCTCATATAGTTCAGCAATGAGGTTCACCGCACATTCTGAATCTAGTGCCTTTTGTGAGACAAAGTTGGTGTGTGTCATGATTCTTTGAGAAGGTAATGCATGCTGCTGGTTACTACACACTAGGGATATGGCGTGATGGTATGTATTATCGAACCTGAAGTATATATTTGTTCCATTTGGATTCTACACTTCCCAACACATCCAACAACACACCTTAAGTAAATCAATACTATAGTTTACCTATTTCTTATACTCCTTAACTCTTGGATTGTGCTTGGAAATTTAACCCATGCATTGAAAATTTCTGGTTTATTTAGTACATCCACAAATTCAGTCAAAGATCTTGAGACGGAAGATTGCGATATATTATTATTTATGTTGCTTCCCACCTAGGTAACTGATAAGATCCTGTTCCCAGAAAATTTAAGGCTGTGAGAACCTGAAAAATATAAATCATGAATTAATTATATGTAGTAGGTTTATAAAAACGCAATGAACTTCATCAGCTAAGACATGAATCCATGAGCGTCAAATCCACTTTTTTCAAAATTTACCAAATGTGTCAAATCTTGATCTTCAAATCAAAATATGTTTTATCTGTAAAATTGTAGACAAATGGAACGTTCGACAAATTATTCTAATGCTCGTGTAGCAATAGTTTAAAGCGTTAGATAGTTTTTTCACCCACAGTCTCATTTCACCTTACAAGGGACTACATTCAGAATGGGTGAACCTCATTGCTGAATCATGTGAGATGTTATCCATTACCCGGCTCTTACGGGACACTTGCAAACAATGAAAATAGTGGAAGAACTATTCTAAGCCAGTGATTCACGCCGAAAATGTTCATGTAAAGAATACAAAAGTTTATAGTATTTACTTTCGACTTTCTCATTCATGATAGTCTACAAAAAAACCCATAAGAGAGATATTGGTTTAGTAAAAAATGATTAACATACCTTGGTTTCGACACTTAATGCAGATGCTCGAGATGGCAAACACATATGAGGAGTTACAACCTCGATAAGGGACTTTGTAAGTTTTTTGTTGAGGCGGAAGTGTTTTATGAAAGACGTATCGCTTTGTGCGAATGCATCCACTATTTTGGAATTATTACGTCGTCCGTGAATATTGTGATTCTGTTCAATAGACAGAATAACCAACTCGTCGAAACTAGCCATTATTATTACAAAAAAAAAACACGAAATTGGAAAAACAATGATTAAACACACTTCACTGATGTACTATGTCAATGGCAATCGTAATATGGCGGCTATTTTTGACAGATAAAATCATGCGACATTGATGCGACATTGAATGTCGAGTGGTCCTATATCACTCGTCGAAATCTCGAATGATTTTCATTCGACTATGTCGCATGTGAGACTCAAGAATAGCATATTCTAGAAATCGTGCGAAAGTAATAAAATGTCACATACGACATCGATAGGCGACATTGGAGAATAGGGTCCCTGATATATATTTTTTTAATGATATTTTCTGAGAAAAAATATTTTAAAGGAACATAATAAGATTCATTTTTTTTTTACAAAAAGAAGTTTAAAAATACCTAAGTGGTAATGAAACACAATTTTAACATGAATTTTGAATTACTTATTAATTATTTTTAGTGGTCAACAAAGACATTATCAAAAATGAAATTTGTATGAAAAGTAAATTCAGTAAACTATATTATTTTGAAAACACAATCGAAAACTCAACATAGAATCACATCTTTAAAATATTGTGAAAATTTAGCCATCTGATAATAATGGCGCATGCAATGTATAGTTATCATTATAAAATTATTAAACATCGCAAACATAAAAATTTATATTATAAAATTTTAAAAAATGTAGAAACTGATAACTTGTAATGTAATGTAGGATTCAAGAAGAAGACCATCCACATCATGGGGCTTCCTGCTACTGCAACAAGATACTCCACCAGATCTTCGAACAACCACGCAGAATCCTATTGATGACGATCCACTACAGCATCGTCACACTCCAAGGTCAATAAAGAAGTATGGAACTTTATCACTAAGATGCATCTGCCATGCCAATCTGTAAGCAGCATCAATGCCAGCAGTCTCACGGAGCATCGTGGAGGACCGTCGTTGGTACCGTCACCACTCACGCCCGCCACTGCTGATGAACCAGCCTCGGTTGCATTTTTGCAACATTCCTGTACCAGCATCATATCATATTTATATTATTTATTACTACGAGAGCGCACAAGTCTTCCTCGAGTCATCGTCAATACTGCCCTGACAAGGAACGATTTTGTAATGGACATCAACGTCTCATCTATCATGGACTGGACGCAAGGAGCTAATATGAATCCTTCTTGCGACGCATGAAGAAATCTGCCGCTCAGCATTCACGTGTTACTGTCTTGGGGAGCTAATATCAATTCTCCTCCGGTCACATGTAATGTACAAGGTTAACTGGAATCATCTCTGTTCCAAAGCCGTACTACGCACCGCAATCATATTGGACACCCTCGTGTTTTGGCTTCTGGATTAGCCCACGCAGGTAGCTGTCAATATATATACATATATATTATATATTTATTATATTATGCACTCACGCATAAACACGCTGGACACTGCAAACCATTCATCAAGCTGGATATCTACTACCGGACGATTTTCCCGAAGATGTCGGATCATTACGACATACCGCTGCATCTATCACATCCATACCACATCTACTTCTTATACCTAAACTGAGGACCTTGAGACAACACACGTCAAGAAGACGAAGAAACATCTACACGTCAAGAAGATGTAGAGCCATTTAAAAATTCAACGTATGACCTTCGCATAATCGACTTAGGATACGATAATTCTTAAAAAAATCAAATTCGCTTGTAAAGTAAACATGTAAAAAATTGTAAATAATAGCTTATATTCATATTTTCTTTCATGATACCTTTTTTATTAAGTAATCATATATACTTCTATATATATTTTTTTAAAGTTTAAAGTAAATTTTTTAAGCTTAGCAGTAAAATCTTGTAAAAACAAGTCATTTTTTTTATGTTGAATATCAAGAACTCATGCAAATGCCAAATAGAGCATTTAATGTGTTATTCCGTGTAAGAAAAAAAGTACATGTGAAAAATAATTGATAGACTCTCGTGTAGAGCGAAATAGTAAAAAAATTAAGAACGCTACTGAAGTGTTTAAAAAAAAATAAAACAATTAATTACAGTGCATCGAACAGTAATTACTGTGATCAGTGTTAATTTTTAGTATATAAGAGAACCACTTCTTAATAAGTATTTAATTTAAGTTCAACAAGTATTTAATTTAAGCTCAATAACTAATAAGGTAATAACATAATATATAGATCTAATTTTTTTTTGATATAGTATTTCTAAACTATTTGAGATCACTCAGAAAATCATAATATTTTGGATAACTTATAAAAAGAAATGGGTAATCTAAAGTAATAAAGCAATCAAAATGTTAGTGTTTGTGTGTGTGTATGTGTGTGTGTGTGTGTTTGTCTCACGCCTTCTGAAAAACCAAGAGCATCTAAAAATCTAATTTATGTGCGAACGTGTACCTGTATACCTGATGCAGTGTCACGCTAAAAATAATGCGATAAAAATGCTGAATTTTAAAAATATTTCAATAATTATTTTTTTCATACAAAATTTTCCAAGTCGTATCTGTCAAAAAAGTGTACATTTTGCACGCAAATATCTGTTAGTTTAAAAGTTAGAAGTAGGTATTTACACAAAAAAAATATATTTTGAAGTATAACTTAGCGTTTAAGTGAAAAACATGGTGAATATTTGGTATAATTATAATGTTTAACTTATTTTTAAAGTAAGCCTTTTGTACATAAACGCCGCCATTTTAATATCTTTTCATACAATATTTCATTTTCCCACCGAATGAATATGTTCTTGAAAATAATAAACCTTTGAAATAAATGTAATTATGAAATAATAAAATGAAACACAAGACATTACGGCAAGTTTTAAGACATATATTGTAAAAATGTGTTATTTATTAGTAAAGATATAGGCATAATAAAATTGCATAATTTGTAAATAATATTTGATTTTTCTGACAATTTTCATTTTTATAGCATCGAACAAACCAATGTAGGTACCTACATATTCAAAAAATGTATCCGAACCATTCGATATTACTTACGTGTTCGAATCGTTTCCATGGCTACAGAAAGAATGTGATATTCAAATAAAATTTGTTAGGAATCGAATTTATTTAGAAGGTTGTTGTAGGTAGGTACCTACCTAATACTATTTACTTACAAATCAACAATAATATACCTATACTGATTTCCTATAGGAAAATTATTTTATTTATTTATTTACCAACCGTTTGTCCGATTATAATGAAACTTTGGTGAATTGTCGAGCGTATGCCCAGGATGGTTTTTGGATTTAAACTTTTTTCTTATTCTTCTTCTTCTTCGTGTATTTGGTCGTTTTACCTATAAAGGGGGAGTATCCTGGGAAAAGAAGGTCCGACTGTCCCTCCATCTCTTCACAGGTCTTCCAGGACGGGTTCTGCATATAAACTTTTTTCTTCTTTTTCTTCAACGTGTACTTGGTCATCTTACCTATGAAGATGAACTATCCTGGGAGATGAAGGTCCAATTTTCCTTCCATCTCTTCGCAGGTTTCTGGATTTAAACTTTTTTCTTCTTCTTCTTCATCGTCTATTTGGTCATTTTACCTTTGAAGGTGGACTAACCTGGGAGAAGAATGTCCAATTTTCCTTCCATCTCTTCGCAGGTATCTGGATTTAAACTTATTTCTTCTTCTTCGTCTTCATCGTGTATTTTTGGTCATTTTACCTATGAAGTTGGAGAATCCTGGGAGAAGAAGGTCCAACTGTCCTTCCATCTCTTCGCAGGTATCTGGGTTTAAACTTTTTTCTTCTTCTTCGTGTATTTAGTCATTTTACCTATTAAGTAGAGCATCCTGGGAAAAGAAGGTTCTTTCATCTCTTCGCGGTTCTTCCAGGATGGTTTCTGGATTTAAACTTTTCTTAACCGACTGATGGGACGGGATATAATGAAGGGAAGGGAGGCACTAAAGGGCCTGAAGGGACGGGAGGTATAAAACTGCCTGAAGGGACGGAAGGTACTGAAGGGCCTGATGGGAAGGGACATAATGAGGGATTAAAGGGACGGGAGGTACTGAAGGGCCTGAAGGGGCGGGTCCTGGAGTCTAATTCTTTTTCTTCTTAATTTTATGTAGACCTTTAGGGCAGTTTTTATACAAACTATTTCCTATTGTCTAATTCATCTTCTTCTTCTTTTATGTATACATTTGGGTCATTTTTTTATAAAAATTATTTCCTTTAGTCTAATTATTATTCTTCTTCATTTAAGTACGTAGACTTTTGAGAGAGTTTTAATACAAACTATTTCCAATAGTCTTATTCATTTTCTTTTATGTAGACCTTTTGGTCAGTATTTATACAAACTATTTCCAATAGTCTAAATATTCTTCTTCTTCTTTTTTGTAGACCTTTGGGTGAGCTTTTATACAATCTATTTCCAATAGTCTAATTCTTCTATTAGGTATATGTATTTTTACTTATTTTATGTAGACCATTGGTATAGTTTTTTATACAAACTATTTCTTATAGTCTTATGCTTATTTTTCTCTTTTTTATTTAGTCTTTTGGGTAAGTTTTAAGTCTAATAGTCTATTGTGCAGAAATATTATTAACGATATGCACACTTGATGAAAATACATATGAAATGAATGGGATATGGGATGTGACGATATAACCTGCACTAGAATCTTTTCAATACTTTTGTTTAATTAAATTTAAACCATTTATATCATCCTATTTTGAATAATTTTCAACACCTAATATTTAAAGAATGGGGGTTGTGGCCATTACTGAACTCTTCACAACATTTATATTCAAATTAAAAACTATTTACTATAGTTCAAGTCTTCTTCTTCTTCGTTAATGAAGACTTTCAGTCAAATTGAGCAAAAATATAATGCACACTTGATGAAAAAATATAAAAACGAATGGGATGTGACCAATACTAGATCTTTTCAGTACCTACGTTTGTTTAATCAAATTTTAACCACATCCCAACATCCAAAATTAATAAATTTTCAATAGGTACACATTACAATTTGTTTTCGATGATAATATTTAAAAATGGGGGTTGTGGCCAAACCAATCTCTTTACAACGTTGATAAACAGTCATATTTAAAACCATTACGCATAGTCCATGCGAGCAGAAATTGTATAAATATTATACTTCATTCACACTTTATAGCAATATATAAAAAAGAATGGGTTGTGGCCATCACTTGAACATTTTACAATACTTAAACTCAATCAAATTTCAAACCACTTTTCATAGTCTGATATTGCAAAATAATTGGGTGACAATATTATAAAAACGATTGCTTTTTCTTTCACAATTTTACATTCTTGGCCAACGGCGGGACATAAAAGCTAGTTATTTAATAAAAAAACTATTTGTTTTCAATATATATTTATTTTGAAACAGATAACGTTTAAAAAAAAATTTGGAAAATATTAAAAGCATAAAAGATGTCAGAAATTGATTTTTATATGTACATAGTGAAAATAATGCAAATATTATCGTAGACACGAACCATTTCTATTTATTGACAAAAACCATTTCTATTTTTTTACAAACATGCAATCATGCATTATTTTAAAAAAAACAAAGTACTCACTAATCTCAAATATCATAAAAAGTTCATATTAAATTTAATAGGGAGACCAAACATGACTTACGTCACATGAGTAAGATGTTGGGAAACCAGACATAGAAAAAAGGATACAGCATACTTGTACATATTAGACTTAAGAACATAATATGTAATAGAGAAAAATATTTTTTTTAAAAAAAAGTAAAAGCGAAGCTGCTTAAATCAAATGTATCGAAGAGCTAAAATTATGTAAAAATAATTCAAAAATTTCGCTTTCGCTGGAGGGGGAATATGTGGCAGTCGGCCGTTTTGGGCCACGACCATCCCTACGATGAGCCGGTGACGCGGCGAGCGGTATATAAACGCGCACGCGCGAGGCGCGTGTACCACTCTGCGCCCGATCGTCACGTCTCCGGTCTCATACCGTTATTATAATTTTAGCTCCGCAAATTCATTACAACATTGTTATTTAGTTAAATAATTGTAAATTTGTATTTGAGTGTTTCTATTAATTTTTGTTTGTGCTTCAATAAACGTAAGTACCAAGACTTGGCGTATTTAATTTCATGACTATATTCAATTCCTTAATTATACTATTTATATTTGTGTGTTTGCTCTCAGCAGCACATAAGTAAAAGGGAGAGGTTTGGCCATCCAGGACACACGAATACTCTCTCGAACAACGGGTTCGATCCCCGGCGTCCGAGAGTAATATTCAAGATCCTGACTCTTTCGTGTAGTTTTCATGGGCATTACCTCAACCCCCTCAACGCCAAAGAAACACATTGCACTAAACCTTTTGCTGGCTGAAGGGCCTTGTTATCCAGTAACTTGGTTGTGTGGTTGAAGCGGTAATTTCTTGATGCACAGATAATAAATTATATACAAAATTGATGTTATGGAATTTAAGACGTGGCGAAAATAATAGCGGTAAGAGTAGCTATTTTTAATTTATCGGCGACGCCAAAAATGTTAAACAAGCGGCAGGTGTTAGCATTGATGACAGTGGTTTTTATAGTGTAATAAAGAGTGGTGGGGCTCGCGGGAGTAGGTACCTCGAACTCCAGAAGAAGCCTCTCGCGCCATTGGCCATTGGATCAGCGCATTGCTTGTCCCGGCGAAACATAGAGGTTCCATAATTAATCAAAATGTAGTGCAATATTAAATGCATTATAAATGAAATGGCCCGAACATGACCACTTCATTCATACATAGTAAATAAATAGGTTTGTTTTCTTAACCTACTGGTGTGTAATGGTTTCTTTTCCCGGTGGAAACAAAGTTTTCAATGTGTTTCCCATCAGGAATTGTGAGACAGTAAAAATCACGAATCTCCATATTGTGTCAACATGTTATTTGGTGCTTGTTAAATTGGTATTTGATATAGTAACTTATAGTTTCTTGTTTGATAGTTTCCCAGCACATTTCATAGATAGCAAAGCAAAATAACCGAAGTGTGTTCAACTCATTACCATATTGGTGTGAAGTTTTTTTTTCCTTGTAGAGTAAATGTTCTTTCGTTGCACAATCTTTCTGTAACATTTCAACAAACCCCGAAGACTCTGGACAGCACTTAACCGAGTGCGGACTGGACACGGCAGATGCACCGACTTCTCCTTCAAGTGTGGATGGCGGGACTCTCCTGAGTGTGACTGCGGTGCGGAGAGGCAGACTGTGAGCCATGTGGTGTCTGAGTGTGCTTTAAGAGCTTTTGGGGGGGACCCCTCGGAATTTATGGTCCTGAGTGAAGCAGCGGCCAATTATCTAGAAAACTTAGATTTTATTTTTTAACTTTTGACGGGCACTATAGTGCGACATATTGTTGTGATATACTTACTTTTGTGACCATAAGATAAATAAAAATCTGTAACATTTAATTGTTAAGTAAGGTTCATTTAATAACCTAACAAGACGTATGTTTTTATTATGGACTCAACAAAACACGATACCCCATATTCACAGAAGTCGATATTTGCCCGAAATAAGGGCAAGAATACATATAAAGTCTCAAATAAAATAAACTTTACAAAGAATTGAAAACAATAAACATTAATTTGTTTTGCAAATGATAGATTTTTTTTTTATTTCGACAGAATTTTTTCAGGCATTGATAAAAAATATATTATTCAAAATGAATTTCACCATTGAAAAACATAATATATTACTCAGAATTGAAAGATCAATGTTTCAATAGAGTCTGGCTAAGAAATAATTTCGCAATTTTCACTGAAAATTATTAGCATTATCAAGGATGACACAATACAGTAAAAATCAATTGAAAATGTTTTGGAATTTTCTGGGGATTCCGGCACAAGAAAATCTAAATTAAAAAATATGCTACGCAGTTGTTGGATATACTGGATAGAGTTTTTTGAATTCTATTACAGTTTCTTTCTTTCTCATAAATGACAAGCTTTTGCTTAGCTTTATTTTATATACATACTTAATATAAACCACGTTATTGAAATTGAAATTGCAATCTGTTTCGGAAACGAATACTTTTTTACTATGATTTGTTTTTTGTTCAGATAAATTTTTACAAATACTCTATATCTCTAACAATAAAAAAAGAACTTTAAACATCTGTATTAACTCTAGGTTAAATTTAATTAACAATTTATTAAATAATTCTCGTGTATGTATGTATATAATATTATGTTTATGTAACTATAAGTGTGTGAATAAAAATATGTAAAATCTATGTAATGTACTCTTGTCTGTGTTTCCAGTATTTTATTTGAAATAATCTTGTTTTTTGTATTTATCCATGTTTATATTACAACTAACAAAATAAATGAAAAAAAAACCGTTCCCTCAGGCAAATTTTCAAAATTTTCATAATTTTTACGTAGTTAGATGGTAGAAGTATCTCAATAATATTATCATTTCGAGTGTTTGTATGTATACTTACATATATATTTGTTACTCAATCACACGAAAACGGCTGACAGATTTTAGATGAAATTTGTCATTAATATAATATGTATATCCTAGATAAGACTATGGGTTATATATTTTTTTAATTCATTCACAGTGTTATGATTTTGATGATGTTTTTATGTATTTTTAATTTTTGCTTGATTTGAAATGTGTCTTTATTTTGTATTGTTTTTGGCTTTGTAATGTTTGTTTTTTTTTATAATTGTAATATTATTTTATATTATTTAATAGTTTCCCGTGTAGATTATTGTAACGCCATATTAGCACACATACCGCAATACCAAATCCATAGAATACAACTCATCCTCAATGCAGCAGCCCGTTATATTTACCAGATTTATAGTTTCTCGCATGTCTCACCAACACTTCACAAACTTCATTGGCTGAAGAGCCCAGAACGTATAGAATTTAAAACATGTCTCCTTGTCTTTAAAGCACTCAATAGCATGGCCATGGAATATATGTATATATATATATATATATATATATATATATATATATATATATATATATATATATATATATATATATATATATATATATATATATATATATATATATATATATATATATATATATATATATATATATATATATATATATATATATATATATATATATATATATATATATATATATATCGGAACTTTGTGTTCCATTTTCACCTAACAATAAACAAAGTACGCTAAGATCAATGACCCAATCCAATAAAAAACTAGTAGAAACCAATCTCACAAATAAGCCAAAATACCTAAATCAATCTTTTGGCGTTTCTGGACCAAAGTTATGGAACAATCTTCCAATGGATATAAGATGTGCCGAAAATATCAATGAATTCAAGAAGAAATTAAAAACTCATCTTTTCAGCAAATCGTATTCAAATTGTCCTTCATCCGTTCAATAATATTATGTTTACTAAATATTATGCAGTTTACTTTGAATCGACTATTTTTTATAATTAATTTCATCTGGATTATGTAATATTTATATAACTAGATTAATTTGTGATTTCTACGTATTTTTTTAAGTTTTATGTTTCACCATTTTCAATGTGTTAGCTATCGGACTAATTTTAACTTAATTTTAACTTATTGTATTTTTTTAAGTTTTATGTTTCACCATTTTTAATGTGTTAGCTATAGGACTAATTTTAACTTATTTTTTTTGCAAACTGAAAGCTCCCTTGAGGTGACCACGGTTGTCACTAAACGGCGCTTTTTTTTTTTTTTTAACGGCGCTGGCCGATTTACTAATGATATTAATAACAATTAAGCACTACAAATAATAACACTCAATTATTATTATTACCATTATACACTTCCTCAAAAGAATTAGCAGATCAATGCGTAAATTGTAAATTATTTAAAAGAGCAAAATAAAATGCAACAAACGCATCATCAAGCTTTCAATTGGGAATAGTTCACCCATCCAGATACTTAACATATCAAAGGATTAGGCTCTGAGGAGGTCTCTATACTACCTAACAACCCTTCTGATTCCCGAATATTAACGTTTAAAAAATCTTTAACGATTCTACATGTATTCATTATTACCGTTTTTTGCATTTTTATTATTAAGTTTTTTGATAAATCTATAATTTCTAAATTACGGATTAACGATTTTGGAATAATGCCAAAGTCTTTTAATCTCGTTACCTAAAGCGGTATATTTTCTAATTTTTTCATCAAAAGTTTTTATAATATTACTAGAATTTGGAATAGCCACGTCGCAAATATATGTTATTTTTTTAATTTTATCATGTATTATTAAATCGGGTCTGTTATGTTGAATTGACCGGTCAGTTAATATTGTTTTATCGTAATAAAGCGAAATATTATTATTTTCTAAAAATGAAATCGGATCATATTCATAATATGGTTTTATGTTTATCGCGTCAATTAATTTATATTTAATAGCTAAATTTTGATGTAATATTTTTGCTACCTGATTATGTCTAAATGTATATTCTGATTGCGCGAGAAAAGAACAGCCCGATATTATATGCTCGATTGTTTCCGGAAAAGCCAAACATTTCCTACAACTATCATCTACTACATTTATGTCTTTTATTATATATTTTTGATAATTTTTAGTTTTTATTACTCTATCCTGAATCGCTATTATAAAACCTTCTAAATATCCTTATTATTATTATTATTATTTATTTTAGTTTAGTATTTGTACTATGTAAGCAAAGAGCTACTGCATTCCTAAACATAAGGAAACATTAATTAGTTGTTTTTTTATAACATGTATTGAATGTTAATCATATATTGAAATATATAATAAAAATAATTATATAAAAAAATGGTCATCGGTTAAATTTATCAAAAACAATGTGTATTGCGTATCGATTTGTACATACGATTGGAAAGCTTTTCATTTTTATTCGCTTTATACGTCGTTAAAATCAATTTAATATTTTTGATGAACGTTACAACAGGACGTTTAAAAGGGGATTTAGCAAAAAATATTATTCAAAATTTATTGGTATCATTATTTTTTATTGCTGTGTCCAATGAAACGAAATTTGGGTGTATTTTATAACAATAGGTTTTTGTAAAAGTACATAAAATCTATTTGTAAATCTATAACAAATAATGCCATATTATGGCTGTCGTGTATTTATAATAAATTATTGAAGCATGAATCTAGGGTTAAGAACTCAATATAATATGAATCTATGTCGCTGATGATAGCGCTCTTGGTTAGTAATCTAGTGGCCCTCAGTTCGAATTCTGCGAATGTGTGAGGATCAATATTATGTATTTGATTAAGGACATATTTAAAAAATCATGAACACTTCCTTGCATTTTTTGCAAATTCCGGTTTTCTAAGCCTACCTCAGACATGGTACCAGAATGATAGTTTGCATGACTAGTATTTTATTTCAAACATAAGTAAAATACCTTATCATTTAATTATTTAATAAATTCGGGGGCATGAAAAGAGCCTCCACGCAGAGTGCACTCACAAAGAGAAAATAAATATGAGACAAAAATCAAAATGACAAATAACAAAGCACTCAGGCGCCCCCTGGAAACGACTCTGTCAGCTAATCTTTTCACCACCAAGTCATCACCAAAAAGATCGCAAATCACTGGAGGCACACAATATAGGTTGATGATCTTGGACACGGAAAAGTAAAGTAAAGTAAGTAATTCTTGATAATCACTTTTCGTAATATGTATGTATTAGTTTTATGTGTATTGAACTCATTTGTTTTGCAATCGTGAAGCTCATGGAGTCAAGGTTGAAATTTTATGTTTTCAATCTATTTTTATACTAGAAGGGAAAGAAAATTGCGAATAATAGGAGAGAATAGATTGTTTTACTGGATGAATGTCTGGGTGTGGAATAAAAGGAGCAGTTTTATGGCGGGAGTAGAAAATTGAACATCGAGAAAGAAATTGAAGAAAATTTGACAAAATTCTCACAGAAAAAAAAATAAACAGTTACATCAGGAGATTTCACTGCAAATGGATTAGATAATTTGCACTATGGTAATGTATAATTCAATGTTTTTTTCTTTTACATACATCATATCGGTAAGCTACTAGTTTTATTTTTGGACTAATATTGTGTGAGCATAATCATTATTAAAGTTATTCTTGACTTTAATGTATATATTTATTATTTTTATTTAATTAATAAAATTAATAGAATGTTAATTTTTTCAGTACAAATAAAAAAAAAAGGTTTGCTAGCAATGATTTTATGTACATAAATAAATGGTCCACTAATTCAAAAGTACCATTCAGTAGATGCTCTTTGAACGAAACGCATCAGTGGTCAACACTTTAAATTAGTGGAATAAAGTTAAAAAAATGTGTTTTTACTTATTTTTTTAAGTAATTTTATAATATTGATAATGGAATTCCATCACGTATTAGCAGTCGAGAAATTAGAAATATCTATAGGTAGTTTGTTTAACATTTGTGGGGCAATAAAACCAAATTGGTGCTGTGATAGGGTTGCATTGACTATAGGTATCTGGAAGTTGGGAATGACTGAAGTTCGTGACATATAAACTTGACGTTGATGTAATAGTGCATTTTTGTATTTTAATTTACAGTAAGAAACTGCATCTTGATATATTATCATGACAATCAGATAACAATGATTCTTTTTCATTTTTATAAGTTTATAATTATTTCTTATTTATAACATTGAATTGAGACAAACCTGAATTTGGAAAATTTTCTATGATAAAACAGAGGAATGTATTTCTTCTTCTTCTTTTTCTTAGCCTTGTCCTTCTTTAGGTAGGGTCGGCTCTCCTAATCCGTCGGCGTCAGGATGATCTTTCCTGTATCTTCGGGGCTGGTATTTATCCATGAGCTTCCTCATATTCCTCCACCAAAGAGAGGAATGTACGAAACTGTAAAATGAATAAATATTCAATAATGATTTGACAACAAAAAATGATTGGTAAGCCTTTGATAGAGCAAACGTTAAAGGAAAGACGAATAAGATACATATATACCACCACGCCATGTCCCTCACGGGGTAGGCACATAGAGACGAACGCCACATTGTTCTATCTTGACACACATTCATCACTTCGTCAACATCTTATACATGTCCGTTCGTTGTTCGTTCACAAAGTCGTGCCATCTTTTTCTTGGGATATAATAAGATATATCACTTTCTTGACAAAAATGCTCCAAAATCATATTTCTTCTTCTTCCGGTGCCCTGTCAGGAACCCCCGACGTTGGCGATTACACTGGCGAATCCCTTTCTGTCCTGTGCTGCTCAGAATAGCTGCTCCACAGTTCTGAAGCCCGTCCATTCCCTGATATAACGCAGCAAGGACATCTGTCTTCTCTCAGTCTCTCGGCGACCATCTATCTTGACCTCCAGTATTAAGTGGAGTAATATAGAAAGGAGAAGAGTATATTTAAAAAAAGTATTTAAATAAAACAATAAAATTTTTATGAAAATATTTTTAATTTATATGTATATTTATTAAAAATAAATTGTAAAGTAAAACATGAGCAACGAGAAACCACTCGAAAAAAATCTTTGATACAGTTAACGAGAGTGGTTATGTATTGATAATAGGTTTATGAAAGTTTAGAGATTGATGGTTTAAGTTTAAGAAAGCTTGACAAGCCTCAAGGTTAGATTTTATGAAAAATTTCATAGCAGATCTGCAAATGACATAAAAGGTCGGGAGAAAGCCAGCAGTACCGATGGAATGAGATTCACTTTGGAAGAAGTATCCTCAATTTACTGTACTTGTTGTGCTGAGGAAACTGAACACTTTACACGTATCTCATGTAAGTAAACAAAGATTCAGAATCGTGTTAAAAAAACCACTTTGTACAATGTTTCCCAAAAACAACATTTATTTACAACCTGGCTTCAAAAATGCGTTTTCCGACAAAATTCTCTTGTCATCCGAAACTTTAGCGTAGCATTACAACTTTTACGCTTGCGTCTAAAAATGTCATAATTACGTTCTGGAGTTGACAGAAAGATAATTCATAAAGAGTTGTGTTCGTTGTCTTGAAATCTACGAGTAAATATATTTTTTTTATATTTAAAATTATTGTTCGTCTAACTACCACAAAAAATTATGTCGTGATTACCATTTACCACCTGTTTTCACATTTGAAAACTTGATTAATTATTTTCTGGCGGTACAGGCCTCAACGGAGCCAGGAGACCGACTTTAGATAATGACAATTCGCTTGCGAATCGAGGCATAATACGAATACATATAGTCAAAAGTCATAGTAATAAGTAAGATTCATGATTTTCCCATCACTTTTGCGGCCCGAACCTCTACTTTTCAAGTCTGATTGAATGGGTTAGGCTATTCTTTTCTACAGGATATAATATTTACCCTTCTTTTTCTTCTTCGTTTAGTAGACCTACAGTACTGTGCGAATTAATGGAATATTTGTATTAAATGTCATTTTTTACTTACAAAATCACTATTATATCAATTTTGACAAATTTTTAGTGCCAAAAATTGTTATTTATGGTTAATTTATTCTTTTGAGATCTCATATTGCTATTTATCGGTGAGTCTATAGTTTTTTTTTCACATTTTCTTAGAAAATGATTTATTTCGAAGTTGCTTGAACATATTAACAGTGTTTTTGCGTTGATTTTAAGTCATGGATATGACTCCGAGGAAAAGAGAAAAGATTATAACTTTAAGTGAACACACTTCAATAATCCAAAAAGAGATTGGCAGTGAGTGTTTCAGTGAGCCAGGGACCAGTCAGCAACATTACTTAGCAGAAAAGAGAAACAGGGTCGTTTAGTAGACCTAGTTGGTCTGTTCTTCAGAAACTATGCCTCCTGGGATGATGAAGTCCAGCCATCAGTCCATCTCTTGGGTGTTCTACCGGGTAGGCGGCGGCCAGAATGAATTTCTATCTTCATACGTAGATAGACTTTGTGGCACATTTTAAAAGATTTCTTATAAAAAACTTTTGGTACAAATTAATTTTGTTTTAACCACTTTGAGTAACTTATAGTCTAACTAGTTTTCAGAGCTGACCTGAAGAGGGAGCGGTCAGCTCTGAAAACGATTTAGACTATAAGTTACTCAAAGTGGTTAAAACAAAATTAAATTGTACCAAAAGTTTTTTATGAGAAGGAATTTCGTTTGCTACTATGTATGCAAGTCTATCACTGTCCCTCAAATGTTTTTTTTTGGATCTACTACATCGAACGATGTCCTGTATTACACATGTTTTCCTTATTTGAACATTGCGAACACGATCTCGGAGAGTTTTACCAGTGATTAACCTTAGGACCTTCATCTCCGTTGTCCTTAGGACAACGATATTTACTCAATTTTGCTAATTTTATTCGGAAAAGGCAATATGATTAAAAAAATGAACTTCGCTAACTTTTGTAGAATATTAATTTTTATCGAGCATATTATTTACTACTTTTTTTATAAATAATTAACAAAATGTGCGTATTGGGAGTACATACCCCACAAAACCACATTTTTGAAGGCTTAATCAATATTTAATTTTCAGCGATAAAAGTCAATCAATAAATTAAACAAACACGGTCAGTAGCGATTTTGCATCGCTCCGACAAGACCTCAACTTGAACCTCAAGAAATTGAGTACCTACCTTATAATCGAGTTAACTTTAAGGAAACTTTATTAATATAAACACGACATCTATGGATATAATGATTATTTCTGAGGCGATGAAACTGTGGTATTTTATAATTAAAATATAATAAATTCCCTTTTGTATTAAAAATTAACGCCTCAGGCGGTATTTCGCAAGAAACTGGCTATTGGGTTAAATTGAATTTTTAATTAAAAAATGGCGAATGATTCGGTCAAATAAAAAGAATTGAGAATTTCAATTATGTTATCGCTTGTTTATATTATCGGTTGTACGTCGGTTGTCGGAGACGCTGGACGCAGTTTTTACTGTGCTCCCGGATTATCTCCTTAATATAGGAACAGAACAACGTATCGTAATAAATAAATAGTAGGTATGTTGTACGGGTACTATATGTGGAATGTGATATGTGAATATAAAATATGTGTAATTTGGTGGTGTATAACAGTTCTGTGAGGTGAATAAGTTTTTGTGATCTGCAAATGACGCTAACATTAGTGTATTAAATACGGACCAATATTCACACACTATGCAACAGAAAGTGTAAACAGAATTCCTGGAATTCACTGTCCGCCACATGTTACAAATGTTTCGCCGGTTAATTTCTACCTACGGCAGTGGGATTAGGAGTTTTACGACAGGGTCCTTTATGATAGGGCTGTGCCGTATCTACAGTCTGCACCCAAGAACAAGGACATACAGCATCCCGCGTGGTCATAGATGAATGCAGTCATAAAAAGAACCCGACAGGCCGGCAGAAGGAAGACTGCGCCAACACTTATCAATTGAAATGAACTCGAGTGACTAAATAAATATGTAGAAGAGGACTTCAGTGAAATAGTGACCAAAAAAACAATATCTAGTATAAGTATCAGTAGATGTAAAGTGATAGGTCATAAGTTTTTGTATGTAAGTTGTTTTGTAGGTAATTGTAAGTAGTATAATATAGTCAAATAGTGTGTCCAATTGTAGGTGATGTATGTAAAAGTGCGATGTATGTATAATTAAAATAAAGAAAACCTCCTGGACTCCTCCGGGAAAACATCGATGAAGCCCGCCACTCGTCATGTTACGGTCCAGGGGGTAGGCGAAAAGAAGAGAACCGAATGTAGAGTGGGAGTCTGGAATATCAGAGGAGGGATGGACAGAAAGATGAATGAATTGTGTGATATAATGAAAGGAAAAGAAATTGACATATTGTGTGTAAGTGAGACAAAAAAGAAAGATAGAGGGATGAACGTTAGGAATGATGGAACTATAGAGCTTTGGTCAGGAGTGAAGAGAGACGAATTTGCATGCAAAGGAGTCGGTGTGATTCTAGCGAAACGTATGGGGAAATGTATGAAAGAGTACAAGCTTGAAAGTTCTAGACTGATGTGGGTAAGGCTGAAGATCGGAATTACAAGCGTGTTCCTAATAGTAGGATATGCGCCTGGAAACTCCGACAGTGAAAGTGAAAAGGATGACTTTTGGAACAGTGTGACCGAAATAATAAATGAGAAAAAAGATAATGAAAGAGTGATTCTGGCTGGAGATCTAAATGGATGGGTTGGAGTCCGTAGGAAAGATTATGAGTCTGTCCTTGGACCCCACGGTGATAGCAGAGTGAATGACAATGGTAAGAGACTACTGGAAGTGTGCACGGAAGGGAATTTATTTGTGGCGAATTCAGTATTCAGCCACAAAAGAGTTCACCAGTATACATGGGAAAGGGGGAATGAAAGTTCTATAATAGACTATGTATGTGTTGACGCCGCACTAAGGAAAGCGACAGTGGACACTAGAGTGTACAGGGGCGCGGATCTGGAGACAGATCACTACTTGGTGATATCAAGAATTGTTCTGTTTACTGGCTGGCGCTCTAAAACCCACCGAAGTGAACCACCGAAGCGAACCAAAGTAGAAAGGCTGCAAGATGAGAGTGTAAGAAAACAATATACGAAAGATACGGAAAGTGAACTTCTTAGAGCAATACACAGGAGTGAAAATATCGAGGAAGCATGGACGACACTGAAAGAGACCGTATGTAAGACAGCGAAAAAGGTATGTGGTATTGCTAAAAGAGGTGGAATGAAAGGCGATGCATGGTGGAATGAGAGAGTTAAGATAGTTGTGGGTGAAAAGAAGAAAGCATGGATGGCATTAATAGCCGCGAAAGGATCGAATAATGAAGAAAGAGCAAAAGAGAATTATAAAGTGTGCAAGAAGGTAGTCAAAGACACAGTAAAAAGGGAAAAAGATGGTATAAAAGAGAAAGAAAGCCTGAAAATAGCCAACGACTTTCCTGGAAACATGAAAATGTTCTGGAAAGGCGTAGCGAAAAGAAAAAATGGAACTGTGAAAGCTTCGAAAGGAATAAATGATAAAGATGGAAAAATAATTATGGACGAAGACGGCGTGACGGCGTGAGTCAGAGAACATGGCAAGTAAGCGAAAGTGATAAGGATGAAATAACGCAAGAAGAAGTGTTTGAAGCAGTAAAACACGCGAAAGCGGGGAAAGCTGCCGGGTATGACAGTGTATCAGCTGAACTTATAAAATATGGCGGCGAACAGACGTTGGAGTGGTGTCTCTCTCTTTTCAACAAATGTTGGGAAGAAGGACACACTCCCTCAGACTGGAGAAATGCAGTCGTTGTACCTATGTATAAAGGTAAAGGATCGAAGCTCGACTGCAAAAACTATAGAGCCATAAGTTTATTAAACTCAGTTGGTAAGATGTATGCAAGGATCCTGGATCAAAGAGTGCGAAAGATTACAGAAAGCAAGATATGGGATGTCCAAGGTGCGTTTGTGGGCGGCAGAGGATGTATAGACCAAATTTTTTCCCTGCGCACGGTCACAGAAAAGGTTCTGGAAAAAAATCAGAAAATTTTCTGTTCCTTCATAGACCTAGAAAAGGCGTATGATAAAGTTGTTAGATAAAAATTATGGGATATACTAGCAGTGTATGGAGTGAAGAGCAAACTGATACGCGCAATCGCGTCATTATATGAGAACAGCGAAGCATGTGTTCGTGTCAACGACAAAGTGACAACGTGGTTCTCTATAAATAATGGCGTTAGACAAGGATGCGTGCTATCTCCATGGCTCTTTAACTTGTACATTGATTTCTGCATAAGAGCCCTTAAGGATGAAAGCAAGGGTCTGAAATTGAGTACTGTAATGGTGCGAGATTTGATGTATGCAGACGATAAGGTTCTATTAGCAGAAAGTATGGAAGAGTTACAGTATCTTGTAAGTATGGTATATGAAGGATGTATAGAGAATGGACTTAGGATGAATGCCAGCAAATCAAAGACAATGGTCTTTGAAAAGAGTGAAAGCAGAACAGCGTGTAAAATAAGAGTAGAGAACGAATGGCTCGAGCAAGTCGACGAATATGTGTACTTGGGAAGCATATTTCAACGGAATGGACGACTCGATAAAGAGATCGAAAGAAGAGTTATGGCAGGAAACAGAGTGAATGGAGCACTAAGACCAATTATGAATGATCGCAACATATCAAAGGATGCCAAAGTTGCCATTCATAACGCCGTCGTAGTGCCAACCTTGACGTATGCAAGTGAAACCTGGACATGGCAGAAGACGCATGAAAGTAGAATAAATGCAGTTGAAATGAGATCGTTAAGAAGGATTTGTAATAGAACGATGTATGACCGGGTAAGAAATGAAGACATAAGGAAAGAATGTAAGATGAAGAAAGATGTCATTACTAGAATGAAAGTGAACACATTGAGATGGTTTGGTCACATGGGGAGAATGAATGAGGAGCGCCTGACGAAGAAAATATACAAAGCGGAAAGGAATGGATTGAGAGGTCGGGGACGCCCAAGAAAGGGATGGCACGACCATGTGAACGAAATTTTGAAAGACGGAAATGTTAGAAGTGTGAGCAATAGACGAGCATGTATGAGACGATGCATGAATGTGGACGAAGCGAGGGATGCGTGCCAGGATAGGAAAATGTGGCGTTCGGTTCTCTCTGCCTACCCCTCAAGGGACATGGCGTGATGGTATGTATGTATGTTGTTTATATTATATTACATCTGCAAAAAACAATTATATGAGAGAAAAACACATAGGATACTTGGACCTTTGCAGTAAAATGAAGTTAGGAGAATACTGTACAATGAAGAGGTCTAAAATATTTGTAATGAACCACTGAGTAAATAAATATTCTTGGTCTGTATTATGAACCAAAAATCGTTATTGCATACTGCTGTCTCTCCTAATCATTTACATTTAGTTCTAATTTGGGCTGTTTGGTGCCATCTACAATGTCATCTGTCCACGAATTAAGTGCTGTTCCTATGCCTCTTTTGTTGGATCAAGCCCTCCACTGACAGTGTCATGTCTCGCCACGTTCAATTAATCAAAATATGAGGCTGCAATGGGCGAGGTGCATAAAGAAAACTTCACACAGAGCTTCAAGAAAGGCCTTAACTTAGATAGCCGGATGAAATTTCAAGGACTGTAGGAGTGCATGCCAAAATAGAGGGAGAAGGCGACGAATGCTGTAGATCAAGGCACAAAACATGTTTGTAGAGTCAATGATGAATGAATAAAATGAAACCACGTAAGAGTTTTTTTGTTAGTAATCGTAAATCCTTACACTTCATTGTATATACTTTATATAATTTTTTATCTTCAACTTACTCTTTTGTGAAGATCTTGAGATCCGTTCATGCCGCTGAATTAGTAGTTTCCTGTGATGTTTTTTTTATTTGTTTATTTCCATAATACATAAAATTAATATAGCACAACTAAACTAACATTAACATTCACATTCTGTCATTACTTTATAAGACTAATTATATTCCCTATTCACCACAATATTTAAAAAATAACGTCGTTTTCTTGTCAAGTCACGGCCTATCCCTTCGATCTGCTGAACGTACTACACTAGCTATCCCCATTCACAATACAGAAGTTTTCAGCTCCTCTTTTCAAGTACAATCAGCTAGACTATGGAATGGCGTAAGTGATGAAGTAACGTCATCTCAATCCATTCAAATATTTAAAGGTAAACTAAAAAAACTTTATTTGTCAAATAGTTCCTGAATTCCTTCTATATCCTTCCGTAACCTCCTTTTCCTCATTGCTATGCTCAGTGTTATTTTTATTATTCTTTTTTTTAAACTCTCTTTTCATTTTTTTTTCTCTTTGTTTTTTTTTTATTTCATACTCTTTTATGTTATTTATTATCAATTTATTTCTCAATAAATTAGTATTGTACCAATTTAACTTAGAGACTTCACGTTGCTCGGGTTGGTTGGAAGAAATTGACTAATGGCAATAAACCTGCCTTTGTACACATGTACATAAATTATATAAATAAATAAACAAAATATTAAAATGAAAATTATTACCTAACAAAGCGAAACCTGTTCTGAGCTAATACTTACAACAATTACGCAATATATTTCGCTACATAAATTCTCAATTAACAAGGTATAACATATAAGAAGTGTACAAAAGCATAAAAGAGCAAACTCACAAAGAATTGTGTATTTAAAGATGCATGAGAGCATAAGAAAAGATCTTTGAGTGGAAATATTATCTTACAAGAAACGCTGATTCTTTCTCTGACTTTTCTCTCTTTCTCTGTATCATCAAATCAGTAACCAGCTTTCAAAAATTATGTCCACTCAGCTGGACTAAGACCAAGATGCCAGATACAGTTCTATTGTATATTTTGTGGATTCTAAACTGTCATGCCATCGTTTTGGAGGTCTTCTAGATGTTCTTCCGCCTGAGTTCCACTGAAGATATATCATCTTGATTTTTTTTTATTTATATGTCCTATCTAGTATCGTCTTCTTTGTCAAGCTCATCTGACGATTACACATTTCCCTTAGTTGTATCTGTATTTCTTATTCTATCTGTACGGCCACACACCGCCGGAAGCATTACATAGACAACACCTCTGGGAGTCCATATTGACTCCAGTCTGAGTCTCAAAAAACAAATAAACAGCACAACATCCTCTGCTTTCTACCACTTACGACGAATAAAATCTATCAAACGAAATATACCCACGGAAGTAACGAAATCTCTAGTAAACGCATTCGTTATTTCCCGCCTGGACTACTGTAATGGTATCTACGCAAACTTCCCAAAGCTTGAGCTAAACAAACTTCAATCCGTCTTCAACGCTGCTGCTAGGCTAATCACCGGAGCCGAGAAATTCTCACACATATCCAACCATCTACGAAATCTTCACTGACTAAAAGTGCCAGAGAGAATCAAGTACAAATTGTGTTTGTTGATTCTCAATGCGATCCATGGCATGGCTCCCACGTATCTTTCAGACTTCTTCATCCCTCTCACCGTAAACGAGCGACAACAAACACTTCGGTCAGCCACCACATCCATGATTGGCAAGTTAACTGAAATAAATAGAATCAACACTACATCCTTCGGTGATCGTGCTTTTGCTGTGGCTGGACCAGCCTCGTGGAATAAACTACCACCTGAACTGAGGCAAATCGACAACTTAGCACTATTCAGGAAACACCTAAAAACTCACTTCTTCCGCGAGTCTTACAAAAACCTGTTATAGTTATATTCAAAGCGTCCTTGAGGTGAGGTTATCACAAAAACGGCGCTATAAAAAATATCTCCATTATTTATTTATTATTATTTATTTATCTCTTAGTATATTTCCTTTTATTCATATCATGTTTCCATTTCGGAAGTTTATAAGGATTTTTATTTGATAAATAAAATAGAAATATCCAACTTAAAATACTGGAAGACGAATGTTGAAATAATATTGAGATATTGAAGGGTATCGAAGCAATAAACAGAATTGGCAGTAAATAAAAAATAACCGAGGTCTAATTGAATATTCATGGTATGTTGACTCTACAAGTGATTAATGTTTAGTGCCACGGCACGATGGCGGACGATCAATAATGAAGACTAACCCAATAATGAATAATATCCCGTAGAGTCCTACCAAATACTGCTATAACTTGGGTTTGCTACATTAGATACCTTTGAAGGAAAGTGGTACAACTTGATCATATTAAATATTTTCAATAAACGAAAAATGCAGGGCTTACTACTGAAACGTTATTTTATTTTTATTTTTAATTAACACAAAGAACATAAGATAGTTTGATTACATGGATTAATAATAATATATATGATACATCAATTATCTAAATCTAATGTCAATTAAATGTGTCAAATACATTTTTGTTTGTGTGTGTGTAGTGTAAGTAATTAATTATTTATTTATTTAATTATTATTCCACTTATGCAAGAGAGAGGGTGTGTATATGTATGTGTGTGTGTGAGGGTGTGTGTGTGTCAGTGTGTGAGGATGTGTGTGTGCGTGTGTGTGTGTGTGTGTGTGTGTGTGTGTGTGTGTGTGTGTGTGTGTGTGTGTGTGTGTGTGTGTGTGTGTGTGTGTGTGTGTGTGTGTGTGTGTGTGTGTAAAAGAGAGTATGTGGACTTAAGAGTGATGGCCCATGGTTAGCTCTCGTTTTCTTAATTATCTATTTGTGATATTTTCCGTCGATATTCGATTGGGGAGTCGTAAAAAATGTCCAAGTTTAAAATATCCACATACCTTGTGTAAGCATCCATGGCTCTATTGATTGGTGAATTTATTGCAGCATTTGTTTTATAATATTTGCATTTAAATAATGGTGTATGTCTTGTACGTCGTATAGGTATATTAAAGTCAATAAGTGTGAGTATATCGGCGGAGTCTATATGGTTATTTAAAACATTGTAAAGAAAAGATAAATCAGTGATTGTTCGCCGGTTCGCTAAACTTTGAATATTATTAACCGTTGTATTATTGTTGTATTTATAGTTGAGTCGTTTCAAAAATTTGCGTTGGATATTTTCAATATTTTTTATATGGATTTTGTACAGCGGGTTCCAAATATAAAGGTGATAAAGTAGGGAGGCTGCGATGGAAAGACACGTAGAAAGAATGGGGGATGAAAGAGTGCCAAAGAGGACCTTCACACAGAGCCCCAAGGTAGACGAAGCATTGGTAGACCTATGCTCCGATGGCTGGATGGCGTGCAGCGGGATATGGAGTCTTGATGCAAGGGTCTGGAGGGTTGCATGCCAGGATAGAGGGAGAAGGCGAGGAATGCTGGAGAAGGCTAAGGCTCACAACGAGCTGTCGAGCCATTTATGATGATGATGACTACTGATAACTGATGATTCTCACACATTTAATGCAAATAATAAACCCTTTTGTTACTTAACAAAAAGAAAACAAAAGTACCCAATTATATTTGTCAAATGATTGTGATTTTACCTTTTATTATATATGTACATAATATATTGATCTTCGTGTATTATTCTTGTTTTCTCTGTTGTTGTGATCGATACATATTAATATGGATTGTGGTTATATTGTTTATTTATTTATGTATTTTAATCATTTTGCACACATAACATTAAAAGTGGCAATATCTTCCAAATTGTGCAAATTGTGTGCATGACATGCTCCAATTTGTTTATCCGAATATGAAATTATATAAACGCAAAAAACAAACAACAATAAAAATAACGAAAAGGGGGGAAGAGGAGAGGAGGGGAAAAATACATGATAAGAATACAAATTAAAGTATTATGTGCAAGGAAAGGATGCTCCAGGTTTCTTTTGACAGCGGGAAGTGTTAATGAAAATCGAAGTTGTGATGTGATGTAATTTATTTTTTCCTATTAATTTGCTAATTCTTGTTTTTGTGCTTTCCTAAATTTCCAAAATTGCTTGGAGCAAACCAATTCTAGGATTGTGACCATGTCGAAGAAATAAGATTTACAATTCTTTACTTCAAGTTTTCTTACTTTTAATACTATCTACATACACCCTCTAAGGCTTTTGTGTATTCTTTTGTGAAAAAACAAATGAAATTTATGAATGATTCTTTATACAATAATAGGAGTATTAAACCCCCCCCCCCCCGTACATTAATTTATATCAGAACGGAATTTTTTTGATGGATCTCTAAGACAATTGATATCAGATTTGTATTTTGTTTAAAAATAATTCAGTTTAAAGTTTCACTGTTACATCAATCAAATAAAATTGTCTCTCAAAACTGAATTATTTTCTATTCAAAACAAATTTGTTTCTCTTGACTGAAAAAATAGGTAACATTTTGTACATTTTAACCTTGGTACCATTTAGCATTAAAACATTTCTGTTTCAAGTCTGTTTTGTATATAGATGGTAGAACACGATCACAGATTGTCGCAGACTGTATAAGATATTGACAACTAAGAAGGTAAGTACCTACTACAACTTCAGATCCTTAGAGATTTGTGCTGTGTGCTGAATAATCATTTGTCCTGTTCAAGATTTTACCACTTGGATGGTTAGGTACTAATTTGTAGCTAGTTTACCTTTCATCCTATAATTACCAGACCATATTACGCTATCAATTTGTGCCCAACGCCAACATATTTCAATTATCGTTTTGATTCCTCATTTGTAAATTGAATTCGACAGATGTTTCGTCTTCAAACATCACACTGAAGATTGTAACTTTAAACCTAAAGCCATATCTACAAAAATAAGTTTAAACAATAGTCAATTAAAAGATGGTTCTGAATTTTGGGTGCTAAGTTAAAAGGATGAGAGGTCTCTTATTGTATTTGAGAGGATTATTTTCAGAACTATACGGCAATACGGATGAAGTCTTCACATTTTATGACCAATCAAACATCTTAAAGTTATGAAAACAGGGGAGCTGCGATTGGTCTGGCATACCTACAGAAAGAATGAGTATTGAGTAAAGGAAAAACACCAAAAATAACAAAAATTCACCAAAATATCTTAAGAAAAATGTTACTCTCTTGTCAAATCTCTGTCTACCTTTTCAACCCTCATTCATCATTATCCCCATTCATTCTATTGAATTTTTCAGTTCCTCTTTTGACGTACAATCAGCAAGACTATTGGGACAACTTAAATGAGGATATTCATCTCATTCGATTCAACTCTTTACAAAAATACTATAAAGCTGTTATACCTGTTTAACAACTATTAATTGACCCTCTATCCTCATCTTCTCTTACATTCCACAACCTCCATCTCCTTCATTTCTTTGTTGCTGTGATTGTACATTTGATAATGTTACGTGTTTATCTTACTGTATGTTTTTTTTTAATTTAATGTACCTACTACAAAATTGTTTATGGTCTCATGTTGCTTTGGTTAGTTGGAAGAAATTGTCTTCTGGTAATAAACCCGCCATTGTTTACATTATTTTACACGAATAAATAAATAAAAATGATTTTTTATGCCAAGCCCCAAGGTAGTGTTGGCAGGCCCAAACTTCGATGTTTGGATATTTGAATATAGACACTATTGGCATCTGTGACTGAAGGAGTGCATGCCAAGATAGAAGAAGATGGCGACGAATGCTGGAGGCCCACAATGGGCTTTATGGTTGTAGAGCCATTGTTGAATGAATCGAAAGGACGACAAAACAGATCAAATTCAAATAAGCGGTATGAAGAAAATGATTTATTTACATATGAATAAATACAGGGCTTACAAACGTGGTTTAAAAGCACTCAGTCGGAGAATGAATTTTGTAATGCTGGAACAGTTCCAAGAAACAGTTATGGTGAAAGTCAAACAAAAGAGTACTTCTTCGAGATATTTTTAAACCGTTTTTCTTCTGTGTCGGCGTCCTTGGTTCAATCCCCAGCAGAGGAGAATTCTCACGCAAATATTGATTCTCTGAGCTAGAAACACTGTTAAGTTGATATAAATTGCCATACGGTAATATACTCGCTAAGGTCGTGTTTTTTATTATTTTTCTTTTCAAAGAACGATCGTTTCATCCGGTAAAATACTTATCAACTGATGGGACACGATAAACCGATGAATTCATCAGTTGAAATACATATATACATAGGTTTATAAAATCAACATCATCATCAAAAGCTCGACAGCCCTGAGTGGGCCTTGGCTGAATCCAGGAGTCTCCTCCATACCCGTCTATCCGTTGCATTAGTTTTCCAGTTAATAATATCTATTATGGAAGCATCGGCATCGACACTGCCCATCCATCGAGTCCTTGGTCTTCCTGGTCTCCTTCAACCTTGTGGCATAGAGAGTGTGAGGCGTTTTGTGGGGTTGTCGTCGTCCGTTCGGATTATGTGACCACCCCATCTTAAGCGCCATATCTTGATGGAACTGATCATATCGGGCTCTTCATAGGTCTCATATAGCTCCCTGGTGTATCGATAGGTATATGAAATTTTATAAGATAGGTATATGAAATACCTATCATATAAAATGAAATAAAAATGTTCATATTAAATATACTCTAACTGATTCAATTTTATACTAACTGATTAAATTTTATATCTTCATACGTAGCTATGACTTTGTGGCACATTTTAAAAGATTTCTAATAAAAAACTTTTGGTGCAAATTAATTTTGTTTTAACCATATAAGCACTAATCACTCCTTTAATAAAGACATTAATGTTAAAATCTTACATATTCACAAGGAGGGTTTGAAATTAGACAACTTAGAAGCATTAGAAATTAAAAAGGCATTTAATAGAAAAGATAACATCATTAATAATCAGGTCCTTTTAAATAATTCACCATTGCTTAACATTTTTCCACTCTCTCGCCATAACAATAAACCTTAGTCCCACCCCTCAACCCCGTGTTACCACCCCCTACATTCCGTGGTACCACCCCCAACATTCCGTTATAACGCACGCGATTAATTTAGTACAAGTCTGTCCTGAAGAGGGAGCGGTCAGCTCTGAAAACTAGTTAGACTATAAGTTACTCAAAGTGGTTAAAACAAAATTAATTTGTACCAAAAGTTTTTTATTAGAAATCGATTAAATTTTACACTTACTGATTCAATCATTTGTCGATTCAACATAGATCATGTACTTTTGACAGCATTAACATATCTTGCAGAACTCCATAATTTTATTGGCTTCTTTATGTGATTTTAAACCAAAAATATACCATTTATTAATCCGATTAAAATGAAAACAAAAGTAGAATAATTATTGATTTCTTAGATTTTTATTAATTTAAATATTGATCAATTGATGAATCATTAAATAGGAAAGTATTTGTGCTAATATTTTGCTATTTGTGTCACCATATTATAGGTACAACATATTGTCCAGGGTATAAAAAAATCTGAATGGCAATGCAAATATTAGGTACACTTCAATCAAACTTTGAGAAAGGATCCTGAAAGGGTTAAGGGTGTGTATTTTGTAGTATTTATGTATCTATTATACAAAAATGTTTTGTATTATACTTACTCCGGATATAATGATAATATAAATAGTACCAAATAACATTTCCTGGGTAACTCAGCGGTCGTCAACTATGATCCCAAACTAATTTAACGTCTTTTATTTTATATTGTTGACATTAAAAAGTCTTTTATCTACAAAGAAATAAAATAAATACGCAAAATTCGGAAATAACTACAAACGTAAATTGCAGACTTTACAGACAAGACGAAGAACCTCAGACTGTACAGACCTTCTCAAAATTATTAACTTCAACATACCAAACAGACGAATAAGATACACCTCAACTTTCTTTTCAGACAAAAAAAAACACTAATGCCGCTCAGAATTCGCCATTGTACCGATGCCTTACCACGTATAATAATTTGGAAAAGATCAGAATATGTCCAGAACCCTTTTCAGGTGCCACGTTAGGGTCGTTAGGCAGGAATAATTACCTCATTGTTTTTTTACCAGCAGTGAGTACAATGCAACATGAAATCAAAGGTGGGCCGATTATGTTACAATTACTTATGTTGTTATTCATGTTTATTATATTTGTTTAAAAAATATTATCGTACGTTGCCCTTTTTACAAATAAATAAAAAAAATACCAATAAAGCAACATCTAAATTATTTCTTGAATAGATACATAATAGTTATTCGTTTTACATTTTTAATTAACTGTCAAGTAAAAGTCGGCCTTCTTGGCTCAGTTGGTTAGGTATCTGTCTGCTGATCCAAAGGTCCCGGGTGCGTATTATATTAATATTTGACATAGTACCTATTCGTTGCCCGAGAAGCAATTGGGTTTTTTACCCTGTCGGGAGTCAATGATATTTTAATGACAATTTTTTTTTCATCTCAATATAGACAAACTTGGAATATTATATTCATGATTGGATATCAGCCCTGTTGGTGCCTTGGTTTCCTGGTTCTCCTATAATATTCCAACTTTGTCTCTATTGAGATATTAAAATATTGTCATAAAAGTATTAATAAAATATTCAAACATTCCATTAAAAATCATATAGGAATGGATGTTGATGTCGAGCAGAAACTAAGCAGTATTTGTAAATTATACATATTTCACCCCACATTTCTGACTCCTTATATTTGTTTAATTATCTTGGAACTATATGATCCTTGAGATTATGAGATCCGCCTGCTTTATCTATGTGGATGGTCTTTAAGTCAATTCAAATGAGTTTAGTTTCTTACTTATACATAGTTAATTCTTCTTATTTTGCTGGTATACATTACAATACTTGTAAGAGGACTTTTAAATATTATATAGATTAAGTTAATTCATTATCGGAATATCGCGGAGAGCTTCGTTTTACTATGTAGAATCTTCAATGGCAGAGTCGACAGACACGAATGAAGGCGAGCTGCGTGGGAGGTTTGTCGATGGGCATCATATTTCGTTCGGCGTATGCGCGCGCAGCTGTGTCGATGGAATAGTTTTCTGTTGCCACAAAGGTTTTTAATTTCAACATCATTATTGCCTGCAGTCTGTCACAATTCATTCTGGCAATAGGTACATTCGATATATTTTGTATTTGGTTGACACCTGACTATGTCCTCTATTTTACAGTTTATTATTATATCTGCGTTACGGACACTAACTGCCCGTTCTCACTAGTCGTGTGTCGGGCACGATAAAGTGTCGAATCAATTTAAATGTACTACCACTTGCTCACACGACTTTTTATAGTGCCCGACACACGTCAAGTAATGGATCTGTCGATGTTAGAATTAGAGAAATGAGTCGGCGTCAGAAAAGTGTACAAATGATAGTAGATAATTACAAAAAGCCCAAATAAGAGATGATCAGAACAAAATTGAAGATGCGAACATCCAGTGGTGAAAAGATGGCTGGAAAAGAAAAGAAATAAAATAATAATTTAATTTAATACTACATATAATATCCCCTTAGCTAGTTGCAATTTTGTGCAAAAATAACATTCTGCTAAACCATGTTCAATAGTTACCTACATTTTGTTGTATCGTTTGATGGAATGAATGTAACTAGAAAATAAATATCTGTAATATATTATAATGTTTGCTACCGCTTGTGACACAAAGGAGCTATATAAAAGTATAAAAGGATGACCCAACATGTTTACGCTTTCCATTTTATATGGAAAATTTTCGTACTTCTCTGCTTTATTGTATCCTGGGAGATGTTTCTAATATTTTTATTTTCCTCGCTACATAAATTCTTACATATCACTGACGACGAAGCCACCAATTCGTTTTTTTACTATTCAAACACATTATTTTTAAACACTTTAAATCTATAAATTCACTTAAGAGGACATAAAACACTAAATCTTAATCGACATAATGGCTGAAAATATGATATATTATGTATATCTATTAAAATCGTAAAATGCACTATGAAGTTTCGTGCTAGCAGGATAACTATCGCGTACTCATAAAAAGAATTTATAACTCAAATGATCGAAAAACCAAAATTTGTTTATTTATTGCATTTTCAAAAGAAACTTGAAATGATAAAACTTCATCTGTCATTCACATTATTTTTTTGCAATCATTAAGCTCATATTTTTTTTATTTCTCTATGACATACCTAATATGTTCTTATAGTTATGAATTATTTTTACTCCTCACTAACTTGTGGCGTGCGCTAGCGTCTGGATTCGGACTCTGCACCACTATATAAAGTCGGATCAGACGTGCGGTGGTCATTCGGTTCAACCACCACACCAGCTACCGAACTTTTTAGTTTTTAATCCGCGTAATTATGATATTGTATTCCATTAAAGTAATAAGTATTAAATAAAGTAAATTATTGCACTGTATATTCAATAAATCAATGTAAGTAATCATTCATTATCTATTGATTTCTGACTTATTAATTACCTGTGTTTTATTCTTATATATTATATCAATATGTACGTAGTACTGTGCTGGGTAAATACCTACTCAGATATTACAATACCTTCGCGTGGGGATAGGCGAACAGGTTAAAATACCGAAGGCCTACATAGACCGGTACAGCCTATCCTGGGTGACCACCGACAGGTTCATCTAACCTGATCGGCAACACAACCCAGACCATACCAGTAGTGATACTGGTAACCACGGTAACCAAAAACAGGTAACTTGGTAACCTGAGCAGAAAGAGGTTTTTTTTTTTTTTTTTTTTTTTTTTTTTTTTTTATTGAGTATCATAATATGAACATACACATAGTACAAATATTTAAATTAATACAATTTTTTTTTTCAATAGGTACTGTCCCAAAAAAGTTAAAAACTTGTGCTTGGGACAGGAGCAAATAACATATCTACATTTAACATATTACATACATTTTAATTATAATAATAGAATCATTTAATAAATTGTAAATCAAGTTCAACTTACAGCTAATACATACAGATGATTAAAGTTTATTTTTGTTTTTTTTAGTGAATATAGAATAAAAACCATAATTTATCCAAAAAGGAGAAAAAAATGAAAATTCACATATACAAATACACATATACAAATACACATATACACATACATACATACACATATACAACATACACACATATAATATACGCATACTTATACACACATGTTCACACATACATATACACATACATACATATACACACATATACATATATACACATATACATATATACACATACATACATATACATGTACATACACACATACACATACACACATACATATACATACATACACACATACACATACACATATATACATATACACACACATACATACATACATACACACATACACCTACACACACATACATACATATACATACATACACACATCTACATACACATACAAACATACACACGTATACACACACATACACATACATACATACACACACATACATATACACATAGTGAATATGAAAAAGGAATAGATAAAAATTTATTGTTATTTTAAAGATTTGATTTTTCTTTTAAAGTCATAAAATTTTTGTGTTTTTTAATTATTTTTGTTTAGGTAAACTGGTGACCCCGACGTGATTTGAACACGCAACCTTCTAATAGGGGATATTGTGGGGAGTTATTTTTTTATTGCAGATTATCAACTAGTATCATGCTGAGATTGTATTCTGAAAGTTTCGTCACAATGTATCTGTGTGTGTGTGAGTTATATGCTGTGTGCTATGTGTTGTGTGCTATGTACGGCGTGTTTATTTTACTTTATCGATTATAGACAAAAGTACTTATTCCATTATTTTCAAATTTTGCACATAATGTATAGGTATCTAATACTCGCATAGACCCCAATAGATTTTGAAGAATATCTAAATAGTTCTAGTGGTATTTTTTTAACTGTCAAATATTTCAAAGTGACCCCAAGCTCAGGAAAATTTTAATTTTAAATTTTTATTATCAAATTGGTAAATAATTGGTAAATGGAATAATTTGAGTCCTGAATTTGACTTCGTCAAACTCGCTTTCCGTTTTCAAGAAAAGACTAAAGCAGGGATATCTCTCCAAAAATACCTGATCCCTCTCCTTTTCCTTCCTTCCCTTTGTTACGTATTACTTATCCCTTAACACCCGATCTCGATTTCCTCTTCTTGTTCCTTCCCAATCCCATTTTTGTTGCTATGATGTTTTTTATTTATCTTGGTGGTATGTATATTTTATTTGTTCTTTTGTAGCTTTCATTTTTTGTTGATGTACATGTATAATTCTGTCACTCTGTAATCTGGTTGGTTGGAAGAAATTGCCTAATGGCAATAAGCCCGCCAGTGTGCATTATATTTTTTTATATTATGTACAAAAAGTTTAATAAATAAATAAAATAAATAAAATGGCATTGAAGAATTACCAAGTTTTCATAATAGAATATGTATATAAAAAATAATTAAACAAACTCATTTCGTGGAAATGGTGAATATTTTCATACAAAATTTGAAAAATTTATAGAATGACTTGTTAGTGAGGAGTTGAGCGTTGGCCACAATCCACTCATTTAAATGCTGAAAAATAAATTTTAGTAAGGCAAACATATGCTGAATTTGAAAATTGTCTGATGAGCACCCACTAGAGATATGTTTAATACCTACGTATGGTATTTTTTTAAACACAAAATTGAGAAATTTCATTACAAAATAGGGTGTAAAGGTATATGTCCTTTTAATGTAGATATATTAATAAATGTCGAATATGTCTCTCTGGGATGCATGTTTCAACGGAATGGACGGTTTGATAAGAAGGTCGAAAGAATAAATAATGCAGGAAACAGAGTGAATGGAGCACTTTGACCAGTTATGAATGATCGCAACATATTATAGGAAGCCATAGTAACCATGCATAATGCTATCGTAGTGCCAAACTTGACGTATGCAAGTGAAACCTGGACACGACAGAAGGCGCATGAAAACAGAATAAATGCAGTTGAAATGAGATCGTTAAAAATAACGACGTATAACAGGGTGCGAAATGAGGACATGAAGAAAGAATGTAATATGTAGAAAAATGTCATTAAGAGACTAAAAGTGAGCAAGATTGACACAGGGGCGTGTCTAGAACATTCGGAGTAGGCAAACCCTAAAAGAATATTGGGAAATGTCGAAAATGTTTTTTAGCATCGCTGTTCATTTGAGTGGCCATAAAAATATTTTAAAATCACATGCCAAAATTAATAATATTTACATTTGTGGCCCTGTCAAGCATAGGTTCAATTTTTAATCTTGTAATAGGTACCTATGGTTTCAAAATATCATGTCTTGAATTTCGTAACATATTCATAGGCACGCCAAGACTCTCGGCTTCTATAAGCAATTCCGCTACTGGATTGACATGGTTTGGCCACATGGGGATAAAGAATGAGGAACCCATGACGAAGAAAATGTACAGTGCGGACCGGAATGGAATGAAATGTCGGGCCCGCATAAGAAAGGCATGGTCCGGCCATGTGAACGATATTCTGAAAGATGGAAATGTTGGAAGCGTGAGCAACACACCAACATGTATGATACGATGCATTAATGTTGCCAAGGCGAAGGATGCGTGCCAGGATAGAAAAATGCGGCGTTAGGTTCTCTCTGCCTACCCCGCGAGGATCATGGCGTGATGTTATGTATTTCATCAAGGCAGTAGGTAACTGAAAAATAAATCGAATAAACTTTTTCTACCAATTATACACAATGTAGGGAAACCAGCGACAGGTGTGCGGGGGTGCATTACCTTATTAAAGGAAGAACGACACAGTCGTGTATCCCTACACACCTGTCACTTCTCACCCAAAAAGGCAGCATTTAGAATGGTTGATGAATCTTATTGCCAAACAAATGTTATTTTGCTTGTTGTATTTTTCGATTACCCATGCCAACATATTTGAAACCAGTATAATAATATATGAAAAAACATAATTTCTTTTCAAAGTTTTGATCATTTGCAACTTGTTTTTTTTATGTATTTAATTTAATTTTAATGTTTGCAAGTACGTAAGTGATGACACATGTACCTAAATCATCTCATGACTGGTTTTTATAGGCAGTTGCTGCAAAAATATACCTAATTCTACTTTAGAAATAATAATTATAAAATTATTTAAAAATTGATAAACGATAACAAGTTAGTTCTGAACTTGTACGGACTCTATTTAACAGTAGACAGCATTAGAAGATTTTCATTTCAGATATCTATCTTATTTTCAAAACGATTCAGAAGTCAATCATTCAGAATTCATTAATTCAATATCGTCTGTCTGTCCAGATGAAATAATACCTACATAAAATTATAATGAACTTTCACAACAGCACAAATTATTTAGTTTATTTATTTTTTATTTATTTTTAAGGCTCTACGCCTTTTACATGAATTAGAAATATAGGCATTAAACAGCGTGATTTAAAATATATAAATGTAATACCACATATAAATAAATAATATAAAAAAAATAGTTAAATAAAAATATAAAAGTATGCAAAAATTAGTTAAAAATTTAATTTACGTTACTAAACCGCGATTGGAGTCTCGGTGTAGGTATAAAAAGGCTATCGGAAATGTTCCTGTATGGTAGCATTTTTTGTCGTACAGTATTTATTTATAACAATTCTTTGACATCTCAATAGAGACGAAGTTGGAAAATTATAGGAGAACCAGGAAATCATGGCATCTACAGGGCTTTCGACCTGTCATCGGGTGGTTTACGGTATCACTTTATGCGCTTGTGCAACTTATTATTGATTTCCTTATTTATCCAATTTTTGAAAGTTCTGTATATTACAATATTATTTCGAATAAGTAAGACAAGTGAATCAAGGTTTTTTAATTTCTTCAAATTTATAGTGAAATATGTTCAGAACCATGAATAATATGTTATTTAACAATTTAAAAAAGTCTTCAGAAGGCAGAATATTCATCTTGTTCTATCAGATAAAATATGAATTAAATCGAATCTGTGTTTTTAATTTTCATTACACTATTTAGTGATAATGTTTGTATTGAAGATGAGTCGTCTATTCTTTATCATCACTGAACTGACCTATATTTGACATAGCACCATCTATGTTTCATGGAGCGCAGCAGTTTAGTTAAATGTTTATACTTCCGATTGCCATACAACTCCGGTAGATCTTTAGCCTCCTGAACAATAGCTTTCCAAGCCTTCCTGTCAGCTGCAGTGGACTCCCATCACAAGTATTTAGCACGTTCAGATCTCGGGTAACATTGTCCATCAATCTCTGCCTTGGTCTTCCCAGGGTTCTCTTGCCCACATGGTTATTTTGCAGGATACGTTTTGTGGCTCTTTCTTTCCCTGATCTGATAACATGTCCAATCCAAGCTAATCTTCTGGACCTGATTTCGCTGGTGATTAAATGTTGTCCTGTCAATGCACGAATTTCCTCATTGCTTCGTGGACTCCAGGTACCTGCCGCAATTTCTGGTCTTGGGCCTAATATTTTACGCAATATCCTGTTTTCAAACGTTAGCAGTCTTTGTTGGTCCTTAAGTGTCATGTACCAGGACTCGGCACCATACAGGATAACTGGCTATTAGGCTATTAAAGACCTGGAGTTTCACTCTTCGCGATATGGACTTGAGATAGTAAATGTTTATCTTACAGATAAAGATATTTTTAATAGAAACTTAATGAAGATCTCGTTATTATTTAAGCGTTGGTGGGTAAGCGTGTAGAACGGGGATGAAATGATTTCTACAAAATTTGGGCAAAGTGTATTCTGTAAGGGTATTGTTTTATCTCTTTGTTGTAAACTTCCATTGAAAAACAAAACAAAGTGCTTTATAATTATTTCAGGTGTAATTAATTATCTTTATACAGTGCCCAAAGTAGTGCCTGTTCCGCTTGTTTTGTGAAATAACTCCATCGCTATATCAACAAAATAATTCGGATTTGTTCAAAATTATTTGTATTCTATGTTCTCATACGAAACTTGCCAACTTCTAAGAGCGAGAGGTCACACAGTAATTTATTGAAAAATTATATACTATCCATGTTTTGATAGAATACTATATCGTGCAGATATTTTTGGTAACTTCTAAGAGCGTGAGACCACAATATGATTTATTGAAAAATAACATAACTTGTTTTGATAGACTTCTATGTCGTGCAGATATTTTGGTAACTTCTAAGAGCGTGAGACCACAATATGATTTATTGAAAAATAACATAACTTGTTTTGATAGACTTCTATATCGTGCAGATATTTTTGGTAACTTCTAAGAACGTGAGGCCACAATATGATTTATTGAAAAATAACATAACTTGTTTTGATAAGATTTATTTTTCTTTTTCATTTGTAGATATAATTTCTCTTGTATTTGTATGTAACTTCTTTTTATCGTCTCAATAAATGTTTTTTTATTATTATTAGTTGATAATCTGCATTAAAAAATAACCTTCAAAAAGAGAATTAATAACTCCTAATTATATCCCTTGGGGTGGTGAGGAGTAAAAGTATAAAATGCTTAGTTTGCTTTCTTTGTCATTTTATTTATTTATTTATTTGAATCTTCTTGTACATACAATTTGTACACTGGCGGGCTTATTGCTTAGTAGCAATTTCTTCCAACCAACCAGAGTTAATGTTAAGTAAACAAAACAATGTGTACTATGGCAATCAGTTACATAATCACATTACAAAATAAATAAATACAGCCGAATAAAAGTAAAAAAACAAATAAGATAGCATAAAAGAACAATTCATAGCAATGATAGGAAAACTAAAGGATAAGGAAAGGAAGAGGAGAGGAAGATGTAATCAGGTGTTGCCAGATAAATATTTTTGCTTTAGCCTTTTCTTGAAGATGTTTAATGAGATAGACGACGTAATATCAGGACTTAGGCTATTCCATAGCCTAGCCGAATGTACTTCAAATGAAGAGCTTAAAGAATCAGAACTATGAATAGGGATATATAGTAAAACACGTTCAGCAGATCGAAGTGGACCCGTGGCTTGAAAGATAAGTGAATTTATCCTTGAGATACTGAGGTAAATTTGGATTAAAAAGGACATTTATTTTTTTTTAAAGAATATGTCCTTGTAAAAATTACACATACATCTTAATACAGTCCCTAAATTAAACATAAATGCCCGTGAACTAAATCTATTGTGGCAGAATTTGTACTCGCGACCACAGGAATACTAATCCAGCGGTCGAACCGCTCTGCCACCACCCACATACCTATCAAATTTCTTGTTTTCTGCTGTATTTTCTTTCCAATTTTGTTGAACTATAACATCCATTATTAATTATTTCTCTTATCGTTGATTCGTATTTTATTTCATTCAAATTAAACATTAATCATTTATTTAATGCTGAGGTAATCAGCCTTCTGACATGGCGTATTATCTTCTGTATTTACTTATTTATTCTATTATGTTATATAGGTACATAGGATAATATCCAATTCTATCCCCTCGAACGTCCATTATTGTGATGGACATAAATAATTTATTTCATAAACCCTTTTCGCTTTTTACATACGGTTATACGCAGAAAACAAAAAAAAATGAGATAAAATATTTTTCTCGTGCTGTATAAAAGGATTTTATGTGAATTTCTCCGAGTTTGATAATACTCAACGCTGTTGTTTTCATAAATATAAATTTTATATGATTAATTGATTATCAATATGGAGGACGCACGTATAAATTTTTAATGGAAGAAACCAGAAAAATCTGACACTGACACAACAGGACATTCAAACTATCACTAGCTGATTAACTCAAAAATATTTAAACCTAGGGCAAATTATATGTTAATATGTACCTATATATTCAATTCAATTATATTTATGTAATTATTAGATTCTTAGGATAAATTCTTCAGAAATGTGATTATTTGTTATTGTGTGTCAAAACCATTGCATGCACGAAATTGAAAATAAATATTTCAACCTTATTTTGAAAATGTACATACACAAAATTATCTATATGATTTTTATTATATTTATTAGCGGCGCTTTAAGCCGTTCAGAATGACCGGCAACTGACGCTCTAAAGACACTCTGTCGCGTTCAGATTGAAGGTCGAGTGTACGGTCTGTAAAATCGTCGGGCGAAAAACGCTCTGACAGGTATATTATCTGTGGACGTCCTTCGTGGCTCAGTTGGTTAAGTATCTGACTGCTAATCCAAAGGCACTGGTTTCGATTCCTGGTGGATGCAGAGTTTTTAATTGTGTTTTCAGTCTGGATCTGTGAGACAAATAATATTTTAACTCCCCAGAATGTGGCAACTTGTTATTGGGTGCGTGTTCAATAAATATTTGACATCATTGATTTATATGTACTAGTCAGTAGCGGAATTGCTTATAGAAGCCGAAAATCTTGGCTTTCCTATGAATATTATGTTAAGAAAATCAAGGACTAATATTTATTTATTTGTTTATTGCAACCGTACTACAAGATTAAAAATTAAACCGTTTGTAGATTTGATAATTTACAGGGCCATAAATGTAAATATTATTTTGGAATGTGATTTTAAAAATATTTTTCATGGCCACTAATATGAACAACGATGCTAAAAAACATAAATTTTTCGACATTTCCCAATTTTATTCCAGGGATTGCTTAATCCGAAGGTTCTGGTCTCGCTCCTGGTACTAGTAAATATAATTCAATGTTTGACATAGTACCTGTTAGTAGTTTTAGAAAAAATATTAAATAAGTATCTGTTATGACAGTTGATGTTATATCTGATAAAAATATGCATTCACAAAAAGGTTATTTTTAGAAAAATATCATTCAAATGTTTTTAATAAAACTTCAGAGAGAATTATTTACATTTAAAACGCTCCTGACTGCGTTCAGATTGAAGCTTTCAGTGAGATTGGTGTGAAATACGCCATATTCTATAACTTCAGGTAAAGTCTGATTTTTTTTAAAGTGCCAATTCTATACATAAACAAAAAAAATGCATAGTATTTACGCATGTAAATGTATTAGTAGACTCGTGGTTGCTGATTGGTTTACACCATTTGGTGTCCTTAACAACAAACATCAACAAACCCGACAGTACGTATCTATCTCTCGAAGTGAGCGCACGTTTGATTTTTTATGGTGACCATGTGTTCTAAATTAAGAATTTCATTTTTTATTTTTAACTTATGTATTTTATTTTTTGTTTAATATCGATATATAATTATTATTATAAACATGTGTTATCACCGTCTTAGTATAGAATAAGTGGCCATTATTTATTTGTATTAGTTACATAGATATATTATTTATGTATGTGTGTTTGCCTCAATGAACTATTATGTAAATATTTTGTATAATATAATTTATTATTTTGTAAAATAATATGTAACTGTTTATTATTATAAGGATTAATTACTTCATAATGTATTCTTTTATTTTCCTTATAAAAAGTATCAAATAAATATTTTGTTTAAATATTACTTTCCCAGGAGATGCCCATTAACATTTGCAGAAAATACCTAATAATATAGACCCATTAAAGCCGCATGGTACCGGGAGTAAGAATAGGTATGAAAATATTTTAAGGTTTTGAAGATATATGCATGTGAAAGTTACAACCGTTTTATATCATAAAATGATAAAAAAAATCCAATAATATTTTTTTCTTTTACACTATGGTCACCCTATGAGCTTTGGCACTCTTAAAAAAATCAGACTTTACATCCGACACTCTACGTTTAGAGCGTTGATCTAAACGCAGTTCAGGAAATGAATATGGGTTTGGTGTTTCTACTTTTCATTTTTCTGTCCTATTTGCATACACATACAGTACTTACATATAGGGGTAAGGTTTTATAACTTAACTTATCTTAACGACATGTCATACACACAATTGATTCAATTAAAGTTCTCTTCATTGTTTATCTGAGACGTTTCTTCTTTATAATAAATGATTAGTTATGGTCTTGCAAGTCTTGCAATACCAAGATTGCAACACTTGCAAGGCTATTGCTCATCACTAGCAGAGAGAATTGAGCATCATATACCTCTATTATTGCATAAATTCTTGACTTAGTCATCCCATACATGCTCGTCGATTATTCAAGCTTCTAATCATTTATTTCAAAATATCATTCACATGGTTATGCCATCCGTTTCCGAGGCTGATGTCTTCGAGACACTTTACTTGAACTATAAACGTCTACAGTTTAAAATAAAAATAAAAATAATGAACACTTCCTTGCACCCTGCGCAAGTGGCGAACGAGAACTAACCAATATTTCTAGCCTAGAGAAGCAACATAAACGTGATAAATGAATTTAAATAAATTTCTCTTTTATGGACTTCTATGATGTTCTTTCAAAGACCTCAAAGAAAATTTAACTGTAATTGACTCCACAAAAACGTCGTTTGGTAATGGAACTGTTTTATTAAAATATTAATAAAAATATGTTTACTTAAAATATTATAATAATTACCGTTCTAAATATTATGTACCTATAACGTACCTATTCGCCCACTCCCAGCTGATCTATACCCACAAAAAAAATTTCTTGATATACCACAGCTATATGTTAAACACTTGCATCTACATATTATAATATAAACACATTAAAAGTTTTATACCAACCCAAACTACACGACAGACTAGACAGACTAGACTTGTAAACATACAGATACCTACATATGACAAAGTCAAATTTTGGTCAAAGACATTATTAATGCCTTGAAGTCAAAGCATTCAAGTTGTTCCACCGGAGTCTAAAATAATAGTATATTAGGTATATTAAAAATAGAGTTAAAAATGGATAAAAATACAGGCAAATATTAATCAAGAAATAACTTAACGAAAACTTCTATGACAGGCACACACGCACACAAAATTCATACATATAATATATATTATTATTTAATAAAATCATAATCTGCTTCAGAACAGATTCTTAACCCAGTGAAGCATTTGAAATAAACTGCATTTTACATTGAAAAAAACTAAAAATAAATAAAAAAAAATATATTTTTTTCTCTAAGTGATAGACATGAATGATAGTTTATGGTCTTCAGAACAACGATTTTTTTAAAAAAAGAATGATTATGTCCTTGAAACAAGTACATATTATACATTCTCAAATATTCCCTATTATTTAATTAAGCATAAATGCTTGTGCTAAAGGATAACGAAATCGATCTTGGCAGTATTCGAACTCGCGACTACTGGATTACAGTAGCGTCTAGCCCCTGAGTTTCTTTTCTGCATTCTTAGGTTAGGTTTAATTTTGTGTATAATAATAATAGCGACTCGCGTGAGCGAGTTGCTTTATAAATTGAATTATAAATTAAATATATAATATTCTTTTAATTTTTCGCATTTAATATAAAATTTCACAGCTCATTTGACTTAATACTACGAGATCTCAACCAATCAGAGAGCCAACCGGAAACAGAATGCAAATGGGTAGATTCGGATTGTAGACTCTAGTCTGGATTACTAATCCAGCGCACTAACAGCTCTGGTACCACCTCTCCATTATACAATTATTATTAAATGATAATAAAGTGAACTCTCATAAATGATTCATATTTTCTCAATTTCGATTTGCAAAAAAATAACAGAACGTGCTAAAAATAATTCTCAGAAATTTCTTTTTTTTTCATGTAAATACGTTGGGCGAATTTCAATAATTTCATTTCAATAGGTTGTAAATAAATTAAAAGCGAATTGAATTATTAGTGGGAAACCCGAAAATGCTTTCCAGTTTTTTTTTCGGAATATTGTTAAGCTTTTCCGCCTCGATTCATATTTAATGAATAAGTAAAATCGAAATTACCATTTATTTAATATTAATATAAATGATAAAATATTATGTCTTTCCGGTAAATGATGAATAAAAAAAAACTCCTATAATATTCTATGAATATACTGTTTACTTGTATCGAAAAATGAGTGTATTGTGGCCGACATAGTAATAATATATTTTTTACAATCCCTAAATGCATTTTATGAAGTACATAGATTCTTTAACAAATAAAAGATTCCCAGAGGACAACAGTTTTCACCATACACACAAAAATACCGTCACGAAACTCACTACATGATACCTGTTGTGAAAATGATGTGAAGAATTTGCGTAACTAGCAAGTTAATCATGTATAAGATAATCTAGCAGTGTTGATGAGGCGAGGTATATGTGTCAAGATTCGGATCTCACTGCCTACCCCATTCCATTGACGAAATTAACGATCGTCAATGGAAAACTAATCAGCTCAAACTTTATGGATTTTACACATATTATGATGAAAATATGAAGCCGATTGGACTTATAGTTTAGGCTGCAGAGAGGACACAAAAAGGATACGTCGTTCGCCATACATACGAACACATCACGACGAAACTCATAGTGTGCACTATCTACATGCTAACCGTTGAGAATTTGATGTAAAAAATTCGCTGAAAATTGTCAAATTATGACTCTTTACTATTCCATACTAGTGGAGAGTAAAAAACATCATGTATTCATCGAGGGGTTCATTTTGCCTACAATTTGTATTGTTTTTTTTTTTGTATTTTTCTTCAGCATGAAATACTTTATTCTTTAATTAAATGTATTTGTTACATTTTAGCATACTGCACTATTATTATATTATATAAAAATTTTCTCTGCTAAATCTTTAACTCCTTCGTTTGGGCAGTTAGCTTAAAAAGTAGTCTGAAGATTTCGTTTCAATAATATTAATATATATATATATATAGATTATAAATAGTTGGCTCAATAGACACAATACCTTAAAAGATATCGTAAGTTAGTCGTAGATTAGTCGTTTTCAAGCTATTAACTACCGAGTATTTTTTTAAAGATTGAAGTTGTAGGTACATGTGAAAATTACATATACCTACATACATTCTCTTACATATATTCCCTAGATTTATCTAACAAGTTACCACATTCTGGGAAATTTATCGTCTCTCATATCCTGAATTGTAAATTGTTTTTTTAGTCTCTCATGACTGAAAATACAATTTAAAACTGTGTCTTCACCGGGATTCGAATCCGTAGCCTTTGTCTCAGTAGTCAGATATCCGACCAAATGAGCTGCGAAGGCCGAATATTCAACTACCTTACTTGATTATATACCTTTGTCGTTTATTTAAGAATCTAATAAAAAATATATACTGTTTTGTGTTTTTTGTTATTTCACGCAATATCTTCAATATCTCAACATGACTTGGTCGGTGGTGAGTGTTTGTGAAGTGCGGACGTGTGTCTCATTGTATGCTGTTCCAGCAAACTCGATAAGTTTTGATTTATTTTTATTTTGAAATTTACATTTGTACTTATAACTTACTAACAAAGCTGTATTAACTTATTATTTCGTTTAATATTGACTTTACTTTCATTTTATTTACGTTTGGGTTATTTAATTATTTTACTTAGATATAATTGTTACCTGTTAAAACTTGTTTACGTGTTGTTTGCGAAGCGGCTCGAGGCGGTGACGTATTTCGTCGTCACCGACCCGTTACTCGCACGGATTCTGATATTGTATATAAATATTTTTCTTTCTGATTAGTTATTTTTTACCACATAGAGTGATTTTAAGTTTCATATTGTTTATTTTTCATTTATATACGTACATATATGTGTTTTATCATCACATGGAGTGATTATATGTAAGTTTCATATTGTTTATTTCTCATTTTATATATACTTATAGGATTTATTCCTAGATTATATCCAAGTTTTTGTTTTTTTTTTTTTTTTTTAAATGGATGAGCCAGAACCCCCTGATACTGGCGGTACTCACCGCAAACGCGGAAGATTTGACAAATTAGATCCGGAAAGTAAAAATATAAAACAATTTCCAGTTAATAATGAGGTTGAACCCCCATCAACAAAAAAAAACTTTACAAATGAATACTCTCTTCTTTCGTCTCCTCCATTCCTGGTAGTGGTCGAGAGTAAAATAAACGGCAAACCCATTCACCCCATGCTTCTTGGCGAAATATGCGCTAAGGGAAATATAACAGGCATAGTTCCTGGTGGAGTTCGAGCGGATAGCAGAACAAAAATTGCAATCACGTTCAACACTCCTCAAAATGCTAATAACTTCTTGTCTAATAAGACAATATCTGAAAACAACCTCAACGCGTTTATCCCTAACTATAAACTCTTCAAATCTGGAATTGTTCGTGGAGTCCCCGTTGACTTAAATGATGAAGAAGTCTTAAAAAATATTGTTGTGCCTGTTCCCTTTGGCAAGGTTACAAAATTGCGCAGACTCAACCGAAAAGTCACGACCCCCGATTCATCCGAATGGAAGCCCTCAACAACGATTCTATTAACATTTGAAGGGCAATCATTACCAGACCGAGTGTTTTTGTTCTACAACTCGTTGAAAGTAGAACAATACATCTACCCAAGCTATATGTGTCACAATTGCTTACGATATGGGCACACTAAAGCTAGATGTACATCGACCACTAGATGTACAAGATGTGGATCCAGCCATTCAACGGACATAATATGTCCTTTGAAAGAATCAACTCCATGCTGCGTTAATTGTAAAGGTGAGCACTTAGCCACCAGTAATTCGTGCCCCGAATTCCTTAGACAGAAGGAAATAAAAAAAACTATGGCCGATAAAAATGTGTCCTTTTCTTTTGCATCAAAATTAATTCCGAAGAGAAATAAACTATATAGTAGTGTAGCAAGCTCCCAAACTACCAAAACCTCTCCGATCCCAAATAAAGCTCCAACACCCCCACCTCCTTCAGTCTTTAAACAAAATGTAGACAAAAACATGATTGAGAATCTCCTCTCATATAAAAACGGCCAACCATCAAATCCACAAAATGGTTGTGCTTTGACTGAAAACATTTCATTAAACTCTTCCTCTCCTTCACCCATCGTAAATACTCCAACTAGCTCTGAACCCCACATTCTCATAAACTTGCTCGTCCAAATATTAACTATACTGTTATCCAAATCTGATAATGCATTAAATAATCTAATATTTCCTTCCTTAACAAATATATTGAATTTAGTATCTGAAACAAATCACAATGGCTAATCCATCAGGTCTTAATCTTCTGCAATGGAACGCACGAAGTGCAGTCTCTAATCGACACGAAATAATAAAACTATTAACGGACAACGACATAGATGTGGCTGCAGTTTGCGAGACGTGGCTACAACCACATTTTAACTTCAATATTCCGGGATATAACTGCGTAAGGGCAGATCGTTCTGTGGGTCGCGGTGGTGGGGCTGCCGTGCTCATAAACAACTCAATACCTTTTTCTAACATACCTCTCCCTTACAATCCTTTTCTGGAGATCGTTGCTGTTTCAATTAACAACATCGGCTTCGTGTCAGTTTATATTCCACCAAATTCTGGTTTTGATATTTCATATTTTGACTCTATTATTCCACTACTACCTACTAGCTTCCTACTTCTGGGGGATCTTAATGCACATTCCTCATCTTGGGGATGTTCGATTACAGATCGATCTGGAAATTGCGTTCTGACCTTTTTAGACAGCCATAACCTGTGCGTCATGAATGACGGAGCCCCTACTAGACTAACTCCACCATCCCAAAATCTTAGTGCTATTGACCTAAGTATTTGCACAAATGATCTATCATCCTCCATTAACTGGTGTGTTTCTGATGATCTTTGTTCAAGTGATCATTATCCAATATTCATGATACTTCTCACAAAACCAGTTAGATATAGCCCTTTCTCAAGAAATCTTTATAATACACGTAAAGCTAACTGGGATGTATACCAGGAAAAACTCGAGACTTGTGCCTCAACCCTTGAAACTCGTTTATTTCAGTCTGATTCTCTTGATACTAAATGTAAATATATAACAGACGAAATTTATAAAGCAGCCGATGCTAGTATGCCTTTAAAAACCAACCATAAGAGAGCAAAAAACGCTCCTTGGTGGGATGAAGAGTGTTCAAACCTGATAATTGAAAGAAGACAAGCAATGTATCAATTACGGAAAAATTTTAGTCTACAAACTTTTTTACATGCCAAAGCTGTACAAGCTAAGGTTAAAAAAATCTTAAGACAAAAAAAGCGCAAAGGTTGGCAGAACTTTTGTTCTAATTTATCCCCACATACGCCTTCAACACGGGTATGGGAAATGATTAGACGATTCAAAGGATCTCTACTCCCTTCCAAGACTTGTGCAGAGAGATCAGTATGGCTTCCAGACTTTATTGACAACTTGGCACCTCCTTACGTCCCTAACGAACAAGGTCACACTCTTTCATCAACACCCATCAATAATTATAATTCATTGACTTCTCCATTTACACCTAATGAATTACAAACCTGCCTTCACTTAGCGAAAAAAAATAGTTCTCCTGGCATAGATAAAATTCCCTATATATTCTTCCAAAAATTTCCACAAATATTTCTTGATATCTTCCTATATTTCTTGAATGAAATTTTTACCTCAGGTACAATACCAACACCATGGAAGCAACAACTCATTTTACCAATACTTAAGTATGGTAAGGATCCCAAATCAGGCTCTTCTTACCGCCCCATAGCTCTATCCTCCTGTGCGTTGAAACTGTTTGAACATTTGATTAAAAATAGATTAGTTTGGTACGTTGAACGTAACTCTATACTGTCGGTGAACCAGTTTGGTTTCAGAAGATCTCTTTCATGTATGGACAATTTGAGTATACTCATTACAGATATTCTCATTGCTTTCACTAATAAGGAGCACATAGCTGCCGTCTTCTTGGACATAAATTCAGCTTTTGACAACGTTTGCATTTCTACACTTTACCACAAACTAATTAAAATGAATTTCTCCCCTCTTTTCTGTAATATAATATACAGTATGTTCTCTGACAGAGAGATTGTTGTGGATGATGGCTTTGAGGGTGCCCGGAGAAGGATCTGGAAGGGTCTCCCACAAGGTTCTGTTTTGAGCCCTGTTCTTTTCAATATATATTGCTCTGATTTAGATACGGTCCTCCCCAATGGCGTCAAAATAGTCCAATACGCAGACGATATAGCCCTTTATACATCAAATAAAAATATCGATTTGGCCACTACCCTTATACAAAACGCCTTGGATAGCGCTAATGAATGGATGATCAAACATTCTTTTTCTATTTCTGCTTCTAAATCTAAATCCATACTTTTCTCAAGAAAGCATAATATCCCATCAATTTATTTAGAAGTGGAAGGAACACAGATTCCTCAGGTGAATGAACTGAAATTCTTGGGTCTACACTTGGAACGGAAGTTAAGTTGGAGCCCCCAAATAAAATATGTCGCAGCAAAATGTGAAAAGTCTGTGAATATATTGAGAGCAATCTCTGGTGTCTCTTGGGGATCTCATCCTACTTCAATGAAAAACATTTATAACGCATTGGTTCGGTGTCACTTAGATTATGCCAGTTTTTTTTTTCTGTCCACTTCCGAAATATTTAGAATTAAAACTAGAGAGAATTCAATCTAAATGCCTCATATTAATAGTTGGTGCAATGCAATCAACCCCTATCAACGCTCTCCAGGTGGAGTGTGTGGATATGCCACTCTCACTAAGACGACAATATTTATCAGACACTTTTATCTTAAAGAAAATAAATTATTCAAATCATCCACTTCTCAAACGTATTAATATTCTAATTTCTCTCTACGAAACTAATCGATTCTGGTCTAATAAGCCTTCGCCTTTATTATGCAATAGTATAAATAAATACAGTTCTTCATTCTATATAAAACAGTCTCCCTTCCCTTCCCTTTTTTATGATTCACCGATTGAACTTTTGCAATTCATGCCAAACGTGATTGAAAACGTTGGTTTGGACAAATACACGACATTATCTAAACAGTGCATTAATCGAAAATTTCTCTCTATAGTAGCTGATAAGTGGCCGAACCATGTGACAATATTCACTGACGGCTCAAAGCTTTCCGAAAATAAGGAACTGGGAGCTGCGGTCTTCATTCCATCATTAAACATTTCCTCTCTACTAAAACTTCCACCGGAATCCGCGATTTTCACGGCAGAATGCATTGCATTAAAAGAGGCTGTGTGTCTAATTAATTCACACAATATTCATAAATGTATCATCTTCACAGACTCACTTTCACTTGTTCAAATTCTCAAGTCCCCTTCTTCAACTCTCAGTGACAATCCGAACATAATGCGTATCAGAAGCCTTCTTTATAATCAAATGATATCCGATATAGAGACTATTGTTGCGTGGATTCCGGCACATTGTGGTATCCAACATAATGAGACTGTGGATGATATGGCTAAAACTGCCTGCACCCTTGGAATTACTATTGAAAATTTCATCCTTCCACATGATGATATAAGACGATCCATGGAACGTGACGCTCATAAGAGATGGAACGATCTTTGGATGGATGAATCACTTGTGAAGGGTAGAAGATACAAACTAATTCAGGAGCATATTCCCCGTAAACCTTGGTTTCATAATTCGAAATTTAATAGATCAGAGATATCTGCGATCTGTAGGATGCGATTTGGCCACTGCAGGCTCGATGCCCACCTTTTTAAAATTGGAATCGCTCAGAACCCATACTGCGAGTGTGGTCTGGATGAGGAGGCGCTCAACCATGTCTTCCTGGGTTGTCCATTAAGGGACGCCTATGATGCCTATGGAAAGGTTCCCTTGCATCTGCCAGTTAATGTTGAGTCGTTGTTGAGCTCGGCTTCAGAAGCTGTTGTAGCGATCCTGCTCAAGTTACTGAAAGCTAATTTTATAATTCTGTAATCATTGTGTTATTTTGTTTTTTTCATTCATGTCTGATATTGGCACAAATCATCCAAAAGGATGCAATGCCATGAAAAAATTAAAAAAAAAAAAAATATCTCAACATTGAAAGTGTCGTTTAAGGTTTATGTTTGTAAGTATTTGAACTACCTACGGGTTTGCAACAAAAACTAAAAAAAAAAACAATTTATTGTTCTCTAAGTAAATGGCACCGTCTAGACGTCGGCGATTCGATATTAAGTTATCGATTTCATATCGGGTTTCTTTTCTTTCATTCAGAAATCTTGTAAGGGATAGCCAACTCGGTGTACGTAGGTAGATATACCTATCAATTTTTCGATTCTGTCAATATTCCATGAAATTATTTATTAGAAAATATACAATGTAAATTGCTTTTTATAAAAATACAATAAAAAACATATTTAAAACGAAATCACTGGAAATACGACAATAATAAAAAAGGAAAAATATGAAAAGCAAATACAAACAAAGATACCTATTCATTTTAACTCAAATAAACAATAAAATAAAGTGAAAAATACTTTATTAAACACCAACATATATAATTCTTCTTTTGTGTTCACAGAAGTATGAAGTTTTTTTGTTCACAGATTGGTAATCCATTTTAAAATTAATGAACAAAAATATGCTCATGTATTTTTACACAAAAAATCGATTATAATACCTCGACCGATTTCGTTCACCTATAGCACAAGCATTTATGCTTAATTAAGGGAATGTAGGAAGATGTATATGTACTTGTTTAACAAGAACATATTCATTTTACTAAAAAAATAGACAACTCGTACATCGCTGTTTTTGTAAAACCTCGTCATAATGTCGGTTTCCAGTAATCATAAATTAATTGAATCTTCTTCTACGCGAATATTTAGTATGCCCAAGCTCTGTTATTGACTATAATAATGGCCAGACCAAAGACCAAATAATCGACCAGAGAAGTAGTGACATAAAACTCTGAAAACAATAAATGAAATGGGAGTCATCTGATCAAAAGGCAATTTAAAGTACCTATGTATCATTCAATCCCAATAAAGTAAAAAATAAAAAAAATGCACTGCAGAATCGCCCAAATATTAGACAATAGCGATTTGACTAGATGCCGCATAGTCTACCAGCTTACGGTTGATTATCACTGACTCGGTAGAGAATATTAAGATGTATTGTTCAAACTTAAGCCCATATCACACTATTGGGTAGAAGAGTGGAATATATTATGATCAACTAAGCCACTACCAAATTTACTGTCATGAAATGAAAGTAGGTACCTACCTATGTGCATATGTATGTACGTACACTATATACCAACCTATTCACGAGCGAAAAATTTATGACTCGTCGCAAAAACATGAAAACCAAAATGGCCGACGCGACGGTGAACCGCAGTGAGACGTGACATCATTTATACATAACTAAGTAGGTACCTATTTTAGTTGATTATCTATTTTAGTTTTAATATTGTATTTTTATGGAGAAATAAAAATAAATTAGATTGCATAAAAAGGATGAAGGGGCAAAAGAAGGAAAGTCATAAAAATGAAATATTAAGTACCTACCTACCTTACATTTTAGTAACATTTTTACAAACTTTAACTAATAATATTTTGAATATTTTTTTCGGTATTATTGTTTGTGAATACGAATCACTTATCTTGATCATTCGCCCCCCCCCCCCCTTACATGTAACTGCTCTGTTCCTTTCCTGCTTCACTCCAATTAGTATAGATCATCACCGTTACCAGTGTTATTTTACTGCAAATCTTATGCAAATACGTTTTAAGCGATGATTGTTTTTTTTTATTTAAATTAATATTTAGTAGTATGTGACAGACGCCTGTCATTGGAGCATTGGAGACCTTATGTGTTTGTATCATGTGTTAACTTGTGTGTGTATATTTCAATGTTCTGTTGGTGTCTTTAATAAATAAATAAATAAATAAATAAAATAAATAGATCAATATCCATCTTGACAAATAAAAAAAGAACAAGAAGAAATTTAAGAACGTCTTCTTAAATCTCAAAATGTAGCATATTATAACTCGATAAACCCAACATAATCATTTATTTTGAAAAACTCATCTTTAAATCACGTCCGCCATATTTTTTTCTCATCATTTCAAAAGAAAACAAAGAAGTTTCAATTATTTCGAAATCTACACCTTCTAATTAGTATAAATCGAAATCCATCTCGAAAAATCAAAAAAAGAACAAGAAGAAGTTTAATAATATACGTCTTCTTAATTCTCAAAATGTAGTAAATTACAACTAATAAATTTAATCACTGTCGACATATTGGATTACTCGTAGTAATTAAAAATAAAAAAAATCGGTCCGTCGACATAAACGAACATTTTTTTATTCACGCAATTTATTTAACTCAAACGAAAAAAGAAAAAGAATTGTTTCTGATACTAAAAATAGTTTCCGCATGGTGAATTGTCCATACGGTCAATTGTCCATACGATAAATTGTCCTCACGGTCAATTGTCCGTACGGTAAATTGGTCCGACGGTCAACTGTCCATACGGTAAATTGTCCCCACGGTAAATTGTTCTCACGGTAAATTGTCCATACGGTAAAAAGGGCGTACGGTCAATTGTCCACGGTCAATCGGCTACGGTCAATTGTCCGGACATGCCACAGATTATATTATGGTAGTACAGAATCTCTCACTTACAAACCGACCAGTCACTCAAAACTGGAACCATCACCTTCCGCAAGTGGCGACGATAACATGACGTCACGGATGTACATACCATCACTCTATGTCCCTTATGGAGTTTTGAATCTTCGAGTAGGTATATTTATTTTATTTTTCAATCCTGCTTCACAGTTAAAAGTTCCACTTAACATAGATGAAAAAGTACTAAAATACTTTTTCAGGTATGAAGATCGGGTATTTTAATTCACTTATAAGTTCAAATAGAGATATATCGTGATGGTAATGTTGGATGTTTTTATTTGCAGTTGGATGCAAAGTCATAAACGTTAAGTACCTATGTTATTAAATGTTCATTTTTAAGGGAATAGTTTTCTTCAAAAGAATTACTCGAATAATATACTTATTAAATTTTAATATAACAAAGAGAATTGCTTAGAGGTACCTTTTCATATCTCAAATAATAATTTCCCGAGTCGAGAGATGCAGATATACATTATTCTTCTTGACTTGGCGTAATTAATCCAATATTGCATTGTCTCAAATAATGTTACTAAGACGCTTAAAGTCTTTAACATGTTTTTGTGAAGAACTATAAATTATTCAGACCAGAAACGACAATAATTAAATTTTATGACAATTTCAATATGGACGAAGTTGAAATATTATAGAAGAACAAGGAACTCAAGGCACCTACAGAGCTTACGACCTTTCATTGGCTGGCTTACGAACTGTCATTTTTTGCACTTGCAAAATGTTTTACAATTGTCTTCTAATTAAATTCCCTATCAATACAATTTTTAAAAATTGGTAAAAGCTGCGCAAGTACAAAAAGTGATCACGTAAGCTAGCCGATGACAGGTTGTGAGTCCTGTAGGTGCCTTGGGTTCCTGATTCTCCTATAATATTCCAACTTCGTCTCTACTGAGATGTTATAATTTTTGTTACAAATATCATTGATTCCCGATAGGGAAAATTATCCAAATGTTTGCGTATGTATATGCATCTATAATAATATTCGGCTAGAATAAAAGTTCGTTTTGAAAATATTTCTAAATTATCCAAAATGTGTTCTTGATGGATAATTATCTATCAAATATCCATTGATAGCTGTTTTTTTTCCATCAATACGTTTTTGGGTAATGGCTACTAGAAATGTCCCTTTATATACTTTTTCTTTTTTGAAGTAATTATGTAGCAATCATAAAGATATAAAGCCAATCTTCTTTCGCCACCTTAAGCATTGCATTTTTGGGTAGCTTTTTGTGATTAATCCATTCTACAAGATCCCTTCAGTAGCGACTTCTTTGCCTGTTGTACTTCACGATGTCCTCCATGGCATATGTAGATTCTGCGGACCTCCTCATTGCTGCAGGTTCTGCTCAAGAGTAGCATTTTTAATCATATTAATTATATAGTATTGAGAGATCCAAATTCATAATGACATTTAAAATACATACCCAAAATTACAAAATATTCAACTTAAAATCATATAATCAACAATAAAACCATACCAAGAACCTGTAGTTATTAACAGTTTGTATTGTTTCTCACAAGCTGCCATTACAACGCGATTATCACCATAAATTCTCAATTGGATGAAATAAAATAAAAGTTCGTATTGTTGTTTTGCATTTCAAGTTAGTAAGTAAACGCCATTATTTTTAATAGATCTGCATTATTGTTCATCGTTGGGTACAAATAATACAGTGATGAGATTTGATTGGTTAAATTTCCCGTAATGCAACGCTGGTTTTCAGCATCTCTTGGCAACGGTCCAAGTATTATCCTCTACCCTCTGTTCAGATATGTACAATTGTGAACTAACTGGTGCCGTATCGATTGACCCCTTATGACGTCATGTTAGTTTGAACTCATGTGAGTACAATTAGATGCATTTTAACATGCTGCTTTCTATGTATGATAGAAGAATTTGGATGAACAATAACTCTACAAGTCGTTTAACGAAAATGATGGAAATGGATCCGTTTGCATATTTCGTTTCTTGTCATTTATGGTAGAAGTTGTCTGAACAATCTAATTCTTTTAACTTAAGCCATCTTTCCACTACTGGATGTTGGTCTCTGGTAAATATTTCCTCTCGTTTTTTAGAAGTTGTTTCATTTAAATCAATTTGACTCCATCCTCATTGCTGAGGGTCGTGACCATCTTTCCTCCTTGTTTATTTTTCAATTACCTACGATTAATTTTTCAAGCCTGATATTATCTTGCCTGACATTTTGTAAATTTCATGACACAATTTCTACCGAAGAGTAATTAAAAAAAGACTCCAAATACAGCTACAATGCAACATTAAAAAAAATAAAAACGATATAAATGCACTAAAAATATAAAAGAATAGGCCAATTTAATTAAAAGGCAAGTTAATTTTACATCTAACACATACATGTACCTACCTATGATTTAAAAATATATATGTAGGTTGCGAAATCAAATAACTATTTGAAGTCGACCCCAAACATTTCATGGAACTCACTCGAACGGTCCTTTACAAACGCACAATTATTACATAAACATACATACGGACTGAAACAAAATAATTTAGAGACATTAGAAATCCACAAGCCATAAACAATCACAAGTACCTAAATAATTAACAACCCAACACTTCACCATTATTATCCATGTTCCCGTTTGTCCCCCCCTCACCCCCACCACCCGCTATACCCATGACACGGCCACACACCACACCAAATTAGTTTTTAGTTTAAACCCACCTGAAGAAGAGAACGGTAGTTTTTGAAACTAGTTGTGGAATAAAAGTATAAATAAACAATGTTATATTGTTATTTTAATGAATTGTCAATTAATTATTTCTATCGAATAATTTTATACCGTATCAAAACTATGATAAATTGACTGTGGATGTGCAATTGAGTATTTCTCTAACTGACAAAGTAGATTACAGTTTATTACAGGAAGTGCCTTTACTTTGAGCTCCACGGACATCACAAGGTAATATATTCCACTTCATTGAACTATTTGCCAGAAGCTTCAATCTTAGTTAGCAGCTTTGTTTACTCTTTACACTGTCCGATTCCTCTAAGGATTTACTACATAAGTGTTTTGCTATTGCAACTTTTCGAATAGTAGGTAGCTACCTATTTTGCTTGATGAAATTTCATTGGCTGTATACATATTCCAACTGTCGATTCGTTCATGAGAATTCAATTCTCTGAATGAATCGACATTATTAAGCCAAGATGCGTGTACGAAGGAACATTTTGTATGGCGTAGTTGACATTTTGCATGCTAATAACACCAACTAGAGGCCTCGCAGCATATATGTTCCTATGAATTTTTGTTTCAGTCAGGGGTTATCAACTTTTGAAATTAAGGTTTATTTTCCCATATATCTCAAAAACCATAAAAGCTAGAACTCTGAAAATTGGTATGAACATAGACAAATACAAAATCTTAAATATTTTTTTTTTAATATTCCAGGGTTTCTCAAACATTTTTTATTAAGAAAATTTTTTTTTTATGATAAATTTATGAGTTTAACTGCCTATATTTCCAATTTTTTTAAAAATATCGAAAAAAGCCGAAACACCCCAACTAGGTAATTTAATTTTCTATAAAAAATATTAACATTGTATTAGCACATCCCATTTTTTTTCACAATTTTTATAAAAATTGAATTTAGTGACGACATTGCTTCACACAATTTGTATGGCAGTAGCCTACACACAATATCTAAGAAGACTTAATAGTTTGATACTAATCTCCAAACATACATACACACCATCATTCTGTTTTCATATTCTGGGTAGGAAAAAAGGACTGACCTCCATACTATCCTATCTTGACATACATACCTTCATGTGTTGTAAAGAAAACAGAGTATCTTAAAATATTCAATAATTTTCATTTATGGGATTATAGTGTGGTACTTATTCTTCAACTATACATAGGTACTATCGCTATCGACAGTTGGATCTCATGTGTTACATGCAACTAGTTTTAGATTATGGTTCTGTGTTATTGAAACAACATATTGCAAGATATTCACAGCAGTTTTGTAATTAATTAAGAAGATGTGACATGAAAGTGTTTTTCTGCTTCACACATTGACTATGTTGCTGTCAAAATTAGAGCAGATATTTATGTAGTTCAAGTCGCTATAGCTGATACTATTTAAAAGTATTTGATATTGTATTAATGCGATGAATTCATTATTAGTTATTTTAATTTGTCGATGGAACCGTATTTGGTGAACAATATCAAATCACCATGATATCAAACTACTCTGATAAATATATAGACAGTAGTAAGATATAGTTTTACCGTTTTAGTAGTACAAAATAACATTAAGTGGTACGTTCAATCAATAATATTCATCAATATCAATATTATTCGTTGCCATCCCGATGCATTATCAATAAATTTGACATTTCTTCGAAATTGAAAGTTTCGTTGTCCTTTATTTTTTAACATGGCTACGTAGGGGACTATTAGAATTCGGGTCCATTAAATTCTTTCAAAGAAGCGTACTGCGTAGCGTTGGGGAGGGTTTGCAATCTGCCAAGGAAAATATTAATTCGGGTTTTTAAAAGACTCGGGTTCTTAGAAAATGTAAATACAGATTTCGGAAGATCGTTCCACAGCCGGGCTGATGTGTTGATAAAAGAGTTCGGAATGTGACTGGTTCGTGTAAATTGAAGGTTTACCGTTAATGGGAATGATTATTGTGAATGGGTGGAAGAGAGACCAGGGATGTAAGTTCTTTGAGTATCTCCCGTGGTTGTATCTATAGAATACCGACCTCTGATGATTGCAATCCATCAGTCAATGATGGGTCGTCAATCAGATGTACATTACAGCATCGAGGGTATTCATAGTAGATATTGGGGGGGAGCCACCATGTAACTACCATATTCAATTATTGGCCGTATATACGTCCATAACAAAAATATGAGTTTTTGAAAAAAAACCGATGCGCTCAATTTTTGAAAAGTTTTACCTTCGCTTCAATGGAGCCCCTGTAGTATATTGTATAGTTGGTTTTTTATAGATACAAATGCCTTACTTCTGTCTGTCAATATGCCTATTTTTTATCTCTCAACTTACTTTCTGTATCTGTAAATAAATACATTTTGAATAACGAATTAAATACATCCTATGTCATTATGGGAAAATCGGACACTCTGAAGACCAAAAGTATGGTGAGAACTCTTAATGCCGTTGCTTGGATGACCTTGTATGATCGAATAAGAAACACGACAATCCGTGATTGATGTGAGGTCCACTAAGTGGTCAGATGGAGGAGACAGCGTCGACGATACTGGTATCAGCATGTGCAGTGGATGAGTCATACGAGACTTCCCCACATAGATTTACGCCAAAGAACACACGGACAGCGTCAACTTTGTAGGAAGACCTCCGAAACGATGGTAAGATAGCTGGAGTACAGCATCTCAGGAGTACCAACTGTGGTAACAAACTCTAATCTACAGCAAGTTGAAGAAGAAGAATAATAAAATACAATATCAAGAATGTAGATTTTGTCATTCCTATACGGCACAAAGAATCATTCTTTTAAGGGTGGGTTGCCTAGATAATTGAAAAAAGGTACTGCTATTATTTTTGAAGTACCTGACATTCATTTTAGCTTTGCTATCATCAAGCTGTTGGTTGCTTTTATGATGTCGGCTGGGTTATATAGCATAAAGAAAAATGCACATTTAATTAATGTACATACCTACCGATGAAGTATATTTCACGCTTCAACAGTCCTATACTGAGATAATAATATGGCTCCCTTATTGTAAGAACTTCACAGTAAAGCGATGAAGTTCCATTACATATAGATGCTGAATCATTTCGTATAGCTATGTATGATACTGCGTCACACAGTTCAAGTACAAATTTCTAATGAAAATGTTTTTTGCTATTTTGATATTTCTTAAGGTTCACTTCACTCCTTCACCATCTGACTGTCTGGTCACTACGCGGTAACTCTAGTAAAAAATATCCATGTTAAAAAATTGTCGCACCCTTAAAATTTTCATAGATTAAGTTGTAGGATTAGCAGGATATAACATTTTTTGTGACAAACCATATAATAATTCGTTCATGCTAGACCCCAATTCCATATATGTACATACTTACATCGTCTTTCAATCTCTTAAAAAGGTATTCTTAAATACTCACAGAATGAGAAAACATACAAGGTAACATACAATTTTATGTCAGGAAATGTGGAACGATGGTAACAAATTCAATGTTTAAATATAAATCGAATAGACACATTTATATATTATTAAAAGTAATTGCTTTTACTGATATATAAATCCTTTGTTAAATTTTTGATATAAGTGTCGAGCTCTGTTTCAATTTTCATCCCAAACCGATCAAAAAAATCGAATATTCGTTATATTGTTAGCTACTAAATTTTGATTGCAGTCACGCGGTGTGCACGAAGAAATTTTGCTTTAAAAATTACTATTATTAGTCTGTGGTATTAATAGCATTTAGTGTTCGACATGAGTAAAATATCGTATATATTTCTTCTTCTTTAGTTTATCTGTACTGTAGGTACTTGTGTCATATATTTTTACTTCTTAACTTTTTGTGCCAAACACCGATTATTAGGGGCTTTTAATTCTGTGGCGACACGGCGCGGCGCCTGGCAGCCGTGCGACCAATCAGAATAGTATATTTCCCGATAACGACGGCCGAGGCAATAAACGAGCGTTGAAGATTCCAGAAAGCGATATTGAGAGATGATATTATAAGGAGTTGATCGGAAACAGATAATTAATTCGAGTCGATTCACTTAGTATTTAAATATTTCACTTTGCATACACATAATATGTTTTGATTGTAATAACTTCACAATACTTTTATCCCCTTGATACACTTCTAACTTACTAGGTAGTTGAATATTGTTAATATTTACATGTGATATGAGATCATTTGCTGCATTTTATTTTAGTAATATTTTGGTACAAAATAATTTATCGGATGTCCTATTATAGGGATCTTTGTCAACCAGTTGTACCTACAAACTCCCTAAAATAAGTAAACGATGTTGTCCACTTCTCTGGGAGAAACTGCATGTGAAGAGAACAAGATTTAAACGAGTGGAAGCAGATGGACGAGACCTCTAACCATCAGAGGAGAAAAGATGGGAGTGAAATAAGAATATTAGGAACCATAAATCTTTCCAATGTATATGGAAAATAAAAAATAATCACAGACAAATCTTTACATAGATTGAGTTTCGGTTAACTTCGGAAAAGCAATCGGGCGTCCCTGGAAACGGCAGAATGCCGGCCAATCCTTCCACCACCGGAGCACCAACCAATATGATGGTGTTCCGGACACGGAAAGTAGAAGTAAGTAGAAGTATGAAGAATATTATAGATTGTTAGCAGTGCGGTGGTGTTTTGAAGTGCCAAGTACCTACTCGTAAATATTGAGGTAAAGTTCCTCATGAAGTGTTGGTTGGTTGGTTGGTGTGGATAAATAACCATTCGTCATTTTTTCAATATCTATCTACAATCGTCATATTAAATTTTTGGATGGAAACGTAAGCTGATGCAGATTCTTTGTACATATATTTGGTCTTTGGAAATACTTGTGGCTTTAATTTCAGTTTAAATTGTTCAAGTAAAATATCTTATCTTAGACAATTATTTATGTAAAAAATATATTACACGAACACTTTTTTTCTGTGATACACGTAAACATTGAATTTCTATCCAAGAAAGAATTTTATTTTTAATTGGTATAAATAAAATCAAAGAAACTTAATTTAGTACACTGGCTGATTTAATTAATGCATTGGCATAAAGTTCATCGATTCTGCATTCAATTTGAGTTTAATAATCTTATTACAATTTTATTATATTTTTAGGCCTTAGATCTTGTTTTTATACAGTGTGACATATTGTATGAAAACAACAAAACTCTCGTCTCTTCGATCTGCTAGGCTGAGATACCATACTTGAAATTCCTATTCTGAACAGAACTTATATTTAAGTTTAATATTTTTTAAAATGGCTACGTAGGGGACACTAGTTATAAGGATTTGAATACATCCATTTTTTACCAAAAAAGCGCACTACGTAGCGATGGGGAGAGTATGTAATATGTTAAGGAAAATATGAATTCGGATCTCAAAAAGACCCGGGTTGTAAGATGGTAGAAGCATATCATGCTTTTATTTATAGTAATCTGGACTATGAAATACTTAGATAGGAATAATGTAACATCAAGAAAAGAAAAATCTATATTGGTCTAATAATTCTTCGATGCTATTCTGTCAGAGTTCTTTAATTTTCTCCTTCTTTTTCTCGATGCAATGTTATTTTTTTTTTCTTGTTCACTGTAGATTTGAAAAAATAAACTATGTACCTCATATTGCGCTAAATCACATTATTTGGGTTGGTTCAAAAAGGAATACATGTATTATTTTAAAAATAATATGAAATATTGTTACTTCTTTGTGTGTGTGTTTTTTTAGTAATATTGTCATTATTTTTTATAACCTAGATTACACGATATATCTCTTAGAGAATTTTGGTAATAAAGCAAAGAATCTCTACATAAACACGTAATGTTGTATTTCTGTATCTTAAACCATTTTCTACTAACATTTAATTTTATTTTATGAATATTCAATTTCAATTTGTGTATAATATGTGTGTTGCAGGCGAGTTATACATTTCGGCACATTATGATGTTCCTAGGTATTACACGAAATGGAAACGTTTTATGAAATTTGTAGTCCATTAATTATCTTAAATAATTTTTTTGACGTTTAAAGATATGTCATTATTTATACAAATCGTTTTTTTTGGTATCTTAAAGACATAGGCCCGAGATATCAGTTGGCCCTTAAATCGTTGGATTTAGTAATCCAAGTTAAAAGTTTAGGGAAGATTAAATTTCATTCGCGTATTTCAGTGCAAAATGAAACGTCAGTTACGTAATCTTCAACTATAGATATATTTTACGTTTTCTATGGTTATTGTCTATAACGCATCTGTCAAATTCAAGTCAAATTGTAATAACCTTAAATGATACGTGACGCGAAGCTGTGACTAAATATTATTTTATTGTTATAACAACACATTATTTTATTTGTTTCATTACACAGCATGTTACTTTTTCAATTTTTTATACAGATCGATGTTTTTTTTAATTAAAATCAAACATTGTAGTGAAAAAATGTGATTGAAGAATATGTACTACGTACGTAGTACTTCAATGCAAAATGTATGTACATTTTACAGATAGATATGGAACTAAGTGATCATGGTAAAATAGTGTCTTATGTAGAAAATTTAAGAATACACATTATATATATAGAAACAGGATGGATCAATTTAAAAAGTGGGATGAAAAAACATCGCAAAAATAAAGTTGCGTGCCTGACGTTTCATTATGGCTGACAGTTTATTTCGTTTGTTGTCAGGCAATACAATATAATTATGTAAAAAAGAAAATAAATATTAAATACATGAACCACTTCTATATCAAGTCTTTTATTTTAACATCAAAAATAAATCATGATTATAATTATTATGCATAGTTATTTGTAGTATAAAATGAAATAAAACATTAAAGCGTGCGGCGATTAGTACGCCACCTGGCGAAAAAGACTAGAAACAATACTTAACTCAAGATTAAGACACGCAATCCGCCAGAAACGTTGAGTTAAATATTTGTGGTTTAGTGACGTATTTGAGGGAAGATTTGGTACTGAAATACGCAATATTTTTGTTAAACTTGAGTTAAACTCCTAAGGGCCGACTGAAATACTGGGCAATAGATACATACATAGCAACACAGCGTATCCCACAATGTGAGGTGACCAGCGCCAGGTATGCGGTTGAGGCAACACAGAAGAACCCGTTTTATTTCGCCGATCGAGGTGTGCCCATCGACAAACCTCCAACGCAGCTCCCATTCATTCGTGCCTGTCTACCTCGCCATTGAATACGTTAACAAAACGAAGCTCTCCGCGTCGCCATCATATTCCGATATTGAAATAATTCGATACATTTAAAAGTAGTATATTTAAAAGTTGTAAGTATTGTAATTTATACCAGCCTATTAAGAAGAATAAAAAACTGTAAGTTACCAACCAACTTCATTTGAATTTACTTAAAGACCATCCCCATACGGTTGTGCACTATCACACAGACCAGAGACTTTTGGTGATACGAGACGTCTCACAAAAAAAGCACTACATTGATATACTTTCGATTACCCAAAACACTAATATTAAAAAAAGATTGGAAGCATTATTCTAAGCTGGTGCTCTACAGCGAGCGAGGTATACAACTTAAAGACGTTCGTACAATTTTAAAACAGTCTTCATTTAAAAAATCTCATTTAATATTATCCTTTCCATGATTGGAATTTGCAATTTTCTTTGAGAAATATTCAGACGACTCTAATACGCTGAGAGCCATGACAATAGTACAAATTAACGTTTTACCAACTACATCATCATCCTAGCTACATCATAAACCCCAGAACTAAACAATCTGCCTGCGACTTCACATTTTATTTCGTTGTAAAGAATTTAGGTAGGTACCTAACATAAAATATTACATTATTATGTGTCATAAAATGAATTCAGAAAAAGGATATTTTACAAGAATATAAAATTGTATTTGGAGATGTGAAGCATTTCTGCAGGAGTTTATGATTTATAACTCCCTTTTGATATTTTGGTTACCTGTGTGAAGTAAATAAATTTACATTATACAAATATTTTTTTTTGTCCTTTTTGGCAAAAACGGTTGTCTCGTCATAAAATAAAATAAATGTTTTCTTGAGATTATTTTATACAATCATTATTTTATGGAGATTATATTACAGAAGTGTCAGTTTGTAAAGGCCAACAGTTGAAACGATCGTTCTGTGAAAAGATATAAATCTTAATGAAACTTGAATCAGAATTGTGATATATTAAAACCCAAACGGTAATACTAAGTTTTGATTGTTATAGTTATTTTATTATTTTTTATTTTATATAACATCATGTGCAACTAACAGTTACTATGTCAAGTATTGATTCACGCACCTAACAAATTGCCACATTCTGGATACTTACGATATTAATCGTCTCACAGAAAACACAATTAAAAACGTTGATATGTTGTAAAAAAGTATAAAAATACTTGGTAATAGTTATATTGTACACATCGAGACACATCGTCAGAATAATATTCTGACGATGTACTTTGCACGAAACGCGTCATTCTGACACATCGACAATATTATTCTGACACATCGAGACACATCGTCAGAATAATATTCTGACGATGTGCCTTGCACGAAACGCGTCGATAATCTAATAAATACAATAGAACTATTACCAAGTATTTTTATATTTTTTATAACATATCAACATACAATGGAGTTCTATCAAGAATTGTCGATCGACAAACTAAACTTTTAAATTACAATTAAAAACTGTGTCTCCACTGGGAATCGAACCCGGGACCTTAGGAATAAATGAACCTAAGGGGAATGGGATTAACGTACACATCAAACTATTATCTCGTTGTCGTATTTTATTGCATCCCGTATAAATTTTATTTTTTATTCTGTCGCCAGACGCTAGTTAACGGTACGCGTCTACTGCGTCAGATCCATCGGCCGATTTCAGGTTCAAAGAATACGAAAGCTGACGATGCTTGTCTTGGCATATTTGTCGTCACAAATAATAACGTAAAGAGTCGTAAAAGAAGTTATTTGATTAAGGGGGGGACTGCTGCCAACGTACCTATTTTTTCAATTTGAATTTGCGTCATTACCTACTACAAAACGAATCATTTTGAAAAAAAACCTAGTTAGTTTGGATATTAATAAATAAAAATATACCTTAATTTTTTAATTATGTTCTGTATATATTCTTGTAGGAAAATAATAAGCATACCCCAATTTTTGACATTTATCTTAAATTTCGAGAAAACTATAAGGTATAGAACATTATATTTTTTTATAAATTAAAGAACATCAAAATATCTGGAAAAATTCGATGTAACGTTGCATTAATGCATCAGGTTAAGTTTATAAACCAAAAAAACTTATATTTCGCAATGGCGCTGAATGGAAAATAAATGTTTTTTAGGTTTATTTCCTAAACCTGAAGCATTAATGTAACGTCACATCGTATTTTTCTAGATATTTTTGTCTTCTTTAATTTAAAAAAATATGTTGAACTACGCCTTATATTTTATTAAAAATATAAGATAAACGTTGAAAATCGGGGTATGCAATTATTTTTCTTCAAGAATGTATACAGAACATTATCAAAAAGTAAAGATACATTTTTCTTTATGAATACCCAAACTATCTAAATTATTTTTTTCAAAACGATTTGATAAGAAAAATTGATAGTATATCAAATTGAAAAATAGGTACGTTGGCAGCAGTCCCCCCCTTAAAGTAAACGTGCATTACAGCAATAAAGACTTGAATGCAGTCTATACATTGATGAATCGTTGTCTCTGAGGATGATGGTGTAGCCATCGAAAGCGTTCAGGCTCACCATTATAACGTGGATTAAAACTGTGCCATACTTGTAATATTTTTTTGTATTAAAAGTTATAATTTTGAATAAATGCATAATATACCTTTATTTATAAAACAAGTAGGTTGTGGCCAACGCTATAGGTACTCCTCACTCACTCTACAAAGTAAGTATTAAAATTTTGTGTGAAAATTTTTCAGCATTTTCATGAAATTAGTTTGTCAAATTATTTTTTATATCTGTAAATATTTCAATATGATAAACCATCAATGCTATTTTATCATAGTGATGTGCTTTTTTAGCAAAAAATATCAAATTTTAAGTTTCCTGAGCCTGGGGTCACAATGAAATATTTGACAGTCAAAAAAATTGACATTCACTGATCAGATATCTTTAAATATCCAATGGGGTCTAAGCGAGTATTAGGTAAAAAATTTGAAAAGAATTGAATGAGTGGTATATAATTGATAAATTAGAATAAACACGCCGTACATAGCACATTGTACACAGCACACACACAGATACATCGTGATGAAACTTTTGAAATACAATCTCAGCATGATACTAGTTAATAATATACAAAAATGCAATAACCTTAAAAATCGCGAATTTGTATAACTCCACACTATATCCTTTACCTTTTGGTATTGAGGAGTAAAAAAAAACATATAGAAAAAAATTATAAATTAATTCTTAAATAATGGTATCGTCCGGTAGTTTTAGGAAGGAAGGGTGTGCTATAAATATTTTTTTTTTAATAAAGAAATGAATATGTCCTTGTTAAACTAGTACAAATACATCTTCCTACGTTCCCTAAAATAAGCAAATAAATGCTTATGCTATAGGTGAACGAAATCGGTCGAGGCAGTATTCGAACTCGCGACCACTGGATTGCTACCCCAGCGCGCTAACCGCTCTGCCATCGACCCATCTAATTACTCAACTACATACCAATAGTATTAGTTATTTATGACGATGACAAATATTATAGTATTAACGCCAAACACCCAAATACAAAACTCAAAGTATGCACTGTCTACCTGACATCCGCTAAGAAATTGATTTTAAAAAATGCGCTAAATAATGAACCATAGATAAATTTTAAGACCAGCTGGTTTACAGCAATGCCTCTATACGAATGATTCGATTTTGGCTAAGTCAAAATTGATACGAGAATTTGAAACATTTTGATATCCATTATCCTCTTGCCGTATTGTGGCTTGTTGTTGCCTTGTAGGTTATATTCATACGTACATTTTGTCAACAAGGTTTGAATGTTTGATAGATATTCACAATAACAAGGCGAGCGCCATTTTCCATTCGGTATATATGTATCGTGTCACGTTTACATCGTTATTCTTCGAGTATTCCATTTTGCATAATCCATTGAAAGGATTACCAGCTGTACATATGTATTGGCTTTGAGGAATGAAATTGTAGGTATGTTCAATAGGGGAAAAATACAAAAATCAAAATAGAACCAAGCAGTTCAATACAACGATTTTCATTTTATTTACTTTATAATGTAATGAGTATTATAATACACAGATTTTCATTTTACATAACTACTTTATAGTGTAATGGGTAATACAATACACACATTTTCATTTTATTAACTTAAAAGCCTAATGGGTATGCGGTAGATAGGTACATCCGTCATGAGTACATCTTGTTTACGTTTAAATTGTACTAGGGCGAGCTCAGTAACCGTAGTTGAAATATTGACGACAACAACATTGAAAGAGGTAGGTACTCTCCTATGGAGGAACGTTCTAGAACCGAAGAGGACATTGTCCTGGCACTTACTCATTCGACCACCTACCAGAGGGTATAAAAAGCCATGCAACGCTCGACATCCCATTGTAGTTTCTGACATCTACCGATCTTTCTATGTGGCTCAATTAACAATCGTGTTTTTTTCTAAATTAATGTAAATGTTTATATATTGTGCGACAATTATAATTTTGATTTTTTTTAAATATAAATACATATATGTTTCACATATTAGTTGGAAGAAATTGATATAGGAAGTGTTTATTATTATTATTGTATCAATACACGGATTTTTATTTTATTTACTTTATAGCGTAATGGGTATTAAACTAGTTGCATGTAACACATGAGATCCAACTGTCGATAGCGATAGTACGTATAGTTGAAGAATAAGTACCAAACTATAAACCTATGAATACAAATTATTTAATATTTTAAGATATTTGGTTTTCTATACAACACATGTACCTAGGTATGTATGTCAAGATAGGATAGTATGGAGGTCAGTCCTTTTTTCCTACCCAGAATAATATGAAAACAGCATGATGGTACGTATCTATGTATGTTTGGAGATTAGTATCAAACAATTAAGTCTTCTTAGATATTGTGTGTAGGCTACTACCATACAAATTGTATGAAGCAATGTCGTCACTAAATTCAATTTTTATAAAAATTGTAAAAAAAATTGAGATGTGCATATATGCTGCGAGGCCTCTAATTGGTGTTATTAGCATGCAAAAAGTCCACTACGCCATACAAAATTTTCCTTCGTACACGCATCTTGGCTTAATAATGTCGATTCATTCAGAGAATTGACTTCTCATGAACGAATCGACAGTTGGAATACCCGTATTTTCATTTTAATTCCTTCGAAGCGGTATGATTGGTACGAATACAGTGGACTGCTAGGAAATCCAATAGGTCTATTTTGAATTACAGATAAAGGAGCATCTGCCGTCAAAATATTTATTTAAATATGTCATTTGTCTACTGCAAATCCTTTAATATTTTGGACATATTGCCAATAGGGCCATTCACTGAATCACTGAAGACTTTGTTTCAGGATCTTCAAATAACCAAAGCCATTCGGTCTTCTCAAGACTGAGTTATATTGAGGCGGAACCTTCGTCGACTGATTGAGTGAATCCGTCATCTTCAATCATGAAGACAAGGAGGAATCTCTCGACATAAAATTCTTACTTCATTTGATTCCTAGTTCTTCCCTTCACGTTCTCATCGTATTTTTTTAGATATAAGGTAAAAATATATCGTACGAAAATAAACTTGCCATGAAATTCACTCAAAGATGAATTTTGTTACAATTTTTAGGCACTATTTTTCAATATAACAACACCATCTTTATATATTATCTAAAGTAATAAAGCAATCAAAATGTTAGTGTGTGTGTGTGTGTGTGTGTTTGTCTCACGCCTTCTGAAAAACCAAGAGCATCTAAAAATCTAATTTAAGTGCGAACATGTACCAGTATATCTGATGCAGTGTCACGCTAAAAAGAATGCGATAAAAATGCTGAATTTTAAAAATATTTAAATAATTATTTTTTTCATACAAAATTTTCCAAGTCATATCTGTCAAAAAAGTGTACATTTTGCACGCAAATATCTGTTAGTTTAAAAGTTAGAAGTAGGTATTTACACAAAAAAAATATATTTTGAAGTATAACTTAGCGTTTAAGTGAAAAACATGGTGAATATTTGGTATAATTATAATGTTTAACTTATTTTTAAAGTAAGCCTTTTGTACATAAACGCCGCCATTTTAATATCTTTTCATACAATATTTCATTTTCCCACCGAATGAATATGTTCTTGAAAATAATAAACCTTTGAAATAAATGTAATTATGAAATAATAAAATGAAACACAAGACATTACGGCAAGTTTTAAGACATTTATTGTAAAAATGTGTTATTTATTAGTAAAGATATAGGCATAATAAAAATGCATAATTTGTAAATAATATTTGATTTTTCTGACAATTTTCATTTTTATGGCATCGAACAAACCAATGTAGGTACCTACATATTCAAAAAATGTATCCGAACCATTCGATATTACTTACGTGTTCGAATCGTTTCCATGGCTACAGAAAGAATGTGATATTCAAATAAAATTTGTTAGGAATCGAATTTATTTAGAAGGTTGTTGTAGGTAGGTACCTACCTAATACTATTTACTTACAAATCAACAATAATATACCCATACTGATTTCCTATAGGAAAATTATTTTATTTATTTATTTATCAACCGTTTGTCCGATTATAATGAAACTTTGGTGAATTGTCGAGCGTATGCCCTGGATGGTTTTTGGATTTAAACTTTTTTCTTATTCTTCTTCTTCTTCGTGTATTTGGTCGTTTTACCTATGAAGGGGGAGTATCCTGGGAAAAGAAGGTCCGACTGTCCCTCCATCTCTTCACAGGTCTTCCAGGACGGGTTCTGCATATAAACTTTTTTCTTCTTTTTCTTCAACGTGTACTTGGTCATCTTACCTATGAAGATGAACTATCCTGGGAGATGAAGGTCCAATTTTCCTTCCATCTCTTCGCAGGTTTCTGGATTTAAACTTTTTTCTTCTTCTTCTTCATCGTCTATTTGGTCATTTTACCTTTGAAGGTGGACTAACCTGGGAGAATAATGTCCAATTTTCCTTCCATCTCTTCGCAGGTATCTGGATTTAAACTTATTTCTTCGTCTTCTTCTTCATCGTGTATTTTTGGTCATTTTACCTATGAAGTTGGAGAATCCTGGGAGAAGAAGGTCCAACTGTCCTTCCATCTCTTCGCAGGTATCTGGGTTTAAACTTTTTTCTTCTTCTTCGTGTATTTAGTCATTTTACCTATTAAGTAGAGCATCCTGGGAAAAGAAGGTTCTTTCATCTCTTCGCGGTTCTTCCAGGATGGTTTCTGGATTTAAACTTTTCTTAACCGACTGATGGGACGGGATGTAATGAAGGGAAGGGAGGCACTAAAGGGCCTGAAGGGACGGGAGGTATAAAACTGCCTGAAGGGACGGAAGGTACTGAAGGGCCTGATGGGAAGGGACGTAATGAGGGATTAAAGGGACGGGAGGTACTGAAGGGCCTGAAGCGGCGGGTCCTGGAGTCTAATTCTTTTTCTTCTTAATTTTATGTAGACCTTTAGGGCAGTTTTTATACAAACTATTTCCTATTGTCTAATTCATCTTCTTCTTCTTTTATGTATACATTTGGGTCATTTTTTTATAAAAATTATTTCCTTTAGTCTAATTATTATTCTTCTTCATTTAAGTACGTAGACTTTTGGGAGAGTTTTAATACAAACTATTTTCAATAGTCTTATTCATTTTCTTTTATGTAGACCTTTTGGTCAGTATTTATACAAACTATTTCCAATAGTCTAAATATTCTTCTTCTTCTTTTTTGTAGACCTCTGGGTGAGCTTTTATACAATATTTCCAATAGTCTAATTCTTCTATTAGGTATATGTATTTTTACTTATTATATGTAGACCATTGGAATAGTTTTTTATACAAACTATTTCTTATAGTCTTATACTTATTTTTCTCTTTTTTATTTAGTCTTTTGGGTTAGTTTTAAGTCTGATAGTCTATTGTGCAGAAATATTATTAACGATATGCACACTTGATGAAAATACATATGAAATGAATGGGATATGGGATGTGACGATATAACCTGCACTAGAATCTTTTCAATACTTTTGTTTAATTAAATTTAAACCATTTATATCATCCTATTTTGAATAATTTTCAACACCTAATATTTAAAGAATGGGGGTTGTGGCCATTACTGAACTCTTCATAACATTTATATTCAAATTAAAAACTATTTACTATAGTTCAAGTCTTCTTCTTCTTCGTTAATGAAGACTTTCAGTCAAATTGAGCAAAAATATAATGCACACTTGATGAAAAAATATAAAAACGAATGGGATGTGACCAATACTAGATCTTTTCAGTACCTACGTTTGTTTAATCAAATTTTAACCACATCCCAACATCCAAAATTACTAAATTTTCAATAGGTACACATTACAATTTGTTTTCGATGATAATATTTAAAAATGGGGGTTGTGGCCAAACCAATCTCTTTACAACGTTGATAAACTGTCATATTTAAAACCATTACGCATAGTCCATGCGAGCAGAAATTGTATAAATATTATACTTCATTCACACTTTATAGCAATATATAAAAAAGAATGGGTTGTGGCCATCACTTGAACATTTTACAATACTTAAACTCAATCAAATTTCAAACCACTTTTCATAGTCTGATATTGCAAAATAATTGGGTGACAATATTATAAAAACGATTGTTTTTTCTTTCACAATTTTACATTCTTGGCCAACGGCGGGACATAAAAGCTAGTATTAAATAATTCTTCAGTACGTGTGCATGTAACTGAATTCTTAAACGGCTGTACCGATTTCGAAGAATTTTTTGGTATATTTCTTTATTTTCAAAGCTCGAAAATAAATAAATGCTCTTTCAATGGAAATACAAAGTATAAAAAGCATGCAAACAAAGTGTACGCCTGGTGTTATGCAAGCTGTATAACTTTTAAGATATACAATAAAATGCAAAGCAGGAGTTTCATTCATTTCGTTGTACATAATTCTTCTGTACGTGTGTATGTCACTGAACTCCTAAACGGCTGGACCGATTTTTTTCTATAATCATATTCTGGTGTCTCGTAATAGCTGGGTAGTAGAAAATACAACAGGCAAAATGACATCTTACGTAGTTCACCACCTTTACTGAATATTGTCTTTTTTAGATTAAGCGAAACTTATGTGTGGGTATACAAGCATGTACCGTGCGTCATTTATATAAGGTAATAATGCACACTCGCATACTTTTCGATGGTTACCCCACATTGTGAGATATGCCGTGATGGTATGTGCTTATTTTTATGTTTGCTTAACCAGCTAATACCAGGTGAGGCAACGTCCGGGTAGGACAACGTCTATGGGATTCGCTAGTAGAGAGAACGACAAAATGAGGATAAATGAAAAAAAAATACCTGAGATTTGAGACTAGGTGAAAGATATAAATCATTTGTTTCGCACTAATGTTCTGTGTTCATTTGTTTAAAAAAAATGAAAAGTTCAGATACAAAATAAAAAGCAAATAAAATATCCCAGTATCTAGTTAATATTCTTATGTGCATGAGTCATCCACCTCTATCAGTTAGTAACCATTTTTCCTCTCTAAATCCCCGTAAAGCTAGTACCTACCACTTGCTCATTTATATTTTAGTCGTATCTAGTGAACTCTTTGACGTTTAACTACTCCAAAATTAGACAGTTTCTTCACAATTTAAACTATGCACTCTGCGGGAATACTAAATGTAAAATTTTGCTGGGTAAATTGCAAGAAGAAATAGTAAATTTTAATTTTAGCGACGTGAAATGAAATTAAAATAATAAACTTAAACATAAAACTGAGGCTCTGCACGCTGATGATCGTACCTATGTTTAATATTATGTTCATCTGGGACGTCAAATCATGCCATTACCTGTGGTCCTCTTTCAATGCTCATGTTGCGATGATAGCTGATATTTCTAAATCTGATCCACTAACATATTATAGTACCTACGACTTTTAGCCGTTCATCGAAAACTCATATACCAACCTGTATAAAAATAAATGATTAAAGGTAAGTGGGAAAAATATATACAACAGCTAAATTTTCCAGTTGCTATCTTCACTAGAATAAAGGTTTCATTTATTTTTTCTCCACGTCAATCGATCTTAAGCTTTCTATATTTTGTTCACGCACATTTTATGACATCGTCTCTTCAGCGGAAAACCTATGTGTCAAAACACTCTTATTTCTTACAAATATTTTATTTTGTCTCTATTCTTCTTCTTTATTATTTAGTCTCATCATTCAGTATCTTTTTAACTACAACACTCCGTATTCCTGTATTTTTGTACACATTCCTGGCACCCTTAACTTCTATGCATAGTCTCATACATGCTTGTCGATTAATCAAACTTTTTATGTTTCTTTCTTTCAAAATATGTATCATTCACATGCTCATGTCATCCCTTTCTGGGTCAGCCGTTGCTAATCACTCCATTTTTAAACCCATGTATGCATTTTTTTGGTCCGTCGTTCAGCATTTACTCATCGATATGTCCAAACCACCTCAAGGCACTTCATTTTTTTATTTAAGACATAGGTACACATAATACATGTAATAGGAATTAGTATTCTCATTTTTTTATAGATAGAACATCAATTCATTAGAAATTAATATAGTTTACACTAAATCAGTTATAACTGAATATTGAAAACTAAATCTGGGGGATTCGGGTCCAATCAGTGAAATTAAAACCCTCTAAAACACTCTTAACATAATTAAATAAAATATTTTTAAGATATAATTAATTAAGATTTTTTTAAAACGATTCATTTTCTAACGATTTTATCTTTCTGAGTGTATGCATTATATAAGTTACTTAATAACCAAATACTATATAAATGGTCAAATTCGTACCTTTATTCATTTGTCGTCATGGGTGAATGTCCTTCTATGGATTATTATTACACAATAACAAAACAATACATTTGGTTACGGATTAATATAACACATGTTGCCCGTTTGTAAATTCAGCAAGAAGGTACACGATTATTATTACACAATGACAAATCAATACATTTGGTTACGGATTAATATAACACATGTTGCCCGTTTGTAAATTCAGCAAGCAGGTACACGATTATTATTACACAATGACAAATCAATATATTTGGTTATGGATTAATATAACACATGTTGCCCGTTTGTAAATTCAGCAAGCAGGTACACGATTATTATTACACAATGACAAATCAATATATTTGGTTATGGATTAATATAACACATGTTGCCCGTTTGTAAATTTAGCAAGCAGGTACACGATTATTATTACACAATGTCATATCAATATATTTGGTTACGGATTAATATAACACATGTTGCCCGTTTGTACACGATTATAATTACACAATGACAAATCAATATATTTGGTTACGGATTAATATAACACATGTTGCCCGTTTGTAAATTCAGCAAGAAGGTACACGATTATTATTACACAATGACAAATCAATACATTTGGTTACGGATTAATATAACACATGTTGCCCGTTTGTAAATTCAGCAAGAAGGTACACGATTATTACTACACAATGACAAATCAATACATTTGGTTACGGATTAATATAACACATGTTGCCCGTTTGTAAATTCAGCAAGCAGGTACACGATTTTTATTACACAAAGACAAATCAATACATTTGGTTACGGATTAATATAACACATGTTGCCCGTTTGTAAATTCAGCAAGAAGGTACACGATTATTATTACACAATAACAAAACAATACATTTGGTTACGGATTAATATAACACATGTTGCCCGTTTGTAAATTCAGCAAGCAGGTACACGATTATTATTACACAATGACAAATCAATACATTTGGTTACGGATTAATATAACACATGTTGCCCGTTTGTAAATTCAGCAAGAAGGTACAAGATTATTATTACACAATGACAAATCAATACATTTGGTACGGATTAATATAACACATGTTGCCCGTTTGTAAATTCAGCAAGCAGGTACACGATTATTATTACACAATGACAAATCAATACATTTGGTTACGGATTAATATAACACATGTTGCCCGTTTGTAAATTCAGCAAGAAGGTACACGATTATTATTACACAATAACAAAACAATACATTTGGTTACGGATTAATATAACACATGTTGCCCGTTTGTAAATTCAGCAAGAAGGTACACGATTATTATTACACAATGACAAATCAATATATTTGGTTACGGATTAATATAACACATGTTGCCCGTTTGTAAATTCAGCAAGAAGGTACACGATTATTATTACACAATGACAAATCAATATATTTGGTTACGGATTAATATAACACATGTTGCCCGTTTGTAAATTCAGCAAGAAGGTACACGATTATTATTACACAATGACAAATCAATACATTTGGTTACGGATTAATATAACACATGTTGCCCGTTTGTAAATTCAGCAAGCAGGTATACGATTATTATTACACAATGACAAATCAATACATTTGGTTACGGATTAATATAACACATGTTGCCCGTTTGTAAATTCAGCAAGTAGGTACACGATTATTATTACACAATGACAAATCAATACATTTGGTTACGGACCAATATAACACATGTTGCCCGTTTGTAAATTAGCAGGTACACGTTGGAAAAAAAAACTCCTTTAATTTTTTCGGAGAGTTTTATGACTCAATTATTTTAAAACGGCTGCAGAAAGTTTGAATCAATATTTTCAATTTCGTTAAAACTTGAAAAATATCACTTCACACTCACAGATAAAATCCGTTGGATATTATCTTCCTAAATCCAAAAGTTTGAATAAAAATATCTTTATGGATCTGACATTTGTACTAGTTTCAGAATTCACAAGAGGCAGTCGTGAATTCTGAAACTAGTTGCAAACCTTACAAATCCAAGAATCAACGTATTTTTATATTTATATAAATGACAAAACATCTTTTACCGTATAACTGAAATTTAAGGCTAGTATATATGAGATGGAAAGCTGTTAAAGCATAGGTACGTATTGCCTGTAATGTTGTATGGAGTGGAAGGTTGGACTCGCAAAATCTCAACAATTATAAAAAAATTGAAGTACACGAGATGTGGCTATACAAAGGTGATCTCACATATAAGTTTGATCGAGTTCTGATGATTGGAGTCATGTGAATTGAAAAATGAATTATATCATATTCTTTTTCCATGACCTCATGACTGAGGGTGTTGATTGCATTGAATCACCCGTCGAATGCGGTGCTGACATGAAGGGCAGTCATGGGCAGATATTTTAATCGTCATAAAGAGTAACAGTGTTTTATAAAATTTAGTGGTAGTTTTGAAGATATAGGTATCTAATAGATATACGATTGGTAGGGAGAATATGCCTAATGGCAAGAAGTACGCCAGTGTCCAGTATATTTATTTATATTTTGTATAGAAAGATAAATAAAAAGATTTTTTCCTTGTTAAAATACACACACGGACGATGACAGCAAGATTCGCAGAGATGCTGGATACATTTTAGAGGAGAGTGCTACGGAAAATACTGGGACCCGTGAATGATGGAGAAGCTTGGAGAATAAGGTAGGTATAATGATGAAATATACAGCATCTATAAGACTCCTAGGCTCTCTGTACATGCTAGACTGAGCAGGCTGAGATGGGCTGGGCATGTACAGAGAATGCCGTCATCACGGGCACCCAAGAGGATCCTTGAGGGACATCCGGGTGGAAGAAGAAAGGTCGGCAGACCCAGGCTGCGATGGGAGGATGAAGTGAAAAGGGATGCGGAACAATAACTGCAAGTGGCAGACTGGAGGACAGCAGCGGTAGACAGGAGGAGCTGGAGGCGACGATTGATGGAGGCCAAGGCTCGATATGGGCTGTAGAGCCATCGGAAGAAGAAGAAAATACACACTTGCGATAGCTCTTTATTGCACTGCATATGTAATAGGCATTTGAAAATCATCGAAATCGCCTAAGTATGTAACACTGTCAAATATTCTTTCATCAACATCATTAAAAAGGGAAAAACAAGTAATTTTAAAAAGCCGATTCCAAAAACAACTACATGAAAACTGAACAATAATGCACTAAAAAGTATAATATAATCGCCTAATGATTTTATAATTGAATTTGGTGCCAATTTCAAATGCTGTGTCAGATATAAAATAAACGTGCTTTTTTTAAACTAGGCAATTATCAAGTGCATTTACGTTTTTGATTGTTTGTATGTTTTCATTGTAGTTGTTTTGGAGTAATTCTTTAAACTACTTTTATTATCAAACGTTCTTTAAGGAAATTTAAATCGACCATAGTCGATCGAAAAAATTGAGGAATATCTATAGAAAATATTTCATATAAATGACATAATCATGGTCGATTATTAAATGCCTCAACTCAAATCCAGTGAGACGGATCCGTGATATTTGAGAATATAGAAGGAATCCGATGGCTGTTGGAAATCAAGAGGTGAACTCCAATTCACAATCGTCAATTTTACAATCCTATCGGAACTGTGGACCGTAGACGTGATCGTATTTTAAATGAACAGCATGATCGAGGAAATGGAATTTCACTTTGAAATTATTTCCTCATTGTGTAAGGTACAATACAACCGTATACATTGATCTCAAATAAACAAAATAATGATGAATAATGAATCTGAGAAATAAATATTATCGCACATTTAAGGCATTAGAAAATAAACAACAATAATTCTGGCATTCAACAACACATATTCTTAAGTATTTATGAATTATAAAATATATAAATTAATAAACTTATAAAATAAACGGTTGTTTGGTACGGACCATTGATGGGCTGAGATGGGCTGGACACGTACAAAGAATGCCAGAATCACGCGTCCCCAAAAGAATAGTGAACGGACACCCAGGTGGAAGAAGACGAGTTGGAAGACCCAGGCTGAGGTGGGAGGATGAGGTCAGGAGGGATGCACAACAGCTCCTCCAGGTGACAGGCTGGAGGATGGCAGCCGAGGACTGAATTAGTTGGAGGCAAAAGTTACAGGAGGCCAAGGCTCGATATGGGCTGTAGCGCCATCGAAGTGAGTAAGTCGTACGGACCAGACCTGATACGGTCCGTACCAAACAACTTCTGCGCGCCAGCGAAATGAAAATAATCCGATGCATAGCTGGCAAAAGTCTTCGTGATAGAGTCAGAAATACATAGATCCAAAGAATCTGCGAAGCTGAGGACATCGGTAGATGGGGGCGCCAAAGAAGAAGGTACTGGAACGAACACATCAGCCGCATGTCCGAAGATAGGATCCCAAAGATAGCCCGAGACAACGTGCCGGAGGGGTCTCGACCACGAGGACGCCCACCAAAAAGATGGCGAGATAGTTGGCAGTCCACATCACAGGAGGCTGAAAATGCACCATGAAACAGGCCCTGGGCCTAATGAAAGAACAAGGAGAAGAATATAAAATAAATCTCTCTCTCGCTCATTGGCTATATCTAAACTCAGTGCCAACTGTTGGAGCTAGCTCTCTCCATCCTTAAATTATTGCCCTTTCTTTTGTGTATTACATTAATATGTCACCTATGCCATGGCTCTGCAGTAAGTTGCGTCTTTGCACAATCCAGGAATTCTATTACACATTATGTATAACATGTATTTTGAAAACGAAACCATTACCAATGATAATGTTTATAACATCAATATCATTTCATGAACGTTCCCTATCAATTTTCAGCTTTACGAAACAGTTTATTTATTAATTTTAATTTAAAGGACCACTTACAGCTAACAAGTTATTATACATCGTTGTTCCATCAAATAATGGCAAGCTATTACAAAACCGGTCAGACAATTATGAGTGAACACATCCTGCATTAAAAGTTGGCATACAAATTTATAAGAAAATGAAAATCTGAAAAAGAATCTATATAAAAATGAAAAGATACAATAAAAACTAAGATCATAACAGAGGAAAATAGTGGAAGATATTAACAAAAGAAAACAATTAGGAAAACATAACCATAAAAGATACAACTAAGAACAAACAGATAAAAAAGAGAAATATTATAACTAGAAAAAAAACAAAAAAAAGCTAGTTTTTTATGTTAATTTAAAAGTGTGGAAATATTTCTTCTGAATGTCACCAGACTGTGACCAAAAATATCTATGTCATTATTGATATATAAAGTATGTAAAGTTGTTTTAAAAACCTATTGAAGGTGTCAAGACTCAGAGTTTAACGTATATCAGGAAGACCATAAAGACTTCTTTAAGTGAAATATGATATGCGATCTGAATAAGTCCTTTTATATACTACTTGAAATCAAATTTCTTTCAAATGATCTATTTCATTCAAATGTGTGGATATATTTAATCCGAGTCATATATATCCTTGAAGTCCACCAATTATACTCCCTTTGGACACCAATCAGTGCAGTAAATTATGTGACATAATATTTTTTCAGCTTCCTAGATCAGAGTGCCTAGTCAACTTGTCAAGTTAGCGATACGAAAGAAAAGATAGCTCCATTTATGAATGTGACAGTTGCTTGTCAGTTGACAAGTGTCACTTCCATGCATTGAATTATCTTTTGTTTTCTATTCCATCGCTAAATTGACAAGTTGACTAGGCACCCAGCCTTGCAGTTACGTCAAATATGATAAATTCTATTAAGCTAATGGGTGAATTAGGATTTTGTAACAAAGGTTTTAACAGTGTTTTAGGCAAACTTTGACGAATCACTACCTCTAATGTAAGAAACATTAGCTAACATAATCTCTAGGAATAGCTGATATTGATTTTTTTTAATAAGACGACGTCCTTCGTGGCTTAGTTGGTTAGGTAACTGGATGCTGAACCAATGATCCCAGGTTCGATTCCCGGTTTTATATGTGTTTTCAGTCTGAATCTGTGAAACGATTAATATTCTAATCTCCTGAATGTGACTACTTGTTGTGTGCGTGTTGAATAAATATTTGACATAGTCCCTATTAGTTTTCCGAGAAGTAATATAAAAAAAAAAAAAGTTTAATATACATAGATGGATCTGAAGTCATTGAAAATCCGCAAGTGTGAATATTGATTTGCACTTGTAATGATCTGCTGAAATTGCTAATCTAAGGGGCTACATGATTTGTGCTATATGGTCTAGCATGACTAAATTGTGATATGAATTTTCACAAAAAAATGTGATAACCATAGGATTTATTCCAGAATTTTTTGTGACAAGTCATATCACAATTCACTCATTGTAGACACCTTTGTGACAAGTCATATCACAATTCACTCATTGTAGACACCTTTGCTATTTTTTTTTTGTTTATTCTAGAGTTCTGCAAAGGGGTCGATAACAGTCTTTATATGCGGAACGGGAGGTGTTGGGACTAGCGGTAAACTTACCAAAGTGTATATAATTTTTTAATGTTGTTTATTTTTCATGTAATCGAGGATCAAATAAGTTCCTACCTATGTTTTATATCCTTTGCTGACATGTCTAATTTTAATTAACCGCTCGGGATCAACGCGACCCGTGGCAAGTTGTTAAAGTGCACAAAATTTGAGTGAAAAATGTTTTTTTTTTTTCACGTCCTTTTTCGCTCTTCGGGCTAAATTCGCCGAACCTTGGGAATTGCAACATTTGGAGGTCGACTGAAATTTAAATTGAAACTGAATTAAATTTACCTTTCCCAAGGCGGTGGAAATTTGTCGATTTTGAAATGAAGTTCGGCCCGAATAACAAAAAACAATCAGATTTCATAAACAATGGGATAATGAACGAAGGAAGCGAACAACATCATTTGATATTAAAATAAATGATTTAGCTTATTCATTATCCTTGTTTGAATAAAGCTAAGTTAATGCTGATAGTATTTCACTCCGATGAAGAACGAATAAGTATTTGTATATATTTTACTGTTATTCGGAGTTACTATTTCAGATATATTAATGATAAATCTTTTTTATGGTCCTGATATTATATATTTTTTTTAGTTTTTGATTGTGTTTTCAGTCTGGATCTGTGAGACGATTAATATCGTAAGTCTCCAGAATGTGGCAACTTGTTATTGGGTGCGTGTTAAATTAATATTTGACATTGTACTTATTAGTTGCCCGAGAAGTAGCTAATGTAAAATAAAAAAAAATACTCAAAGTTACTTTCGTCCGATTTTTTAGCTACATCTCTTTACAAAATAATATGTCAAATAATAAAAAAATATGTTTTTAGAATCCGGTAGCCACATTCATGTTGTATTCAATAAAAAACACATAACATTCACTCAATCATACCATTGCCCACAATGGTATGAATGAATGCATACGGCATACCCCACAATGTGGGGTGACCAGCGACAGGTGTGCGTTATTGAAAAACGCATGACACTTGCATACATATATCCTCATACACCAGTCTTGTGGCCTATCTAAAAAGGTAATATATTCATAATAGGCGATGAACTTCATTGCTGAACTATGTGAGGTGCTATTTTTCCTATTGAATTTTCGTTTTCCGGGCTTTTTGAAAAAACGACCATAAAAGATAAGAGTGGAAGCACTATTCTGAATCGGTACATCACAGCGTGGGTACATTTACAAGTCTTCAGTAAATATTCATACCTATTGTAGCGTCTTCATTTAAAGTATTTTTTAAAGCACACTCCAGCCGTCTAATAGGTGATATCTTCGAATTTTCTTTTCAGTCATAATGTAACGCTTTCAAACGGAATCTGAGGAATCGTTTCCTCCTTATCCTATTCTTGTCCCCTCTCCCTGTCCTCTACGTTTCTTTATTTTTTTGTTTTATAAGTAATTATATTTTACGTATCACAGTTGTTAAGCCATTCGGTTTCTGTGCGGGCGTCCTGGGTTCGATTCCCAGCTAAATTTATTTCTCCCGCAAATATTGCTTCTGGGCTGGAAACACTGGTTAGTTGGAAGAAATTGCCATACCTACGGAAATAAACTCGCCACTTACGCAGAGTACAAGGAAGTGTTCATTATAATTATTATTATTATAAATACATTATTTTTCACCAAATGAATATGATTGGTTGGATGATATTGCCATTTGGCAATAAGTATGCCATTGTTTACATGTGCTCAAAAAGTTTTAAACAAATAAATGTATAATAATACACCTTAATTATGAAAATCATTTCATTTCGCATCAACCAAGGCGAAGATTTATTTTTAAGTCCAGAGAATCCAGAAAAAAAGTTTGGTTATAAATTAAGGAGTGTTTCAAAAATATTACGTAGTCTATGTGATAATAAAAAATATTACGTAGTCTACCTACAGCTTATGTGATAATAAAAAATATTACGTAGTCTACCTACAGCTTATGTGATACCTAATAAAAAATATTACGTAGTCTACCTACAGCTTATGTGATAATAAAAAATATTACGTAGTCTACCTACAGCTTATGTGATAATAAAAAATATTACGTAGTCTACCTACAGCTTATGTTATAATAAAAAATATTACGTAGTCTACCTACAGCTTATGTGATAATAAAAAAAACTTCAAATGGGATATCAAATATAATTCTTTTCAACGAGATTTGGTGAATAGGTAATCAATCTTTCATCGTTATATCTAATATATATATTTTTAATTTATTCCTAAATATCATTCTACTAGAAAATTTAAATTTTTTTACAAATATATTATTCACAAAGGTCATTTGTGAGGTAGCAAATTTTAAAACATTGCCATTTTCAATTAATGCATGTTTGTATGGCGTAGGTACCTACCTATATTTTTTCTCATTGTAAATACACCCCATTTTTTTATTATTATTTTTTTTAATGAATGAATGTGTGTTTCGTCGATCAATCGGAAATATATTGAATTTCGATAATTGAATCGACTAAGGATAGTTAGGATAAATTGTAGGAACTCACCGTTTGAATGTCCACAAGTCCGCTTGTTGTCATCCCACTATTTCACATAGGTTTAGTTAACTTAATTTAAAAACATTTACACATAAACACAGTAGGCATGGTATCGTTCAGAAATTGATATTCCGTATATAACGGCCGTGATATTGATGAATTGATTGATAATTTATCGAAGCGTAATTGTCACACACGTTTAGCGGTGTCGATGAGTAAGTGAGACTGGGGTAGGAGAGGAGGGGGGCGGGATATCACGTCAGTCTTGCATATTTAGGTAGATATACGATATATACGTAACAATGTGTTTATTTATTTATTTATATTATTTATTTATTTATACATCTTCTTGTACATAATATAAACAAATATAATTGTACACTGGCGGGCTTATTGCCATTAGGCAATTTCTTCCAACCAACCAGATTACAAAGTATGACAACATTGTATATGTACAACAGCAAATAAAAGAGAGTAAAAGAAATCAAATAAAATACGTATAACACTTAAATACTATTAAACAAAAAAAAATATAATTCATAGCAATAAAAAGGATATGGTAAGGACAGGAGAGGAAATCGGGATCAGGTGTTCAAGGATAAATATTCCTTCTTTATATGTATTTGAAAAAAGAAAATTTCATAAACGAAGCATAAATACTATAGGCGAACGTAATCGGTCATGGCAAGATTCGAGCTCGCGACCGCTGGATTACTAACCCAACGCGTTAACCGCTCTGCCACCGGCCATCTAAATTAATTAACAAAAAACAAATATAACCTAAATTTAATTTTGTTGTGATGCGCCGGGTAAGAATAATGTTTCTATTATCATCTCTTTCGGTTGTTCGAGGGCAGGTTTATCGAAAATACAACAGGCAAATTAACATCTCACATACATATTATGTAGTTCAGCAATGAGGTTCAACATCTATTATGAATTTTATCTTTTTAGATGAGACGATACCGGTGTGTGGGGATACACTTATATAATGTAGTGCACACCTGTCTCTGGTCACCCTATATTGTGGGATATGTTGTGATGAATGTATTTTTTTTTTACAAAATCATGTGTCTGTTTAATGTTTTTTTTAGAAATAATTTATTAGGTACGCTCTTATAATTAAATATTTGTGTTTTAATTGTGGCAGAACAACTCTATGATGTCCGTACATCACTATTATCATTGATACCATCGCAAGCGGAAGATGTAAAAAGTTGTCCCCACCTATGCAAACCATTCGGAATTATCTCCAGTACCGTATCTTGACGTATCGCGAATTATCCTCGACATAATTATTTTTATAATTTTTTTTTTTTTTGTTTAAGGCAATTCACCCTGTAAAGAGTGCTATGTGCCAATTATTTCATGTCAGAGTAGAGAAGTTAATTTTTTTATAAATTTATGTCATTCAATGAAAGGAATTTTGAAATAACATTTTTATAATTAAAAACCATCTCTCTTTATATTAAATGTAGCAGTGTTTATCTTTGACCAAAATCAGTTTGATTCTTATTTGACATACAAATAACCTTTCTAGAAAATACCAGGAACTGTTGTAGGTATTATAAAAATATGATAACAATTACACATACTTCAATAGTTTCTGAATGAAATTTTTAAGGTCCTTTTAACATTATGAATATTTCATGTTATTTTGCTATTCGAAATGTTGATATAATTATATCAACAACAAAATGAGTTGAATGTTTTATTAAGTTCTAGAAATATGTAGGTTTTTCATTTATATAAAAATTTTATTTTTATATCATGTATATTGGGGTAGTAAAAACAAACCTTCACTTGTAAATACGAAAATAAATAGCAGAAACATGTAACGTGTTTTCAGGAAAAAAATATGTAGGATGTTTTAGATTACTCCCTAGCTATTTAAAACAATGTTGAAACCTAAGAATAAACAGTATTATGTAGACTAAATTGATAATGAGTCAAAGGATCTTGTTAAACAGGTTCTGGGCGTTCTGGAAGTGGTAGCCTGGGCGTAAGCGATGTCTCCGATAAGCTGATGGAAAGTAGGCAGAGGTGGTTCGGAGATATTCGAAGAAAACCGCCATAAAACGTATATAACACTGTACTAGACTATCGAGTTCGCGGCAAAAGACCAAAAGGGCGTCCCAAAAGACGATGGAAGAGCTTGGTGGCAGAGGATAATATGCATGCATGGAATGTCTCTGAGGACGATGCTCTGGATAAAACGAAGTGGAGAAGCGCAGTAAGGAAAGCTGGCCCTATCACCATGTAGGATAAAAGCTATGGAGGAGAGAAAGACAGAGAACTAAACTATATAAATCAAACTGTTTCATACATATTAGAAAGGTGATTAAATTTTTCATGATAATTGCACAAATAAGACCACTGAAAAACTATTATGAAGAGACACTGATAAAGCATGGATGTGAGAGTATGCATAGTCCATATTCTGTAGTGATTTAGTGGCGAAGTTAGAACACGAATTTCATATCAAATCAAAACTGAACGAAATTCATAACAATCAGGATTTTAATACGACTAGTTGCATGTAACACATGAGATCCAACTGTCGATAGCGATAGTATGTATAGTTGAAGAATAAGTACCAAACTAATAACCCATAAATCCAAATTATTGAATATTTTAAGATATTTTGTTTTCTATCACATGTTGGTATGTATGTCAAGATAGGATAGTATGGAGGTCAATCCTTTTTTCCTACCCGGAATATGAAAACAGAATGATGGTATGTGTGTATGTTTGGAGATTAAGTATCAAACTATTGACTCCCGAAGATATTGTGTAGTGTATACTTCCTTACAAATTGTATGAAATGATGTCGTCACATAATTCAATTTTCAAATTGTCAAAAAAAGTTGATGTTTGGGGTGCTTAGGCTTTTTTCGATATTTCTATTCTTTGATAAAACCTATTTGAGAATCTCTGGAACTTATTTTAAAAAATATGTGTTTTTGTATTTGTCTACATTTTTACTAATTTTTACCATTCCAGGTTTAGAAATTATGGAAAAATAAAGTAAAAATTCAATAGTTGATAACTTTGGACTGAAAAAAATTCTGAGTATAAAAGTTTTGCAGGCCTATAATTGAATACTATCCATATAATATTATTCTGAAATTTTGAGCTCTGTGAATTGAGCGGATCAAAAGTTATAAGGGGACACACTCAGACATACTGAATGTTCTACTCCGAATTCTGAGTAAATTCATGTATATATAATATATATGTTGCGAACCCTCTAAGTTGGTGTATTTTGACTTCAAAGTTGGAATAACCGTGAAAAATATAGACCCTGCATACAAATCTCGCGTATCTTGGCTTGATACTTTGTCGATATGTTAAGAGAATTAAATTCTCTTAAACAAATCGACAGTTGTATTATATTTTTTTGTAAATACCGATATAAATAGAATTTCTTTTGTTTTCACCGAATCTAACGTATTTACTCAATATATATTCGTATGCTGATTTCGCATGCCATAAAATTGTAGGAAAATTTGCCGTTTTGGTAAGGCAAGAAAATTGGTATGCAAGCTTTAGTGGAATGGAAGTTTCAGAATCGGAAATATTGCACTGCAAGTACTTACTATCAGATGTTCTTTGGCTCACATCCAAGAAGAAGGTTCTCTGAAATATTCCATAGAAGTTGAAAACACACCCAATAGAACCATGACGGATTTTATATTTGTTACAATATAAAATAACTCATTTAAAACATCTCTTATGTTCATATCAGAATATCATTAGAAAAAAGATATGCAAATTGTAAACGAGAATATTTTCAAACGTTTGAAACAAATATGCAGTTTCAAAAATTGATAAAATCAATAAAAGAGGTTTAGTGATTTAATATGAAAGAGAAGTAAGTCATTTGACTTCTGTGCTGGCATCCTGGTTTTGAATCTAAGCGGGACGAATAAATTTAGGTATTTATATTTCACATTATTATTGCTTCTTTCGGCTGGAATTAGTGGTAAATTAGAATAACTAGGCATTTTGCAATTGATTTGTTACAAGGCAGTATTTTTATATAAAAATATCTATAAAATATAGGTTTAAATTCAATAAGTCTAAAATGACCTTACAACACGAAACGGTAGTCCTAATATTAGGATCAAAACAGTAAATATATCAATATAAATTAAATAAAATATCGAATATTTGTATTATTGCATATGCGCAAACATTGGATTTTTTTCCCTGTCGGGAGTCAAAGATATTTTTTAACAGATTTTTAATTATCTCAATAGTTTTTAATTATCTCAATAATTAAAAATCTGTTAAAAAATATCTTTGACTCCCGACAGGGAAAAAAATCCAATCCAAATCCAAACAATCCAAACTTACACATTGGTACAAGTAGGTAAATAAGACAAAAATGACCTTATAAGTCTGGCGCAATTCAGGGGTGACCTCTATGCGAAAAATGCATTGTCACCTCAGATATAAGAATTGTAGCTTTCATTATTTAAAAAAAAACAATTCTCTCAATAGATGGCGTTACAACAAAATAAATAAAAAAATGATAAGATTGTTGTTCATAATTTCACCCATAGATGGCTGTAGTAAAAATTCCTTATTTTCAAGCGAAAAGAATTTCAGTATTACAATATATAGAACTTTCAAAATTGAATTGATAGGGATCTCATTAAAAAGGCATAATTGGTGAACGTTGCGCAAGCGCATAAAGTGATCACGTAAACCAGCCGATGACAGGTCGTAAGCCCTGTAGGTGCCTTGATTACCCGGTTCTCCTACAATAAATATTCCAACTTCGTCTCTATTGAGATAATTAAAAATTTGTTTAAAAATAAAAAAAATATCTTTAATTAATATAATTTGCGCTTTTCTGTAATTGGACTTATCCCTGTATTATGTTTGTATTGTTACTTGTTGTATGTGTATTCTCTTGAAAAGCCAAATAAATAAAAAAATAAAATAAATTAATTTTAGTTTTAAACCACGTTAGTATAAGTTTGTATATTAGTATAAGTTTGTCCGGACGAAGGAGCGGTTACGTCTCCGAAACTAGTTGGCATAAAAATACTCAACGTGGTTAAAAACTAAGATATTTTATTTTATTTTATTATATTAGTTAAAATGTGCCATAAAGAATCAACAGCAAAGTATAAAGATAGTAAATATATTATTTTTTTATTTTTATCGATATACCTAAACCTATTTTTAACATTGTATGGAGCGATACAAACATGGAAATAATTCATCGTTCTAAAGGTTCTGTGTTGAAAGTGTGAAAAAGTATTTTCCCACAAAAATTGATTCCTTATGATTTATGACCGAACATTTTTGCAGAAGTAACTCGGCATTATCGAGGTTCAAATAACGAAACCAAAATTGAATAGACAAGTCCAACACTAGCAAAAATTTTGCAATGTTGTCAAAGTTTGGGCGGAGTTACTTTTAACAAAGATTTCAAATATGTGGGTGAGTCTAAGGAGTGCGGACACATTTGGTAATTGGCGATAACGATCGGTCATAATAAATCCAATTTAGTGGAAACATAATGTGTTATATTTTAAATGAAGATGACTCTCTGTCTACTTTGAAACGACTTGAAAGTATGCGTGTGTTTATGAAAAAGATAATTAAGAGATTAATGATATATTCACCTCAGATATTATCTTTTCAGCGGCAAGAAATTAAGATAGTTTTAATATTCATCAATATGGTAATCTTTTGTTAGCTAAACTACATATAGTCAAACCGTATAATATGCTGGTCGATTATCAGATGCCTCCCTTGAGCGTGTTTTCCGTTTACGCCAAATTGTCTGCGTCCTGCTAAACCAGGTTTATGGGTCAGAGTAAATCTAACCATAAAGATCGGTATATATGATTCCAGTCATCGTTAATGTTGATATAAATGATTGAATGGATGGATTCTTTGTTTCCTTGTCTGTTGATTTGTTGAACGTTCAAATACTTAAACTTCCGTAGGTACAAAGGTATAACGTCTTCTTTCGTGTACATATGTACCTAAAAATGTCTGTCGATTATGAGACGATATGTATTTCCTAATCGTGAATTCATTCTGTTTATTTGAGCACGTAATTCCTTGCCAGACTAGAAAATTTAGAAATATATTATATTCACTTCAATTTCACTTTGTAGATTTCTAAGCATGCCTTAAGAGATGAAACTAACTTTTCGACGAGAACTCTACGTTATAATTTAAGCGTTAAACTTAATGAACAATTTCTTATTTCTTGGACCTTGCTATAAAGGGTAACTTTGAAATTTTATACTATTTTTCAATTTTATCATGTCTGTTATTCCTGCCAATTTTTCCTTTTGATATTATTTTGTGCATTATTTTTACGGGGTTCACGAGTTATCCAGACTTTTATCACTTCAGTTAAAAAATTACCAGTTCTCGAAGGATCGTGTTGAATAAGGAGCAATGATGATCTTAATAAAATTACGAAAGCCACTAGATCAATATGGTTTAGGTATAAAATATCTTGCAGTAATCAATCATCTCAATCGCCCTATAAAACCAAGGAAGCTGGACTTGTCCATGAATAATGTATTATGGTTGCAGGATATTAAACAGGATGATGCATTGCGGAGAAATGAGATACATACGTATAAACCATAAATCGAGAGAAAATTGTCTCCTGCGAAACGACAATAAAAATAACAACTTAGATGTGTGGTGGCAGAGCGGTAAGCGCGCTGGGTTATAAGTGGTATCCAGAGGTCGCGAGTTCGAATCCTGTCATGACCAATTTCTTTCAATTTTACGCTTCAATTTAAGACAATCTTTTAACATCTCAACAGACACGAGGTTGAAATATTATAGGAGAATCGGGAATTATTTACAGGGCTATTAACACCTACAGGGCTAACGACCTGCCATTGGCTAGTTTACATGATCACTTTATGCGCTTGCTCACGTCATTTGCCACAACCAAGTCTTCCTCGTTACATCCCTGTACCATGTTTCAGCAGACAAAAAGATTCTTTTTGCACCTTGTGACACCTACACGAAGTCTATTCAGTGTCTTCCATGTGCGGTAAGGTAGATGGTGTCCCAGTCCCAAAGTCTCTGACAGCTTATTTCGACCTCCATTGTATTATACAATTCATCGTTCTTGCCTTGCCCTTTCTGGCGGCACTTGAAGGGGGAATATCGTGGTCAGGAATTTTTTCTCAATTTTAAGCTTGCCATCGGAGGCATGTGACCAAACAGAGGATGTCTTAGGTCCGTTTCTTGCTCTTTTTCTTACAGAGTCTTCAGCTACCTTTCTTCTTATATTTGTAGAGGCAATACCTATTATCGGGTATATTTAACATACTGTAGTAGGCTGCAAGAAGCCATATATTACACGTCCGGTTTCATTTAGAGCTACATATACGTGTTTTACATGTGGTGAAGTAAAACATATTTGTGCTGCAAACTCAGCAACAGAAAAACATAATCCCAGAGCTGAAGTTCTCCGTTGATGGCCCAGCCCATATCTGCAAACAAAACATACAAAATTATACAATATACAAACCTACTGTATTTCTATTGCTATGTATCATAAAACTCAACTAGGTATATAGCCATCAAAAGTACCTAAGTATGCATCTCAATTTGTATAGTTAATGTTACATACTATGACAAATTTCAAGTCGTCACAGTTCTTGAGAAAACAAGGAAGAATATTCATGTCAGGGTTGTCAAAAGTATTTTGATTAATATGTGTTTTTTCGACAAAAACTCTTATTTTTCTTAGCCTTGTCCCCAGTGACCCCAAGCTCACAAAACTGATAATTTGATATTTATATTTTCATATTGCTAAAAGGCACATCACTATCATAAAATGGAATTAAAGAATTATTAAGTTTCCATAATAATATATATTAAAACAAATTCATTTTACGAAAATGCTGAAAAATTTCCGTACAATATTTGAATACATTGTGGAGTGACTTGGTAGTGAGGATTATAGCACTGACCACAACCCACACGTTTTATACGGTCTTATATGTATATTAAAATAAAATAATTAAGATGGTATTAAAAAATCATACTCATAAACGTATACTAAGATACCTATGACTAACTAGTTCACCAAATTGTTTGCGAACACCCTCATTTAATTTATTCAATATGGCCGCATTGGCTTCACAGATATGAAAAAAGAGATAAATGCATCTTTGGGAAAAATTACATCGAATAATGAAAACAAACACCGCGTTGTGCAGCTTTGAGTCAATTAAAACACGATTGCGATGAAGAATAACAAGGATAAACCTTATAGGGATTAAATTTTTCTGTCAATCTCTAATATGCGGCTGATCATATTATGTGAAAGATCCGCCATTTTGAAATACTTGATTTGACGCGTTAGTCAAGCATTAAACAACCTCTCGACCTGTCCTTACTTGACGCCTATGAAATAAAGGTGTAATAAAGATAGTCACAGTTTATATGTAAGTACGCTTTTCCGTTAATCACGCCCTTTTACCAGGTACTATAGATAGTTTACGTTTTTAAATAAAACTTTTAATATCCAGTTTTTTTCGTTCCTCAGATCATTTTCTAGTTTGGAATCAGAAAGGAGTCACAAAAGATTGGTGAAATATTTGTCAAATTCATATCGTTTCATAGAAATCGATGTGTTATAAGTTGCTTAAAAACAATAAAACGCTTGTCACAGTTGAAGCTGTTGTTGCTGAAATAATTCTATTGGAGAATGAGGCCATCTGAGATAAGCAGAGGTGGGAACCTTTACGAAAGAAACTAATTTATGGTGATGACACAAGTGTGGTGTGGTAAGAAAGAAGTGTGTTGAAAAATAACGACTGGGTGGGGATAAAAATGAAATATCAGAATTTCAGACTGTGACAAATGGCGATGATTCTCCTAGGAGACATATATACCGGAGTAAGTGACAGTCATTTGGGAAATATAATCAATGACGAAGGATGTTGCAAAAAAATAAATGAATGGCTTCTAAAATGAATGGCTCTTTTCCTTGCTTAAGAGTGTTACAGTTCCTAGGGGTGTAGTATGAGCAAGATGTAATATGGCTTGTCTCAAAAATAATTGAGAACCTTTCAAATTTATGTAAATTGAAATAATTTAATTAAATTAAAATTTAGACGGGTGGTAGCAGAGCGGTAAGCGCGCTGGGTTAGTAATCCAATGGTCGCGAGTTCGAATCCTGCCACGACCGATTCTGTACAAGCATTTATGCTTAATAAAGGAATTGTAGAGGGATGTACATATGTTTACTTGCTTCAAGTACATATTCATTAAAAAAATAAAAACAAAAAATTCTATATATAACCATACCATACCATCACGCCATTTCCCTATTTGGGGTAGGCAGAGAGAACCGAACGCCAGACTCCTCTCTCTTGACATACATTCCTCGCTTCATTCACGTCCATACATCGTCTCATACACGCTCTTCTATTATTCTTACTTCAAACATCTCCATCTTTCAAAATCCCATTTATGTGATCGTGCCAACTCTTTCTTGGCCGACCTCTACTTTTCATTCCTCTTTTATCAGCCTTGTATACTTTTTTTGTCAGACGGTCATCACTCATTCTTTCTATGTGGCCGAACCACCTTAGGGCATTTATTTTCATCTTACTTACGATATTTCTTTCAATCATACATTCTCGTCTAATATCCTCATTTCTTATTCTATCATACATCGTTTTACCACACATTCGTCTTAGTGACCTCATTTCAACCGCGTTAATTCTACTTTCATGCGTCTTCTGCCATGTCCATGTCTCACTAGCATACATTAGAGTCGATGCGACGATACCATTGTGTACCGCGAGCTTTGCTTGCCTCGAAATAATTGGGTCAGCCATTACCGGTCTTAATGCACCATTTACTCTATTACCTGCCGTTACTCTCCTTTCAATATCTTTTCCAATCTTCCATCACGCTGAAACATGCTTCCTAAGTATATATATATACTCTATATATAAACTGTTATCAAAAAAGATATTTTTCGATACTGAATCAAATTTTTAGTTTCTGTTACATCTTTTAATCTCAAAATGAGAATTTTATTGAAATCATTAAATATAGCTTAATTTTCATTTAGCTAAATCATGTTAGAAAAACTAAACATAATAATGTAATTATAGATGTTTTTACTATTAAAAACACGAAAAAACGGCAAAATAATAATGTTGCATCGTTCTCTTTTTCAACTAATTTGGTGTGGTGCGCAGCATTGTCAAAGATATATCAGAAGGTGGGTGTGAGGGATGAGATGAACAAACGGGAAGAAGGATGGTATTGGTGTATCAGTCCGTATGAATGTTCATGTAATAATTGTGCGTTTGTATGAATGTTCATGTAATAATAGTGCGTTTGTATGAATGTTCATGTAATAATTGTGCGTTTGTATGAATGTTCATGTAATAATTGTGCGTTTGTATGAATGTTCATGTAATAATTGTGCGTTTGTATGGTCAAATGTATGATTGTCTTTTAGTAGGTGGTTTGCATATTCTGAGAAACCGAGTTCATTTATGTAGATAGCCTTTTCCACATGTCCTCTAAGTCTAGTTTCAATTATTGTTCCTCTTGTTCTCCCTATGTAAATACTGTCACTTATCTAAGAGTATTTATTTAATTTATTTTTGAGTTTATTTGAATTATTTAAACATAAACAATAAAAAAGAAAAAAAAACTTGCAAACCATCGGCATTTGGACAATCAATCGTGATTTGAAAAAAGGTAAATCTTTCATGTAGGTATATCTTCTAAAATATAAAAATCTCGTGTCATAAAAACCCTCAAGCGACGTCAATAAAACTTTGAAAACATGTATGTTTGGTTCCAGATTGAAATATGGATATCTCATTTTTTTCAACGAAATATTTTTTTCAGATAACTCATCCATAAATACAGAGGAAAAAAATATATCACTCCAAACATCCAAGGATTTTTTATAGGGAATAAAGGGTAAGAAATTACTATTTTTAAATTGTTAGAAATTATTTTGATTGCGGTGTGAACAAATCTAATGACATTTCTTTATAACGCATCTAGAGAAAATACCATACCCAAACATCGTTTCAATTTTTTTTGGTGTGAAGTGTTTCACGAATATACGAACTCGAACATTTTAATGATAAAATGTATCTGATAATAAAATTCGATCTACATATGAAGCATTATATAAAAGGACAACTTCTGCCCGGGCACACTAGTTTTTAATATAAATACCAAAATGCATCGTATTCTGAAATATATATTCTTAGTTTTATTTTAGTTTTATTCGATACTATAAATCTTTAAGACTATAAATCACGAGTTATCAAAAGCACATAGCATGCAATTTCGTTGAATTTTATTTGCTTTACCTAAAGCTTTATTCAGCCACTGCAATAATACAAAAGGTATGTACATATGTATATATATATATGTACATTAGATACATGTAACATAGGTGATTGCTTTTATTTGCAAAAAGCACATAGCTTTCGGTGTTGCTTGTAAAATACATAGGTGCAATGTACTAGATCTCTTGTACATTACGATTTAAGGCAGTGGTTTCAAACCATTTAAACTTGTAAATAACACGAGGCGAGAAAAATTGAGATTTAATCACAGCGTAAGGAATAAACAGTGCTGATTTAAGCTAAGACTTCCCACACGCATTCAATAAGTCGAAATTTTATGTACCAGTAAAAGTAGGTAGGTAGTTGATTTTCAAAATTTTAATCCTTTTTTTGTCATTATTTGTACTTTTTACTCCTCACTAACCCAAGGGGATATAATGGGGTGTTATGATTTCGCAATTTTTTAGGGAATTTTTTTATTGCAGATTGTCAACTAGTATCATGCTGAGATTGTATTCTGAAAGTTTCATGACTTTGCATCTGTGTGTGCTATGTGCAGTGTGCTGTGTGCTATGTGCTGTGTGCTGTGTACTATATACGGCGTGTTTATTTTAGTTTATCGATTACAGACTAAAGTACTCATTTGATTCTTTTCAAATTTTGCAAATATGTATAGTATCTAAAACTCGCTTAGACCCCTTTTTATTAGCTTTTATTAGATTTTAAAGGATATCTGAATAATGCTTCTTCATTTTTTTAACTGTCAAATATTTGAAAGTGACCCAAAGCTCAGGAAACTTAAAATTTGAAATTTTTATTTTCAAATTGGTAAAAAGGCACATCACTTACATAAAATTGCATTAAAGAGCTATCAAGTTTTCATAATAAAATATTAAGTTAAAAAATAATTTAACAAATGTCATGAAAATGATTAATATTTTCCATACAAAATTTGAATGCTTAATCCACAATCCACCCGTTTATATTAGTGTTGGGTACTATTTCAATTATCATTCCAATTCATACTGAAAATATTCAAATACGGTATATCTATTGATTGCCGCCAAATTTTGGAGGCACAATCATGCGGTGTTTACCTTTTTTTTATTTATTTATTTATTTATTTATATAATTTATGTAAATGTGTACAAAGGCAGGTTTATTGCCATAAGGCAATTTCTTCCAACCAACCCGAGCAACGTGAAGTCTCTTAGTTAAATTGGTACAGTACTTATTAAGTGAGAAATAAATTGATAAAAAATAACATAAAAGAGTAAGAAATATAAAAAAATTTCAAAGAGAAAAAAATGAAAAGAGAGTTTAAAAATAAAAGAATAATAAAAATAACACTGATCATAGCAATGAGGAAAAGGAGGTTACGGAAGGATATAGAAGGAATTTAGGAACTATTTGACAAATAAAGTTTTTTTAATTTACCTTTAAATATTTGAATGGATTGAGATGACGTTACTTCATCACTTAGGCCATTCCATAGTCTAGCTGATTGTACTTGAAAAGAGGAGCTGAAAACTTCTGTATTGTGAATGGGGATAGCTAGTGTAGTACGTTCAGCAGATCGAAGGGATAGGCCGTGACTTGACAAGAAAACGACGTTATTTTTTAAATATTGTGGTGAATAGGGATCATAAATAGCCTTATAAAGTAATGACAGAATGTGAATGTTACGACGATCTCGTATCTTTGGCCAACGAAGTATATTTCTACAAGTCGAAACATGATCATATTTTTTAAGATTGTAAATGAATCGTATACAGACATTCTGTAATCGTTCCAGTTTATTTAATAATTCTTGATTGGCATCCAGATAACACACATCACCGTAATCAAGCAATGGAAGAAGTAAGGATTGAGCTAATGTAATTTTACAATGTATTGGAAGAAAGTTCTTCAATCTATTGAGAGAATGGATATTATAAAACAGAGTTTTACTGACATGAGAAATCTGTTCATGCCACGAAAGATCTTCTTCAAAAAGAATACCAAGATTTTTCACCATTTTTGAGAAGGGTATGTGTTGATTGTTAATTTGAAGAGATGGGAGAGGTGAATTTTTACTTATATCATGTCTATACATTTGATCTGTGAGGTTAAATGCTATATTTTTAAGATTGTAACAACTACGTGAATGTTTTAACACTTTAAAGGCTGGACGAAGGTAATAATTTGACAAAGATATATTTATAAGGTGTCACTTAATTTTCTTGAAGCTTCAGATATTTCAAGACTGTTTGTCATAAATACCGACATTGCACTCCTATCTTCATTTTTAGTATACAGTGAGCCTACTATTTCCTTATAGTCAGATATATTTACAGAACATGAGTGTTCTTTTCTTTTTACTTGAATCTTCTTTTGTTTTTGTGTTCTTTCAGTTTAATTCGTTCCCAATAGCAGAACGGGTACTGTTATTGGACATTTAATAATAATTTCAATTGGAATGTCGCTAGTCAAATATCAAAAATGTCTCTTTTTATTACAAAACGTTTTTTTGCTATGTATTTTCGTTGGTAAAATATATTTTGATGTGACAGAGTGATGACAAGACCCTTTCCAGTTGATGCGATCTTCCTATAAAAAGGAATGCATTTATGTAAAACAATGAATTTTGATTGTATATTATCAGTTATTCATTTTGTGGATACAAATTTTTTAATATTGTTATTTTTTTAAACCACATTACATAAGTGAATTCTCAATCAGATTACCTAAATGGGCAACGTGACTAAAATGGTTTAGAAACTGTGAAAGTAAGGCTATGTACATATTATACTTCACAACGACCCAAGTTCATCGACACGACAGAATTGTCTGAAGAATCTGCGACCAACGCCCCTAAAAAATCAAAGGTTAACATTCAAACGTCCCTTTCGAAAGTTTTAAAAGTAATATTGTTTTTTATACCATTTTTCAAATGTATATTAAATCGCATATAGATACCTACATAGATATGTAAATGTTTTCTTAACGTGTAACGTGTTTTCAATAAATCTAAAATTTAATTAACGGGACCTTCATTTAATATAAATCCAAGTAAATTGAATCGCTTTGAAATGTTTATATATTTTCCCTGTGCAGGTAGATTTTCCCCAGCTAAGGAGAAATTTATTTAAGAGGCATATACACCTATACTATACACCCCAATTCGAAATCAAATTTCACAGTGAATTTCCAAAAAAAAACCTTTCAATATTTTTTCTAGTGAATATTCGTCAAACAATTTTAGATTAAGCATAAACAACCCAAAAAATATATTGAAAATATATCCTTTTTTAAAGCATATTCTTTTTAATTACTCCATTAATATTTGTCTTTGAGAAATAAATCTTTTACACGCTTAAAGAGTGCACAAAATCAAAGCGAATGGCCGATAAACTTTTTTCATATCAATTCAGGCCCTCTAGACAACGTGTCATTAAGCTCAAGAAAAGAAACAAGAAAAGATAACTCGATGTATGGAAGTGACAGTTGTCACGTGACTGGCAACTGTCACTTCCATGCATTGAGTTATCTTTTCTTATTTCTTTTCTTGAGCTCTAAATGACACGTTGTCTAGGGGGCAGGTTTGTTCATAAAATGCAATACAAATTTTGGTTTTCCGATAGCTCAAATCACGTATAAACCATTTTTAACACTCGCGATAGTTATCTTTGTAACTTCATAGGGTATTAGGCGGTTTTAATGTAACATCATGTTTTCATTCACTACGCGTTAAATGCCCTCTTTAATTCATATCTCATGCAACAATTGCTTCTCTGGGCTGGAAACACTGGTTGTTTGGAAGAAATTGTCTCCCCTTGCGCAGAGTGCAAGAAAATATTTAATATTATTAACATTTGATATTTTAAAACTAAATGTATTCATTAATGAATATCTATTATTGTGTAGGTACTACTTGATTTTTTTCCGAAATATGGATTGTTTGTTATGCCTTAAAATATAATTGTACTTAATATTATTTCTCCAACGGAGTAGGCAAAGAGAACTGAATACCTCACATCTTTTTCCCGGGAAATTTGACTACGTAACACTAATACTCAATATTCCTATTCATAGTTCTCATTTTTTTTAGCTCTACATTTGAAGTACATTCAGCTAGACTATGGAATAGTCAAGTCCTGATATTACGTCGTCTATCTCACTAAACATCATCAGGAAAAGGTTAAAGCAAAAATATTTATCTGACAATACCTGATTACATCTTCCTTTCCTCTTCCTTTCCTTATTCTTTAGTTATCCTATCATTGCTTTGATTTGTTCTTCTTTGTTTTTTTTTACTTTTCGTCTGCTATCATTGTTTATTTTTGTAATGTGATTATCTTATTGCCATAGTACACACTGATTTGTATATTTCACATGAACTCTGGTTGGTTGAAAAAAATTGCCATTAGGCAATTAGCCCGCCAGTGTACTAAAGTAAATAAATAATAAAAAATAAAAAAAGTAATACATAATTACTTGTACATACCAACACGCTATGTCCCAAATTTAATATGAAAGGCAAAAAGAACTTAGCACCATAGTTACATAGTACAAAATATCAATCACATGATTTAATGCCTATTTTGTTTCAGTGCCTATAAGTTTCATAAAAGTTATATCATAATACATTATTTGAAAGGGAAATTGGACCATCTGAGTTTTCTAAAAGAGCTACTTAATTGGCGTTTTTGTTGAATAGGTAATTAAGACATTCGAGTATTCATCAAGTTTATAGTATCAAAAACATGAATAGAATTTTCGTAATATTGACGTTAATTAATTAAATACTCTCTTTATATCATTGCATCCTAGAATCGACAAAATCGGTGAACATTAAATATGATATTTTGAATTTTGAGTCAAAAGGGTACCTGCTGCCAGTGTACCTACCCATACATACATACATACCATCACGCAACGTCTCTTGCGGGGTAGGCAGAGAGAACCGAACGCCACATTTTTCTATCCTGGCACGCTCCCCCGCCTCGTCCACATTCATGCATCGTCATCATCACTTCTAACATTTCCGTCTTTCAGAATATCGTTCACATGGTCCTGCCATCCCTTTCTTGGGCGTCCCCGACCTCTCATTCCATTCCAATCCGCTCTTTATTCGTCCTCCCCATGTGAACAAACCATCTCAATGTTTTTTCTTTCATTATAGTAATGACATCTTTCTTCATCTTACATTCTTTCCTTCTTCTATTCTTCTTAACGATCTCATTTTAACTGCATGCATCTTCTGCCATGTCTAGGTTTCACTTGCATACGTCAAGGTTGGCACTAAGATGGCGTTATGAATGGCAACTTTTGCATTTTTGCACCAATTTGTACCATTTTTGCAATTTAAAATTTCATCATTATTACTAATATTATTGTGAAAAAATAACTTAAATAGATTGGATATCAGCAAAGAAAATATTCCTTCAACATTTGAACTATGTTCTGTATAATTAAAATATCCCGATTTTTTACATATTTTTATTTTTATTTTTTTTGTTTAGAAACTTAACAGCTATACATTTATAATACTTAATTGCAATTGAGAATACAAAAGAAATAGCCAATTATAAAGTTTCACATATTTAAATTATTATGTAGGTATGTATGTATTTTGTATACTTATATACATACATACATACATACCATCACGCCATGTCCCTTACGGGGTACTCATAGATAACCGCGCGCCATACTTCTCTATTTTTGCACACATTTCTGGCTTCCTTTACATCCATGCATCGTCTCATACATGTTCGTCGATTGTTCAAACTTTTTATGTTTCCTTCTTTCAAAATATCATTCACATGGTCATGCCATATTTTTTTGGTCAGTCAATCATCGTTCATTCTTTCAATATGTCCAAACCACCTCAAGGCTTCTACTCTTCTTACTTCTACTTCTAATAAAATATAAGGCATAGAGCAGAATATATTTTTTTCAAGTTAAAGAATACAAAAATATTGGTGAAAAATGTCTTTACATTATCTTTTATCTTAGAGACTCTAGGTACAATCCTAGATATGAATAATTAGATTATCTTTACAATATCCACGTTGAATTTCAATTTCCAAGGTCTTACAGTAATATTATTACTGAGATGGATTTATGATGGTTAATTTATTCATTGCACGATTCGCTTCGTAGTAGTAGATTTCTAATCTGACCATCCACAGTACAAAACTAATTATCAATCAGAAAAGTTTTATTGCAGTACCTAGGTACGTCAAATTCAGTAACTATTTGAACTAAAATAGGAACGTTCTAAAATTTTAGAATAAAGCATATTTGAACTTTATTTCGTATTTTTTAACTGACGTTGTTCACAAAAATAAAATCTAGAAAATAAGTGTGCCGTAGATAATAATTTGAACTCATATTGTCTATGGCGCAGAACACGCATGCGTACTGCGCACTACTCGGCCATGTTTATTTATGTCATGTCGCCGTGATGTCACCTATCCTACATTTCAATTGGCCTGCACCGAAATTCTTTCGTTTTTATTTCAACATAATGTCAGTATTCTTGTGTTATTTTTATTTATTTATTTATTTTAAAGGTTACATAAGGCTTTTGAGCTAATCATAAATTTTCAAAATGAATTAATAACTACCTACAAAAACTAAGTTTGTAACACTAATTACTTTGATACGGTCATACAATAAAAATATATAACTATATATAATACTCAATAATATATAACTATATATAATGTATACATATTTTTGTATAAAAAAACAAGGAAAATTTCCGTAGGTATATACATACAATATGACAAAATATAAAAACCTAACAAGGATAAGAAACAAAAAAAATCAATATTAAGAGGGTGACTGCTGCCGACGTACCTATTTTTTCAATTTGATATACCATCATTATTACTAAACGAATCATTTTGAAAAAAATAACCTAGTTAGTTTGGATATTAATAAAGAGAAATATACCTTAACTTTTTGATTATTTTCTGTATATATTCTTGTAAGAAAATAATAAGCATACCCCGATTTTAGACATTTATCTTAAATTTCTAAAAAAATATAAGGTATAGAGCAATATTTTTTTTATAAATTAAAGAAGAACAAAATACCTGGAAAAATATGATATGACGTTGCATTAATGCATCAGGTTAAGTAAATAAACCAAAAAAACTTTTATTACGCAATGGCGCTGAATGGAAAATAAATGTTTTTTAGGTTTATTTCCTAAACCTGTAGCATTACTGCAACGTCTTATCATATTTTTCTGGATATTTTTGTCTTCTTTAATTTAAAAAATATATATATTACTCTACACCTTATAGTTTATTAAAAATATAAGATAAAATGTTGAAAATCGGGGTATGCCATTATTTTTCTACAAGAATTTATACAGAACATTATCAAAAAGTAAAGATACATTTTTCTTTATGAATACCTAAACTGTCTTATTATTTTTTTATTATTTTTTAATATTAATTATTTTTATTTTTTTTTTTCAAATTATTTTTTTCAAAACGATTTGATAAGAAATAATGATGGTATATCCAATTGAAAAATAGGTACGTTGGCAGCAGTCCCCTCCTTAAGTAAACATATAAATAGATGCATACAAGCTAGGAGGTTTGGGACAGGACAATGGATAGGAATAGAAAGGGAAAATTAGGAATATAAAATCAATCAATATGTGTTATGTTCCTAAACCAAATAGGTACTTAATACAGTCCAAGCAGCGAGAAGTTTTCCGATTTATTTTATTTCGATAAATTACTTAAAAACCAAAAAATTCAACACATTGACAAATGTTCACTCTTGTTTTCTTTTTTCGGTTGCAATGTGTGCGAATGGAATGGTCAAAATTGATTTTGTTTTCCTTTATTCTTTATTTTTTGACGCATATTGCTCACGTTCCGTACTGAAACACGCGACAGGCCGCGCTTTGCCCAGGGCTGAGCTAGACTATGAACAAAGTAACCTTGGTGATTTTCATAAGTCCTCTCAATTTACACAAATATTACAGAACACAATGGAGAAAGTTACCGTTTAATTCTTTCAAATTAATTCCTGCTCGTTGTCATGGTCAGTTTATTTCTGTGTGATTTCTCTATTTTAAGTAGGTACCATATTTCCATGTATGTAGGTTCTATTGTACCGAGTTAAAACTTTGCGTTCATAGGGTTAGTTGGAAGAGTTTGCCCACTTTTAACAAATTTAAACGAACCTAGCACACTTTACTTGAATGTTTTATAACGTCACATTTTAAAATCCAATACCTAACGAGATCCACGTATGCATGAAACATACCATCATCTATGAAATGTTTATACATAAGTAGCCTCATATTTCCAGACTACGTTATATTCTGAAGCTGAAGTTAAATATCATGAGTTAACTAAACGTTGCTTGAGTAGATACAGACTTGAGAACTTCCTGAAAAATACCTGAACATCGGTGTTTAACTTTTCTTCGAACGATTTGTTGGGAGTTTATATTACCGGAAACTTTACCTAAAAAAGTTTTGCTGGAAACTTCACAATATAATTATTTTTGATTTAACGGCTTCCCAACACCGCTTTGATGCAAGACTGTATTTTTTTTCGTTTGTTGACATTGTGAAATTTGTACATATAATAATTGTGGTTAAAGAATGATTTTTTTTTCTTCTTTTTTGAATACATAGTCAGATTCCGCCCAATATTAACTAACTTTGGTCAAATATCAACTATAAGAGTTGCTTACCTCGATGAAGTACCTACAAGGTTTACTTACGGTATATGAAACAAAATGAATAAATGTAATTATAGTTATATTTATTATAAGATTTTTTTTAGGTATTCGATTTACATACACATTGATACAAGTAGGTAAACAAGCCAAAAATGAAATAATATTTCTGGCGCAGTTAAGGAGTGACATCTGTGCGAGAACACTGTCACCTGGACTGTCGCTTTCATTGTTTACAAAGAAAAACAACTTCACAATAGATGGCGTTACAAAAAGGTTTTATCGTTACTTCATAGGTTGCGATAGTAAAAACAGCTTATTTTCAAACAATTTGTTATCATTATTAAAATATATAGAACTTTAAAAATTGCATTGATAAGGGGACTCAATAAGAAGACATAATTGGTGAACTTTGGCGAAAGCGCATAAAGAGATCGCGTAAGCCAGTCGATGACAAGTCGTAAGCCCTGTAGGTGCCTTGAGTTTCTGGTTCTTCTATAAACTTCGTCTCTATTGAGATGGTAAAAAATTGTCGAAAAACAAAAATATTCAATTCTATTTTTCTAATATATTTGTATATCAAAATTACAAATAAACAAAGCTGTATAAAATGGACCAAAATACAGAAATCCTTCTAGAAAAATCCCTTGTCCTTAATCCAAAATAACAAAGAAAAATGAAGGACTATTATTTATCTGCTTTTCATTTGATATGGACAGATTGGTACTCGTATGAGTCCATGGAATATGAAACATTTCCAGTTAACACCACGTCTTGAATGTTTCACTCATCTTCACTAAAACATGAAAAATAAATGTTATCACTTCTTTGTATGTATATAATATATTTACCGAGGAACAAAGATAAATAGAATTGTATAGATTATTTGGGCATTAAGGATATAATATTATGTTTAGCGGCATTAACTTAAGTTGAAACTTCAATACTAACTACTTCTCTTAGTGTCGTTAACTCATTTTAATGGAATATTCTTGTTCGCTTTAGTCATTATCGGACACAAACAGCAGCTTAAGATTACACAAACAAACTTATTCATTAACAAAAAATATTTATGGACATCTTACATAGTATTATTTGTCTCACAACGAGTAGTTCATACTAGCATAAATTATCTTAATATACCTATTATATAAAAATGTCATGTCACGACGTTCGTACGTGTACGAACGAGCGTGTACGCTAATCTCCGAAACCACCCAACAGGAGGGCAAGTCTGGTCCAACCGGCGAAATAAAAACCCTCGCGATTACCCATATCATGGATATAATTCTCATATGGAGTTCTATGACATCTAAAGATATTAAAGAACTCCAAATAATAATCATATCCATGATATGGGTAGGGTAATCGTGAGGGTTTTGATTTCGCCGGTTGGAGTAGACTTACTCCCCCTGATTTCAATGATATTTTCTAAACTAGATTGGTTGGTTCCGGTTATTGAGATATAAAAAAAAATTGAAAAATTTAAAGGTAAGTTTTATATTTTTTTTAGATTTCTCATCCAAAAATATATAAGTATAACCAACTTATGTAGGTGGCTTCATAGGTGGCGATAGTAAACACAATATAACCATTTTTTTTTTGGCAAAATATTTTAGTAATTTTTACTAAAAAATGGAGTACAAAAAACTTTGTTTATTAATCCACCTCAATCAATATGGAATTCCACAAAGTTTGTAAAATAATTTTAACAATTTTTTTTTTGTCTTCTCTCCCAAGGATATTTTTATACGAAAAAAGGGCCTTAATTAATTTTTATTTTGTGTTATCCTTCAATAAATAGCGGTATGAAAATCTTTTGACATACATATATGAAAAAAAAATAATTAATAGATTAAATAAATACAAAAAATATGTTAATGCATTACTTTTTTGGCTACAACTATTTACACGATTCAACCATAGACGAAAACCAAAAATAACCACAGAAAACGCAGATAAATCAAGTTATAAAAATATTTACCTTTGTTTATACTTTGTTATAATTGTAGATCTCGATGAAAAAAATGATTTATAAAATTAAGTAAATGTAATAAGATGCCAATATTATTTATTTTTTCTTCAAGTTGGTTTCCATGATGCATTTATGACCATTGAAAAAATGACAAAGGTAAATATTTTTGTATTTTGATTTATCTGCGCTTTCTATGGTTATAAATGACCTAAAAACATAGACGACGTCAGAAAATTTGTCGTGTAAATAGACACTTTTTGGCGGGAAAACGCTTTTCCCGCCAATTCCGGTCGTAAAAATAGTGGCATACTTTTTTTATATAAGTGAAAACATGTATTTAGGCATGAAACTGTATGTATCATTTTTGTTATTATTATTATTATGTATGTTTTCTGAATAAAATAAAATAAAAATAAAATAATATATTTAATGTGTTACGCATCTAGAAAACATACCATATACATCACCACCACCACCCGCTCTGTTATGAGGACTGTCATCCATAGCTTCACAGAACGCTAAGTGATCGACAAGAAATGTAAGTATATATAACGCGTGTGACAAAAAATGTACTGCGACTAGAAACTTAAAAGATTGGTAAAATAGGTCTATATGAAATGCGGTCTATACATATTCATAAGATGGTCTACATCCAAGGTGGTCAGTGGCAGAACAACTAGTACCTATACCTACTTTTATACATTTTTATTACTTAAATAGCGCTTGTAAAGCATCGCATAATAAATATGAAAATAATGTTGTATTAATATTAATTTAGACATAATGAAATAACACAGGGACTATCCATTACATATTGTAGAGCAAAAAACATAAACAGGCAGAAATAGATGTTCACGAGCACAAAAGATAAATGTAGTTACTGTGTTCCGTCTATATTGTTACTATATTGTTACTTGTTCCGTCTATATTGTTACTTGAAAATGTGCTTAGCACGAAACGGGTCGTAGGTTGTAGTCCTTAAATAAATAGTGGAATTAATTCTAAACAAGTGTTTTTATTTTTATTTATTAAAAATATAAATTAATTTATATTGTTGTCTATGATGATCTCTGCTTCTTGTATATTTCGTTATTTTTATTTTCAAGCCTTTTTCTTGTGAAATTCGTGTATGTACATATATTATACAATGTAAAAAATAAAAATACCTTCATAATTATTTCAAATAATAGGTATGCTTGTCTGTTATTTACACTTCTAACGTTACATTCTTCTTGAATTTTCACATGGTCAAATTATTTTTAAAGGGGTAAAATGATATCTTAATCGACTAAATAACTGAAAAAAACGATATGTTAAAACCGCTAAAGTGACTATGAAGTTTCGTGATATTGAATATAGGTAACAATCGTGCGCTTATAAAAATAGTGTACTTACATATATCATAATTAAAATAAACGTAAATTAATAATTAGTTATTTTTTTGCATTTTCAGGGAAACCTTATAGGATTTTTTTGAAGAATGAATATGTCCATGAAACAAGAACAATATATACATCCTTATAAATTACCTAAACTAAGCACAAATGCTTGTGCTATAGGTGAAAGAAATCGGTCGTGGCAGGATTCGAACTCGCGACCACTAGATTACTAACTCAGTGTGCTCGCTATTCTGCCAACACCCACCTTATTTGATAATTCACTTTGATTTTATGCACTCTTTAAGCAAAAAAAGATTTTTTCTAATACGTATTGTTTTGGATAACATAAAAATTGTGTTTTTATTTATTTTTTTAATTAATTTATTTATTTTTATATAAAGGACCACTTACAGCTTACAAGTTATTATACATCATAGTTCCATCAAATAAGGGCAAGCTATTACAAAACTGGTCAGCCAATTGCAAGTGGCTACATCCTGCATTAAAAGTTGGCGAACAAATTTATAAGAAAATGAAAATCTAAAAAAGAATCTATATAAAAATGAAAAGATACAATATAAACTAAAATAACAACAAAGAATTATAGTGGAAGATATTAACAAAAGAAAACAACAAGGAAAGCATTACTATAAAAGATACAACTAAGAACAAACAGATAAAAAAGAGAAACATAGAAAGAGTAACACATGAGATCCAACTGTCGATAGCGATAGTATGTATAGTTGAAGAATAAATACCAAACTATAAACGAGTAAATCCAAATTATTGGATATTTTAAGATATTTTGTTTTCTATATAACACATGTAAGTATGTATGTCAAGATAGGAGATCTCATGTGTTACATGCAACTAGTATATTCTGAAATTTTGGGCTCTGTAAATTGAGCGGATCAAAAGTTATAAGGAGGGGGACACACACAGACACATGAAATATTCTACTCCGAATTCTGAGTAAATCCGTATATGGAACATATATGTATGTTGCGAAGCCTCTAAGTTGGTGTTTTTTTTACTTCAAATTTGGAAAAACCGTGAAAAATATAGACACTACATACAATCGTGTTCCTTCATACACGCGTCTTGGATTTAAACTGCATCTTCCTTCAAAAGAATTTCATTCTCTTGAACGAATCGACAGTTGTAAAAAAAAGCTATTATTAGGTTGAAAGTTTTCTTCTAAATGTCAACAGACTGTCACCAAAAATATCTATGTCTTTATAAATATGTAAAGTATTATAAAGTCTACACATCCTTTAAATGGAATTAAAAAACACCGTGATAATGATAATAGTTCTGGGTTCCTTATACGAGAATTAGTGTGAAATTTTATTTCAGATAGATGATTGGTGTCAATTTGAATGTTGATAATTTTATACAAATAGACTCAGTCTGTGACTCGACTAATTGGACTTCATACTAAATTTTAAATCGTATGGTGACCATTCAGCAAAAGAGTTTTTAAAATATCTATGCTAATCATTTATTTTCGAATAACTTCAACTCAACATAATTGAGTAGGTATTTTTATTTCAAAGTATTCCTAAAAGCAATGTTTTGGACTACAGTTCAACATTTTTTTTTTTTTTTCTTTTTCAAAAGAATGAATATGTCCTTGTATAACAAGTACATATACATCCTTATACATTCCCTAAACTAAGCATAAATGCTTGTACTACATATAGGTGAATGGAAATCGGTCGTGGCAGGATTCGAACTCGCGACCTCTGGGTTGCTAGCCCAGCGCGCTAACCGCTCTGCCACATATTTGTGAAGGTTGTTTTATTTCATAATACATATTCCTTAATGCGATGTTTTATGCCCTCGTAAGTATACAAGTTGTATATCATCTTTTTGTGGGATAATGTAAATTATACGTTGTGACGTCATCCCTAGAGAAGTAGAGATATAGATATATATTTTAAATGGAAACTAATGAAACGTGACAAACCTTTATTGAAGAGACGTGAAAAGGGTCTTTCTAAGGCCAAAATAACGATTATTTGTTTCACTATACATAAAGGGCATCTTTATGGCTATCGCTTGACATAAACAAACTCTTGTATCTTGAAATATAATATCATGAAATATAGATGGTTTACCTTGAGGAAATTATAAACTTTGTAGGTAGGTAACTAACTACCAATGGGATGAGGATAATTGAAAATAATAACAAATTTATTTACAGTTGAAAGTACCTAAATCTAAAGTAATAAAGCAATCAATATGTTAGTGTGTGTGTGTGTGTTTGTCTCACGCCTTTTGAAAAACCAAGAGCATCTAAAAATCTAATTTATGTGCGAACGTGTACCAGTATACCTGATGCAGTGTCACGCTAAAAATAATGCGATTAAAATGCTGAATTTTAAAGATATTTCAATAATTATTTTTTTCATACAAAATTTTCCAAGTCATATCTGTCAAAAAAGTGTACATTTTGCACGCAAATATATGTTAGTTTAAAAGTTAGAAGTACGTATATACACGAAAAAAATATATTTTCAAGTATAACTTAGCTTTTAAGTGAAAAACATGGTGAATATTTTGTCTAATTATAATGTTTAACTTATTTTTTAAGTAAGCGTTTTGTACAAATGTACATATAACCCCGCCATTTTAATATCTTTTCATACGATATTTAATTTTCCTACCGAATGAATATGTTCTTTAAAATAATATACCTTTGAAATAAATGTGATTATGAAATAATAAAATGAAACACAAGACATTACAGCAAGTTTTAAGACATATATTGTAAAAGTCTGTTAATTATTAGTAAAGATATAGGCGTAAAAAAATTGCATAATTTGTTAAAAATATTTGATTTTTCTGACAATTTTCATTTTTATGGCATCGAACAAACCAATGTAGGTACCTACATATTCAAAAAATGTCTCCATAACATTTGATATTTTTCACATGTTGGAACATGGTTACTATGGTAACGGACACATTCTGATATTCAAATAAAATTTGTTATAAATCGAATTCGAACTAATTTAGAACATCATTGTAGGTAGGTACCTACATACCTAATACTTACTATTTAAAAACCAAGAATATACTGATTTTGTATAGGAAAATTATTAAACTATTTTAGGTTAACTACAATACACATTCAATATACCTACAAACTATTTCCTATACTGAAATTCTTCTTTTTTCTATGTAGACCTTTGGGTGATTTTTTCTACAAACTATTTCTTGGGGTTTAAATCTTCTTCCTCTTCTTTTGTGAAGTCATTTGGGACAGTTCATAAATAAACTATTTCCTATAGTCTAATTTTTCTTTTTCTTAATTTATGTAGACCTTGGGTGAGTTTTTATACAAACTATTTCCTATAGTCTAATTCGTCTTCTTCTTCCTTTATGTAGACCTTTTGGTTAGTTTTTAAACAAACTATCCTTTAGTCTAATTCTTCGTTTTTTATTTTATGTAGATGTTGGGTGAATTTTATATAAAATATTTCCTATAGTTCAATTCATCTTCTTCTTCTTTTATGAAGACATTTTGGTCAGTTTTTTATATAATACATTTCCTAATGTGTAATTCTTCTATTTCATCTTCTATGTAGACCATTGGGTCAGTTTTTATTACAAACTATTCGTTATAGTTTTATACTTCTACTTCTTTTTTTATTTAGTCTTTTGGACTAGTTTTATGTCTAATAGTCTATTGTAACGAAATATTATAAACAACATGCATACTTGATGAAAATACATAAAAACGAATGGGATGTGACCAACACTAGAATCTTCTCATTACTTTTGTTCAATCAAATTTACACCATTTATTATATCATCATATATTGCTTAATTTTCAATAACTACACATTTCATTTTGATGACAATATATAAAAAATCGGGGTTGTGGCCATTGCTGGATCTTCACAACGTTTATATTCATATTAAAAACTATTTAACATAGCTTAAGTCTTCTTCTTCTGTAATGTAGACTTATGTGTCAGTTTTAAGTCTATCAGTTTTATTGTGCAAAACTATAATAAACTATATGCACACTTGACGAAAAATATAAAAACGAATGGGATGGGACCAACACTAGAATATTTTCAGTACATTTGTTTAATCAACTTTTAAACCATTTCCCATCATCCAAAATTACTAAATATTTAAAACACATTATTTGCGTTCGATGACAATATATAAAAATAGGGGTTGTGGCCAAATCCAAACTCTTTACGACGTTGTCTTTTTAAAATAAGTCATATTTAAAATCTAAATAAAAAAAGAAGTAGAAGTATAAAACTATAACGAATAGTTTGTAATAAAAACTGACCCAATGGTCTACATAGAAGATGAAATAGAAGAATTACACATTAGGAAATGTATTATATAAAAAACTGACCAAAATGTCTTCATAAAAGAAGAAGAAGATGAATTGAACTATAGGAAATATTTTATATAAAATTCACCCAACATCTACATAAAATAAAAAACGAAGAATTAGACTAAAGGATAGTTTGTTTAAAAACTAACCAAAAGGTCTACATAAAGGAAGAAGAAGACGAATTAGACTATAGGAAATAGTTTGTATAAAAACTCACCCAAGGTCTACATAAATTAAGAAAAAGAAAAATTAGACTATAGGAAATAGTTTATTTATGAACTGTCCCAAATGACTTCACAAAAGAAGAGGAAGAAGATTTAAACCCCAAGAAATAGTTTGTAGAAAAAATCACCCAAAGGTCTACATAGAAAAAAGAAGAATTTCAGTATAGGAAATAGTTTGTAGGTATATTGAATGTGTATTGTAGTTAACCTAAAATAGTTTAATAATTTTCCTATACAAAATCAGTATATTCTTGGTTTTTAAGTAGTAAGTATTAGGTATGTAGGTACCTACCTACAATGATGTTCTAAATTAATTCGAATTCGATTTATAACAAATTTTATTTGAATATCAGAATGTGTCCGTTACCATAGTAACCATGTTCCAACATGTGAAAAATATCAAATGTTATGGAGACATTTTTTGAATATGTAGGTACCTACATTGGTTTGTTCGATGCCATAAAAATGAAAATTGTCAGAAAAATCAAATATTTTTAACAAATTATGCAATTTTATTACGCCTATATCTTTACTAATAATTAACAGACTTTTACAATATATGTCTTAAAACTTGCTGTAATGTCTTGTGTTTCACTTTATTATTTCATAATCACATTTATTTCAAAGGTATATTATTTTAAAGAACATATTCATTCGGTAGGAAAAT
>OY754964.1:3836148-3861148 GCA_963576475.1 Molanna angustata | reverse complement strand
TCATTGTAGGTAGGTACGTACATACCTAATACTACTTAAAAACCAACAATATACTAATTTCGTATAGGAAAATTATTAAACTATCTTAGGTTAACTACAATACACATGTCATTCAATCTACAAACTATTTCCTGTAGTGAAATTCTTTTTTTATTTAAGTATACCTTTGGGTGATTTTTATACAAACTATTTCTTGGAGTTTAATTCTTCTTCCTCTTCTTTTGTGAAGTCATTTGGGACAGTTCATAAATAAACTATTTCCTATAGTCTAATTTTTCTTTTTCTTAATTTATGTAGACCTTGGGTGAGTTTTTATACAAACTATTTCCTATAGTCTAATTCATCTTCTTCCTCTTCTTTTATGTAGCCATTTGGGTGAGTTTTTATACAAACTTATTCCTACTATCTAATTCTTTTTCTTCTTATTTTATGTAGACCTCTGGGCCAGTTTTGATACCAACTATTTCTTTTAACGTATTTCTTCTTTTTCTAATTTTATGTAGACCTTTGTTGAATTTTGTATAAACTAACTTCCTATAGTCTAATTTTTCCTCTTTTATGTAGACCAAGGGAGAGTTTTCATGCAAACTTTTCCTTTAGTCTAATTCTTCTTCGTCTTCTTTTATGTTGAACTTTGCGTTAGTTTTTATACAATCTATTTCCTGAGGTATAATTATTCTTCTAATATGTAGACCTTTGGGTCAGTTTTTATATTAACTACTTTCTATAATCTAATTCTTCTTTTTCTTATTTTTTGTAGATCTTTTGGTTAGTTTTTATGCAAACTATTTCCTTTAGTCTAATTCTTCGTTTTCTTATTTAATGTAGACGTTGGGTGAATTTTATATAAAATATTTCCTATATTTCAATTCATCTTCTTCTTCTTTTATTAAGACCATTTGGTCAGTTTTTTATATAATACATTTACTATTGTGTAATTCTTCTATTGCATCTTTTATGTAGACCATTGGGTCAGTTTTTATTACAAACTATTTGTTATAGTCTTATACTTATTCTTTTTTCATTTAGTCTTTTGGGTTAGTTTTAAGTCTTATAGTCTATTGTATAGAAATATTATAAACAACATGCACACTTGACGAAAATACATAAAACGAATGGGATGTGACCATCACTAGAATCTTCTCAATACTTTTTTTCAATCGAAATTTACACCATTTATTATATCATCATATATTGCTTAATTTTCAATAACTACATATTTGATTTTGATGACAATATAATAAAAAATCGGGGTTGTGGCCATTACTGGACTCTTCACAGCGTTTATATTCAAATTAAAAACTATTTAAGTCTTCTTCTGTAATGTAGATCAGTTTTATTGTACAAAAATATAATAATCTATAGGTATGCACACTTGACGAAAAATATAAAAACGAATGGGATGTGACCAACACTAGAATCTTTTCAGTACTTTTGTTTATTTAATTTTTAAGCCATTTCCCATCATCCAAAATTACTAAATATTTAAAAAAAAATTGGTTTCGATGACAATATATAAAAATAGGGGTTGTGGCCAAATCCAAAGTCTTCACAACGTTGTCTCTTTATAATCAGTCATATTTAAAACCATTTACCATAGTCCATGCGTGCAGAAATTGTATGTACCTACTTATGTATATATAAAAACAAATGGGTTGTGGCCATCACTTGAACATTTTACATCGCTTAAACTCAATTAAATTTCTAACTACTTTTCATACTACGAATTAGCAAATATTTTTTGTGACAATATTATATAAATGATTGCTTATTCCTTCACTAATTTACATTCTTGGCCAACGGCGGGACATAAAAGCTAGTAAACAAATAAATAAACAAATAAATAAATAAATAAATAAATGAATAAATTAAAAAATAAAAAAAATAAATAAACAAATAAATAAATAAATAAATGAATAAATAAATAAGTAAATAATAAATTAAATAAACAAATGAATAAATCAATAAACAAATAAATAAATAAACAATTGAATAAACAAATAAATGAAAAAAGTGTCACGAAATATTATATTATCAGTGTCTTAACATATTATGTACATTTGTCGGCCGTCGTGGCTCAGTTGGTTGGGTATCTGACTGCTGATCCAAGGGTCCCGGGTTCGATTCCTGGTGGAGACACAATTTTTAATTGTGTTTTCAGTCTGGATCTGTGAGACGATTAATATCGTAAGTCTCCAGAATGTGGCAACTTGTTATTGGGTGCGTGTTAAATTAATATTTGACATAGTATGTACCTGATAGTTGCCCGAGAAGCTACATAAAATAAATTAAAATATATGGAAATATATTTTATTTATGGTCTTCTACGAGAATATTAAGAGTTTTTATGAATGACAAATACTTACATATATTAATGGTATGTTATTTTTATTTTGTAGGTTAGCCGACCGCCGTGGCGCAGTTGGTAAACCGTTCGGTTTCTGTGCGGGCGTCCTGGGTTCGATTCCCAGCATAGGAGAAATTTATTTAAATTCATTTTACACGCATATATTGCTCTTTTGGGCTGTAAATACTGGTTAGTTGGAAGAAATTGCCATACAGCAATATACTCGCAGGTTACAAGCAACTGTTTATTTATTTTATTTATTACTTACATTTATTATTGGATTGTACATGTTTATATAAAAATGTATTTTTCATATTCTATATATACCTACACCGCACACTTTGTTATAGTTTTTACTATTTTTTTATTCCAATATAATACCCAATATTCCATTATAACATACACTTTGAAATAAAAAAAATCTAATTACGTTTGTCCACAGAGATGATAATCACTAAACAATCACATTATAACAAAAGTAAATATTTCCTAATATACATAGTTAACATTCATTGTATGTCTGCATATATTATATGGTTTAGAAGAAACTGTCTAATGTATATTTTTATATGTTAAACGATTCAATAAATATTTCCTGTTACCGGTCACACTTTGAGTGAAAAATAATAAATTCAATATATGTTAGCAATAAAGTGTATCTCTATCCCACGTCTTCCAAGAATATGGATTTCAAGTGACATGGCTTTATGCAAAATTCTCATTCAGGTTTGCTTCACGTAAGCTTCACGTATTGGAAAAAGCTTCCAAGAGGTCTATTTGAGAATATATAAAACGAACTGAAACCTGAAATGTTTCTTTCAGAAGCCATTGACGATATAGGTGCTCTTTTTAAACCACATTCTCAAAGCGTCGCTCACATTAAACGTATGAATAAAGCATGGATCACTATTTTATAAGTTATGAAAGATAATTAAATCGTATATTCGTTAAATAAGATTATCAATTAACTTTAGATGGCTCAGTGGTAGAACGAATCGCGTACATTCAGGAATTCTGGAATCAAATGGGTTGATAGGTAATATAAATACTCCCTCATAGTTTAATTCTTTGACTTTGCTCACATAGTAGGTATCTGGATACAAAAAATATTTCCATATGAGACTAGATAAATCATAGCGTATACTTTTTTGCTATTTTGTTTATTTACTGGACAAATACAGTCTTACATTTTTTTTCCAAGATAAAAACAAAAATGTAAAATAGTTGCACATACCTATTACAATTATTTAAAATACACAAGTTTACGCAATCCATCTATATAGAGATTTTGTAGCAGATACTACTGGCAGTGAATACACCAGAATGTGGGACTACCCGAGAGATTAACATTATAGGAATGACATGCCCTTTTGGTAAATTCGTTTTGATTTGAATTGTTGTTACTTCGAGGAACGTAGAACAAGTTGTTTGAAATGCCGTTTCACTACGACGCATGGAAATTAATTTTATTAAGTAAATCTGGACAATGTACATAATTTTGAATTAATAATTTTAAAAATAAACATTTGATTTAATATCTGTTTATCAATAAATTTACGATTATCTTTTTCTGTTATTTTCAATGTATGTAAAAACAAGTTAGTAAATTCTGATAAATTATCATAAGGGAGGCAAGTCTTGTCAAACAGTGAAATCATACCAAACAGACGAATAAGACACACCTCAACGTTCTTTTTAGACAAAAAAACACTAATGCCGCTCAGAATTCGCCATTGTACTGATGCCTTACCAAGTATAATAATTTGTAAAAGGTAATTTGTAATTTGATCAGGTCCGTGGACATATTCTGTGTATCCAGGACCCTTTTCAGGAGCCACGTTAGACAGGAATAATTAATTGTTTTGTTACCAGCAGTGAGTAAATGCAACATGAAATCAAAGGAGAGCTGATTAAGTTGCAATTACTTATGTTGTTGTACTTATTTATTATATTTGTTTAAAAAAATATTATTTTTCGTTGCCCATTTTTTCAAATAAATAATAAATCAAAACCCTTTTCATTACCCATATCATTGATAAAATTATGATATTATGATGTAATTATCCATGATATGGGAAATAGTGAGGGTTTTGATTTCACCGTTTGACAAGAATTGCTCCCAAGGTAATTAAATGTATAAACTTTTTGTTAATAAAATATAATGTTTAGGGTTTTTTTAGTACTTCTCGAGCAGTGAACAGGGAGGTGTTATGTCAAAATCCATTTAATATGCATCTAAGAATAAAATGCCACATTTAGGAGTTTCCAATCTTCTTACAAATACAGACAGAAAACACAGCGAAAAACTGTCTACCGGGAATCCAACGCAGTTACTATGATTAAGGTGTTGAATATCTCTCTGAGACACGAAGACTGCCTATCGTATTCTGATTCAACGCTATTTAAAGTATTATTTTTTTGTAATAAAAAAATCCGCCTTCCTTTGTGAAACGAGCATCGGTACATATTCTTTGTTAATTTAAGAGTGAAAATTTTCTGGTTCGCAAACTTCGAATCGGTTTGGGAGGAAATAAATTTTTAATTATAAAATTTAGGAGTCAATAAACACACATCTCCTTTTCAAAATTTAGTGTCGTTCTTCAATGTAAGCGGATCCTTATACAATTTTCCACTCGCTAAACGATATTCACGATTCTGAGCGGATGAAACATTATAATATGTAGCTTTGCAATTTCATTCACATCACTTGACGCTATTCAAAGAAAATAATACTTACGTTATTAATTCTTTTGTTGTCGGTTAAAATCAACATCTTTGGAAATAAATTGAATTTCAAAATAGCGCGCATTTTGTGGATATTCCTATTTTACCGTTGTCGATATTTTCGATTCACTATGTGGTCTTTAAATAATTGTTGAGTACTTTTAAAGCCGCCATTTTGAAGTGATAAATGAGGTCTTTATTATTACGCAAGAAGAAAAAATGGGTTGTTCTCGACACTTTACTCTTCACGACATCGTTTTGGTGTAAACGGATTGGTCGAATCATCGAATTTTACATTGGTAATTATCTTTGACTCCTTCGTAATTTACAATTTTAAAGTTGTCCGAAATACCAATTTTAAGTCCCATATTCAATAATTAATTGCCTTGAATTGAACACATATTAACAGGAACAGTTTGCGTTACTAAACTGTGTACATTTGGAGGACACGTGCCTTGAATTTTACACGAATTTTAAGTGCATTAGCGCAACAAACTAGTGTCTAGTTCGAGGCAGTACTTGCCTCCTATTCAACAAAGTAATGTAAATACGCATCCTGGAAGGGCACTCAGGCGGAAGAAGGAGGGTCGGGAAGTCAAGGCTACGGGGGGAAGATGAAGTTAGGGAGGATACAGACAAACTGCTCTAGGCAACAGATTGGAAGGCCGAGGCGGGAGACAGGCGAGGTTGGAGGCGAAGATTCACGGAGGCCAAGGCTCGATATGGGCCGTAGTGACATCGAAGAAAAAGAAGATTGTGTGCTATATCAGGTTTAACAGATTTCAGCTACCTATAATTTTTTATTCTGGTTAATTGAATTTCAAATTAAACTACATAAAAACTCTGAAATATGTAGCGAAATTCTAATGAGAAATATACAGTATACAGTAAATTATCTATTTCAGATTACAGTGTATGTCGGCTTGTTTTATAAAACTTATAAGTAGTTATTCAGTATTGAGCTTCGTTTAAGCAGCTTTCATCTTTCTAAAGTTCAGTTTAATAGACATTCAACTGAAGAGGTTCACGAGAAAACTGCACTCTCTCTCACTGGACTTTTGTATGTGTTCGGAGGAAAGTTTTGTACACAGAAAAGCGCTCCGCATTATTATCATCAAAATGGAGATACGTTAGTTTCAAGTTTCGCAAATTGGTTTCAGCAAAAATTCAAGATAATATTATTGCAGAATAAAACCAACATCTTTTGGAGAATTCTCTAAAAGTGTATTGTTAATTATTCAAAATTCAATTAAAGAATCAAAATTGACCATTTATGTATAACGTGGGCGTGGCAAATCAGACACTTTCGAATACAATACATACATACATACATACCATCACGCAGTTTCCCTATTTGACAATGTAAAAGAGAACCGATTACCAGATTCTTCTATCTTGACATGTTTTGTCTCATTCTAATCCATACAATGGTTCATACATGCTCTCCTATTAATCTGACATCGTATATTCCTATCTTTAAAAATCTCATTTTTCGATCATGCTTACTTTTTCACGGCCATACCTAACGTCGATAAAGATCGACGTTAGGTATGGCCGAGTTTTAGGGGCCGAAATAAATAAATACCCTAGAAATGAGTATTTATTGGAAAGTTGCTGTGTTAATACAAAGGTTGTCTAAAGATATAATATCTTGACTTAAGGGACTCAGTTATTTAAAGACCAATTATTGACCTAATTATTTGATCACTCCACTTAGGAAGGGCATGTCCTACGGATCACTGTCCTTCCACTTTACCGGCAACAATCAGTCTTCCTAAATGTTCAGGTTCCTTGGCATTCACCCACAGCTGGTCATGGATGGAATTATTAGTCCGTCTAGCTGATAAAACTATATATAAATGATTTTTTATGACTTGTTACATGTAACACATGAGATCCAACTGTCGATGGCGATAGTATGTATAATTGAAGAATACGTACCAAATTATAAACACTAAAATACAAATTTATAAATATTTTAAGATATTTTTTTTACATAAAACATGTAGGATTTGTATGGAAGGAACGGACGTCTTCTTAAATCTCAAAATGTAGCAAATTAGAATTCGATAAACCCAACATAATCGTTCATTTTGAAAAACTACCTTTAAATCACGGCCGCCATATTGGTTTTACATAATTTCAAAAGAAAACTAAGAAGTTTAAATTATTTCGAAATCTACGGTTGGAACATCCATACAACTTGGAAGGGTGTTAAATACTTTTCGTATGTTTACTTTCAGTTTCCTTTCACCGTAATAATTTGTCCATCTGGGAATTATCAATTTATTTTGTGCAAATTGTCTGGAATTATATATATTTTTACAGGTATTTTATATTCATTAGAGAAGTAATGATTTAATATGACTCGATAAGTGTATAATTTGTATGTGTATGATTTAATTAAGAAAAAAAACTCTTATAAATTGTAACGAATTAAATAAACTGAATGCTAATTTTATTCGTGTGAAATACACATTTTTATTCCTTCAGAAATGTATTTTAAAAGCCTTTGTGTAAATACTCAAACAATTTTATATTCTCTTGGTATTACAAAGCGTATGTATGAAGGTACACAAGGACAAAAAGTACTTGATCCTTGCGACTTCAACAGATTTTAACGGTATTAAAGTACTGTTTGAAAAAATAGGCACCTGGATTACTGAGGGCGGATCATCCCTTGAGACGGCAACCAAAATAGTCGGCTGAGTTTAAAGGAAAAAAAAACGAATGGGTTGTGGCCAACACCAAACTCCTCACTAACAAGTCATTCTATAAATTATTCAAATTTTGTATGGAAAATATACAGCATTTTCATGAAATGAGTTTGATTAATTGTTTTTTATTTAAATATTTTATTATGAAAAGTTGATAACTTTTCAATGCCATTTTATAAAAACGATGTGCTTTTTTATCAATTTGAAAATAAAAATTTCAAATTTTAAATTTCCTGAGCTTGGGGTCACTTTGAAATATTTGACAGTTAAAAAATTGAGAAGCACTACTCAGATGTCCTTCAAAATCTAATGGAATCTTAGCAAGTATTAGATATAAATATTTGCAAAATTTGAAAAGAATCGAATGAGTACTTTAGTCTATAATTGATAAAGAAAAATGAACACGCCGTTCATAGCACACAGTACATAGCACACATCATATAGCATATAGCCACACACACAGATACATTGTGATGAAACTTTCAGAATACAATCTCAGCATGATACTAGTTGATAATCTGCAATAAAAAATACGCTTAAAAATTGCGAAATCATAACTCCCCACTATATCCCCTTGGGTTAGTGAGGAGTAAAAATAACGGAAAAAAATGTCCACGGATAAAGGTCCAACGAATGGATGCGTATAAAGGAGGCAATACACGGCATGAGGTATTGGCTTCGTAAGATCAAAGTCTTCAACGAAAATCCGTGGTAGCCAAGTATTAAAATCCACTTTGACCTTTCAGACAAAACCTTGTTTTACAATAATTATCTATCAACAAGCAACAATAACATCTGACATAGTTCAGCAATGAAGTTCACCACCTATTCTGAATGTAGTGCCTTTTTAGGTGAGACGAGACTGGTGTGTGGGTATACACAGATGTGTTGTGCTCCCTTTTTATAATGCAATGCATTCCCTTGCACCTTTCGCTGATCACCCCACATTGTGACATATGCCGTGATGGTATTAATGAATGAATGAATGAATCTATCAACTAAAGAAAATATTAAGTAGGTATACCGTGATCGTGAACGCCACATTTGACACAAACAAATTAGTAGTTTTATCTTTGATTTTTTTGTGAAATGTCTGTATTAATTTTGCTATTTCATTTATCAGAACTGTACCTACTTAAAAAGTAAAACAAAAATTTAAGCAATGATATTTTTTTTCTAATTTTTTTTCGTGAAATTTATTGATATGTTTTTAATAATAATAAAATTATTTTACTATGCAAAACAAATCACATATGCGGCGGACTTATTGCCAGTTGGTAGGCAATTTCTATCAGTCAACATTTTTTCTTCCGATCATAAGCGCAGTATGACTTGTATTGTATCTACTCCATCAATAGCTTATTTTCTGGCAAGAGACATGTCATATATAACGATATAGTCATACCGCGCCTCTCAGAGACTTTTGACCTTGTCTTTCTACTCTAAAAACCATATCGCATAATATTTTCACTCGTAAATTATCGACTAACTAAAGTGTGCTTTAGACGGACGAGATTTCAACGGGGTTCAGGTTTTTGACGGGTTTTTAAACGCGGTGGGAAAAAAAAATAACATGTTCTATTTTTAAACGCGTTTTGTATCGTTTTTCGTGAAACAGAAAATGTGAAAATTTTCGATGATAACAAGTCAACATAGCTGCCGTTTGTGTTGTGTTGACTTAAACGTGATGTCCGCGGTATCTTTTGTTTATTTGGCATATCTCGAAAACTGAGCTATTTATGTTTTAAAATAATTAAATCGTGTCCAATTCAAGCCAAAGATAAGAAAAATTCCGGGTAGTCAAAATGCAAAGTCAAACGAAGAAAACAAGAGAAAGATAAAACACTGTTGAATAAACGCGGAACGAGCAAATGAAGCATAAAATATGATAGCTGTAGCTAAATGCCACAGAGAATTTAAAACTTTGCCAACCGTCAAAAATAAAATGTTGCAATTTTTCACCTAAATGATATATAATTTTTTGTCATAATTGAAATAATAGGGGTCGCAAACAAATAATGTAAATACCTTAAATAAATTGAAAATATCTTAAATAAAATGATACACAGGAAGAACATAAACACGATTTACCCAAATGATAATAATAAAAAAACAAATTTTGTCACTTCCGGTACGATAGAATATTTTGGAAATATTTCCCAAAAACTAATAAAACTTTTGAAAAAAGAAAATATACATATTTCGTCTAAAATAAACAATACACTAGGCAGTCACATAAAAAACTGTAAAAATAAAATAAATAATCTCGATAAATCCGGTGTATATAAAATCAAATGCGAAGATTGTGACGCAATATATATAGGCCAAACAGGTAGGTCCTTTGCTACCAGATTTATAGAACACAAGATGGCCTTTCAACAAAATAAAATAGAATCATCCCAATTTGCAAAACATCTTGTACAAAACAATCACAACCTGACCGACGCAAAACATCTTGTACAAAACAATCACAACCTGACCGACGCAAAACATCTTGTACAAAACAATCACAACCTGACCGACGCAAATAAACCTATACCTATCCATATAAATAATAAAGGCCTAAAACTGAATATTTTAGAGCAACTAGAAATCAATAAAAATTTACACGAAAATATAATAAACGAACAAATAAATATGTACCTACAGCTCACCTCTCCTAAACATGTTTAGAACGAAATAATAATATTACTCTTTTCTCACAAAATACATATGTATGTAACTAGAATAAGTCTGAACAAAAAATGTAATATTAGGTATATGCTTTAGGATTTATCTCTCTATGCTGCATTACTTAGGTACCACTGTTTGTTTTGTTACCGAATTAATTTATTGTATATGCCACATTTTAATTATATGCACATCAATTTCCTATCTATATTACTTACCACTATTGCTCAGTTATGTTATCCAATGTTTCTATGTAATGTAATTGTATACACCTAGTTTTTAATTATCTGCCACTGTCGTTCATTTATTATGCAATGTTTCTAATTTAATTGGATATGCCTAGTTTTTAATTATGTGCAATTATTTATTTTTATATACCTACACACCATGTACCTACCACTATTATTCACCATTATTGTTTTAAGTGTCTCTAAGTTTAATTGTATAGTCCACGTTTAGCTTTAATTTATTAATTTGTATAGAATGATCTCGATTTAAATGTTGTGAATCTGGTTGTATACCTAATACCTGTAATTTTGCCTCACCTATTGTATTGTATTGTATTGTATTGTATTGTATTGTATTGGACCACTGGTATACAGACAAAAACTAACCCACAATAAAACGTCTGATCTTCACCCTTTTCGGTAAAGACTTTATATTTTTAAACAGCTGTACTGTAGGTTTTTTCATTACCTACCTAAACACCTGCATCGACGTAATTCCCAACATAAACCATATTACAACTGTTTTGAACAATCCATAACTGCAAAAATGTACCGAATTTTAGTATATAAGAAAAAGCAGAGTTTTTATGTTTACCAGTTGATAAGGGCCTAATAAGCTGAAACGGTCGTCCTGGACTCAGGAAAAAATATATATGTAGACCAAATCATTTGTTTGATTTAAAATACCCATAATGTAAATACCTCATGTTTTATGTGTAAAGCGATGTTTGGAGTGACCTGTATTTTGGATGCTGTTTTAAGCGTTGGAAAACGGACCGCGTTGAAACTTTGTATGTTTAAATTGCGCTTTAGTTTGTTTCGTAGCTATAAAATCAGCTTATATTGAAACTTACCCCGTTTCAACTTTGTTATTTCTTTATATTAAGATAAATCATCTCATAATGTGTTGAAGACGTCTGCTATTTTTACGTTATACGCAGTAATCTATAACAATTTAAGACAAAAGAAAAATACATATATACATACGTATGTATGATATTTTATACCTGTCTATTTATTTGGAGATAAATATAAATTTCCTTAATAAGCTTGAACTTCCTTAATTAACTTGAACGATTGCAAAATGTTTATATACGCTTTATTTACAATTTGATCATGTTTCCACTTACCGAAATCTTCTTCGCTGGCCTAAGATACGTCAACGTCGTAATATTCATTTACTTTTTCTACTGTATAATTTAATTAACAACACAACATCTCAAGAATAAGGTTATTTTCTTGTCAAATCACGGTCTGTCTATACGATCTGCTGAACGTACCACACAAGCTATTCCCATTCATTCTGCTGAATTTCTCAGTTCCTCTTTTGAAGTACAATCAGCAAGACTATGGAACACTATAAGTAATTATACTACGACGTCTCAATCGATTCAACTTTTTAAAAAGAAACTAAAGCTGTTTTACCTGTCTAATAATTCCTAACTGACACCCCATATCTATCCTACCTCCCCTCCCTCTACCTCTATTTCCTTCCTTCCTTTGTTGCTGTGAATCTCTCTAAATATTCTTTTCATTTGTTATAAATTTAATGTACATACCGATTTACTATTTATGAGTTGAGAAATTGATGTAGAAAAATACCTACTCTTGAAAATGGTGAAATCATGACTCTCCACTATTACATAGTATGAAAAGTAACTAGAAACATACATGTTTATTGAATCAAATTAACTTGATCATGGGTACAATATATCACCATCAATCTTCTTTCTTGTCAAGAAAATAAATTAAGCAAAGTATTTTTTTCTTAGTATCTTTTCGGTATAGTACAGTTACATAATATGTAATAGATAAACGTGATAATTTACTCAAATATTTTCCAACTTAGTCTAATACTATATTTTTCTAGCAAAATCAAATATTTCGCCATGTTCCTAGATGAAAATAACTACGATATATTTTTATATTATTTTTCACTTTGGTAATTGGTATATTTTGTATTAACCACCGTGATTTGGCTTATCTGGTTCGTAATAGAAAATAATGGGTCGATATTTTCTAACACAATTTAAGCTTCTATGGTCTAGAAACCCTGGTTATTTGAAAGAAATAGAAATTGACTGCGAGGAAATTATTTTGATTATCTGGATGTATTCAAGATCGCATTGGTCATGCCAATTTTATGTTATCAAAAAACAATTAAATGTAATCTTCAATTCAAATATGAGGCATCTTATGGCATTATAGTGCTGTAATCTTAAATCATGAGTACTCTATGACCAATTCTAGGGGGGCAGGTATCGATCGATATATGACTAGCGACAGGATTGTGGGAGTGTGCATGATTTCATAAAATTAAGCACGACACATGCGTATATCCACTCACACCAGTGTAGTCTCACCTAAAAAGGTACTACATTCAGAATGGGTGGTGAAACTTTGGTGATTTGCTAAGATTCATAGCGAAAATATTTATTAACGTGGTAACACTCATCAACACTCTATAACATTCCAGAATAATCGTTAAAATATAAATAGTCGTTTTTTCCTTCGCTCGCCATTGCTCTCTCGATCTGTCAACGTAGCGTCAATCGATATTTTATCACCCGTGTGAAATTACAAAATAATTAAATTACAAAGTATATCAAAGATTGTTATTTGTGAATAAAATTGTGGAATTCAGTTATTAATCTTATTCATTCAGTTGACCGAAAACATTTCTTTGTATTTGAGATGAATTAATATTTAGAGGGAGTTGTTTGTTGAGATATTATTGAACGCGCCTAGTAAAACCTTCAAATAATCAATTAATATTTAAAACCTAGTTATAAACAAACCTTTAAAAAACTATGTGAGATGTGATTTTGTCTCATGGAAACAAAATACTTAATTTGACTCATTCTCTGTCACTTTATTATGAATGTATGTAGGTACTAATATGCAAGTAACGTTGCTAGTATTAAATGTGAAATCACAATCAAGTTCTCAGACATGTTTTATTGATATCAAGTACGGATGTATCCATTATTTTTTAGGGTAACATTTGTTATTGGGAAAATAAACGTCGTACATAACATTAGTGTTATTGCTGTATATATATTGCTTACCTTTCCACATGAGTAAATAGGATATTTCTGGTGCCATGTTTTTATTTCCTTGGTCGGATAATAACAACAGCGGGATATTTTGCACATCTCGTTTCGCGAAATTTAAAGCCAAATTCAAAATAAATATTGTATTTGGGATGGAAGGGTTCGTTGTTCACCTACATTAGTCGTTATCAGGGCCTGATCTAGAGTTTTCGGCGCCAAATGCACTGAATTCAAAAAGGCTCCCTTCGTATTCATCCGTAGATGTAATAGAACAATTGAGGGCACTGAAGGAGCCCCGTGTAGGCCTGTTACTGTTACAAGGTGTAAAAAGAAATAGCAGGATTACTTATTAATTTGATAAAGATTAGATTTACACCTTAGAAATCTTTTATTTTTTTATTTATATAAGTTCAACGCTCATGTGAGCATTGAAAAAGAAGATCTATATTTATTTATCTTTTTGTACGTAATATAAAAAATATATATTGTACACTGGTGGGCTTATTGCCATTAGTCAATTTCTTCCAACCAACCAGATTACAAAGTATGACAAAATTGAGAATGTACATCAACAAAAGAATAAAAGCAAAAAAAGGAACAGAAAATATATATAACACTAAGATTACAATTAAAAATGAAAATACTACATAGCAAAAAAAGAATAGGGACAATGAGAGGAAATCGGGATCAGGTGTTCAGGATAAATATTCCTTCTTTATTTTTTCCTTGAAAATACAAAGTGAGTTAGACGGCGAAATATCCAGACTTAGGCTATTCCATAATCTTACTTTCAGCAGATCGGAGTGGAAGTCCATGATTGGATAAATAATTGATTGTGTTTTTGAGGCAAGGAAAGCTCAAGATGATGAAATTCTTCTTGTCTGCCGAAACATGGCACGGGATGTAATAAATATAATAGTTGTAGTAAATGACTTGAAAATTTCTTCTGAAATACATTGCAATGGTGAATATACATTCGAATTAGTATAGTGAGTATTAGAAAAATATATTTATTTATATAACGCCCTAAATGGGCTTTTACATACACAAATGGGCATGATGACTAATTTTTAAAAACTATCTCACGATGTTTTTACGCATTCACTGTTTTCAAATATATATACATTTCTACATAAAATAAAGGTTTAGTAGCAAAAATCGCCATTTTGAAATCAAATTTGACATTTACGCCAAAAAACGCTTGTAGTATCATGGCAGCTGCCGACCCTGACGGTGACGTCACGATATCGTAAACCAAGGCCTTATTATATCAAGAGGCCTGGACGCGAGACAAAACATTAGATGTGACGTCACCATGCTGGTGCGACGTGAAATTAGCTCCAAATACTCTATTTGCTAACTCTGCCGTATTGCCGTTACTGTAGATTATTTGTGCGTCGCGTCGTTTAGCTTGTGGTAGATCTGTTTTGTGTTTATTTTTATTAAATACTAGCTTTTATGTCCCGCCGTTGGCCAAGAATGTAAAATTGTGAAGGAAAAAGTAATCGTTTTTATAATATTGTCACCCAATTATTTTGCAATATCAGACTATGAAAAGTGGTTTGAAATTTGATTGAGTTTAAGTATTGTAAAATGTTCAAGTGATGGCCACAACCCATTCTTTTTTATATATTGCTATAAAGTGTGAATGAAGTATAATATTTATACAATTTCTGCTCGCATGGACTATGCGTAATGGTTTTAAATATGACTGTTTATCAACGTTGTAAAGAGATTGGTTTGGCCACAACCCCCATTTTTAAATATTATCATCGAAAAAAAAATTGTAATGTGTACCTATTGAAAATTTAGTAATTTTGGATGTTGGGATGTGGTTAAAATTTGATTAAACAAACGTAGGTACTGAAAAGATCTAGTATTGGTCACATCCCATTCGTTTTTATATTTTTTCATCAAGTGTGCATTATATTTTTGCTCAATTTGACTGAAAGTCTTCATTAACGAAGAAGAAGAAGACTTGAACTATAGTAAATAGTTTTTAATTTGAATATAAATGTTGTGAAGAGTTCAGTAATGGCCACAACCCCCATTCTTTAAATATTAGGTGTTGAAAATTATTCAAAATAGGATGATATAAATGGTTTAAATTAAATTAAACAAAAGTATTGAAAAGATTCTAGTGCAGGTTATATCGTCACATCCCATATCCCATTCATTTCATATGTATTTTCATCAAGTGTGCATATCGTTAATAATATTTCTGCACAATAGACTATTAGACTTAAAACTAACCCAAAAGACTAAATAAAAAAGAGAAAAATAAGTATAAGACTATAAGAAATAGTTTGTATAAAAAACTATTCCAATGGTCTACATAAAATAAGTAAAAATACATATACCTAATAGAAGAATTAGACTATTGGAAATAGATTGTATAAAAGCTCACCCAAAGGTCTACAAAAAAGAAGAAAAAGAATATTTAGACTATTGGAAATAGTTTGTATAAATACTGACCAAAAGGTCTACATAAAAGAAAATGAATAAGACTATTGGAAATAGTCTTATTAATCTTACTCTCCCAAAAGTCTACGTACTTAAATGAAGAAGAATAATAATTAGACTAAAGGAAATAATTTTTATAAATAAATGACCCAAATGTATACATAAAAGAAGAAGAAGATGAATTAGACTATAGGAAATAGTTTGTATAAAAACTGCCCTAAAGGTCTACATAAAATTAAGAAGAAAAAGAATTAGACTCCAGGACCCGCCGCTTCAGGCCCTTCAGTACCTTCCGTCCCTTCAGGCAGTTTTATACCTCCCGTCCCTTCAGGCCCTTTAGTGCCTCCCTTCCCTTCATTACATCCCGTCCCATCAGTCGGTTAAGAAAAGTTTAAATCCAGAAACCATCCTGGAAGAACCGCGAAGAGATGAAAGAACCTTCTTTTCCCAGGATGCTCTACTTAATAGGTAAAATGACCAAATACACGAAGAAGAAGAAGAATAAGAAAAAAATTTAAATCCAAAAACCATCCTGGGCATACGCTCGACAATTCACCAAAGTTTCATTATAATCGGACAAACGGTTGATAAATAAATAAATAAAATAATTTTCCTATAGGAAATCAGTATAGGTATATTATTGTTGATTTGTAAGTAAATAGTATTAGGTAGGTACCTACCTACAACAACCTTGTAAATAAATTCGATTCCTAACAAATTTTATTTGAATATCACATTCTTTCTGTAGCCATGGAAACGATTCGAACACGTAAGTAATATCGAATGGTTCGGATACATTTTTTAAATATGTAGGTACCTAAATTGGTTTGTTCGATGCCATAAAAATGAAAATTGTCAGAAAAATCAAATATTATTTACAAATTATGCAATTTTATTATGCCTATATCTTTACTAATAAATAACACATTTTTACAATATATGTCTTCAAACTTGCCGTAATGTCTTGTGTTTCATTTTATTATTTCATAATTACATTTATTTCAAAGGTTTATTATTTTCAAGAACATATTCATTCGGTGGGAAAATGAAATATTGTATGAAAAGATATTAAAATGGCGGCGTTTATGTACAAAAGGCTTACTTTAAAAATAAGTTAAACATTATAATTATACCAAATATTCACCATGTTTTTCACTTAAACGCTAAGTTATACTTCAAAATATATTTTTTTTGTGTAAATACCTACTTCTAACTTTTCAACTAACAGATATTTGCGTGCAAAATGTACACTTTTTTGACAGATATGACTTGGAAAATTTTGTATGAAAAAAATAATTATTTAAATATTTTTAAAATTCAGCATTTTTATCGCATTCTTTTTAGCGTGACACTGCATCAGGTATACTGGTACATGTTCGCACTTAAATTAGATTTTTAGATGCTCTTGGTTTTTCAGAAGGCGTGAGACAAACACACACACACACACATACACACACACACACACACACACACAGACACTAACATTTTGATTGCTTTATTACTTTAGATTAATTATAAGAATATTGTATAAAATATAAAGTGAAGTGTTTTATTTTTGTTATAACATAATCGCAATACATTTTGGTAATTTTATTTTATATATTTTCTACTTGTTATTGGTTTAAAAGAGAATATAAACAAACCGGTAAAAATCAATGGCGGATGTATTGTTTATTTCTTTTACAAACATTAAAATCCATTTGATCTTTGCAATTATGGATTAATAATAAATAACTTGTTGTATATATTTGAAATAATACGCTTATGTACTTTCTTGACATTTATTTTTTATGCTTCAGCATAAATAACAATCTATAAAACAAATAAGAAATTTTACCGGCATCTAAATATTATGTATCTATTTGTTTCTAACTACAATTTATATGACATTTTCGTATTGAATTGAATATGAGAATTAAATGTTTCGTATAGGTATAAGTTTAATATCAATTGATTATATTTCTAAGTATGACTTTTAGAACACTTCTAAAGTATTAGTATTTTATTTGCTTCATAACCTATTTGTTTCTAACTACAATTTATATGACATTTTCGTATTGAATTGAATATGAAAATTAAATATTTAGTATGGGTATAAATTTATTATCAATTAATTATATGTCTAAGTATGACTTTTAGAACACATTAAAAATATTTGTATTTTATTTGCTTCATAACCTATTTGTTTCTAACTACAATTTATAAGGAATAATATAAAAATTAAATTTTTGATATTTGATTAGTATAGTTTATTATTAATTATATTTCTTAATACGACTTTTAGAACACTTATATATAAATTTATTGGACTCTGATATTGATTAGATTTATACTAAATGAAGCATGTTATAGATTGTTATAATAATTTTAAAACCAATAAATGTTTATAATTTATTGGACTCTATATTAATAAGATTATACCTACTAAATGAAACATGTTATAGGTTGTTGTAATAATTTTAACATCCATAATATTTGTTAATAATATATTGGATGAAATACGTAATAATGAATAGTTTAGAATATTTTAGTGTTCAACATGACAGGGTCAAAAATGAGGCCATAAGGAAAGAATGTAGGATAAAGAAAGATCTTTAATCTTTATACATTATAGAATTAAGTATTTTAAAAGTCATATTAGAAGAGATAATAGGACGATGTATGAGAGGGTCAGAAATGAGGACATAAGGAAAGAATGTAAGATAAAGAAAGATGTCATTAATATAATGAAAGTGAATACAATGAGATGGTTTGACCACATGGGGAGAATGAATGAGGAACGCCTGACGAAGAAAATATACATTGCGGATAGGAATGGAATGAGAGGTCGCCCAAGGAAGGGATGGCATGTCCATGTGAACGGTATTTTGAAAGACGGAAAGGTTAAAAGCGTGAACAGACGAACGTGTATAAGACGATGTATGAATGTTGAATGTATGTCAAGAAAGAAGTAAGTGGCGTTCGGTTCACTCTGCCTACCCCGTGAGGGACATGGCATGATGGTATGTATGTAAATGTATGTATTGTTCAAAAAGGAATTATATTTTACTATTGGTACTTATGATATTAATTTTTGTGTTTGTTTATAATGTTATTGGACTCTGTTATTAATTAGATTATACTAAATGAAACTTGTTATAGGTTGTTATAATAATTTTTAAACCCATAGTATTTGTTTATAATTTATTGGACTCTGATATTAATTTGATATGACTGAATGAAACATGTTTATCCTAAGAAATATTATAATGTTTGTTTATAAAATAATATATTTACTGTGGGTAGGTACTTATTTATTTATTATTTATGATATTAATTAAATTTAATTTTTCTAAATTGTAAGCATATTTTTTCTTCTTAATTTATTTAAAAATATATCAATCAAAAGTAAAGTTTTGTCTTATTAATTAATCCCTTCCATCAGAAAATTTCCAATAATCTCATAAATTAATATACATGAAATATAAAATCACTGGTAGAAGATTTATTGAAAATTAAATAAAAAAAGTAGAATGTAGTAAGAATTTCATTTGTCATTTGTATGGTAAATACCATAATATATACATTACGCACTAGGTACTGTACAGACCGCACCACCATCGTGTAGAGGTACGAACGCGCCATAGCCGGGTATATAGTGAGCCGTGATCGTAAACTACATATCACTACTATATGTCATGAACTATATGTATTCTAAGACGATTTGTGTATTTATAATCAATTCAAAAGTGCATAAGTGTTGTGCGGTCCCTAAATGTACAAACACGACGAAAAAAACACCTACTGAGGTATTTGTTTTCGTCCCACGCGAAAAAAAAGAGAAATAAGTGATTAAATTTCGCACGGCGTGACACAAGTAAATTTTATTAAGTACGCAATGAAGTACAGTATTTGTTCCCCCACGTTTAGCTCTCAGTAATATAATATTTACCATTATTTAGGCAATAAGCATATAAAGAACTTCATTAATGTCCAAACGTCAAAGGCCATCATACGTTTCCCGCGTATGTTTATAGCTTATGAACACATAATGTAGAGAGAAGAAGGAGCATATTTTATCGATTTTCGAGATGTAAGTTGTATTTAAATTACAGATAAATAAAGTACTTAGGTATATGTACTTATTATTAAGTTTTTACGTTTCGAAATTCTGATGAGCAAAAGTCTTTGTTCGACGCAAAGAAATATCCGACCATCAAAAGTTCCATTCTAGGTAAGACAGGCAGAAGAAATGACTACTATAGCTGCTGTTGCTAAAAATAACGATAGCAGATAAATATAGCTTGTTATGAACACAATACAAATAACGAGTGCTATGTAATAATTCGTATGCTGCTAAAATTGTAACGATATTTTAAAACGCATGCTTCGCGTAGTCGCCGTCGTTTCGCGAATCGCTTCATTGCATGAAAAAAATATAGCTTGGTAGTTTAGTTTGGCAGTGACCAGCATCATAACGTGTCGAACGTTCGTCAGCTCACCATCGCGTGACAAAATTGTAGAATACTGAAACTAAATTAGTTTACCATACGTTGCGAGCGTTCATTATTTATTTATTTATTCAATAAGAACTAAGTTACATACAAAATACAATAAACTTAGGCCCGATATTACAGTCGGCCCTCAACTCATTGAGTTTGTTAAACTCAAGATTAATGTTAAGGGGAGATTGAATCCATTTCCGTATTACAGTGCAATATGACATGTCAGTTACTAAATCTTCAATAGGCGTGATGACAGTATGAAAAAATCATTGAAATTATAATTTTATAAAATAAAATAGGTTATAAAGATTTGAAAAAATATATTTCTTTTCATTTTAAAAGAGCGAATAATATTATTATTATTAAAATAAAAATACAAAATATGTAAGTCCGCCATTTTATGAGAAACACCAATCAGAGTGAATCAAATATTATGACGTCACAGTTTCAATACAATATATATATATATGAAATTACTTTATTCTATGCATATAAGTACTTCATTTATCTATAATTTAAATACAACTTACATCTCGAAAATCGATAAAATATGTTCCTTCTTCTCTCTACATTATGTGTTCATAAACTAAAAGCATACCTACGCGGTACTGTGGTAGACATGACATGTGTAAAGCTGCGTTGCACCCTCAATTGCGTCGATTCTGTTCACTGCGACGGGTGTGTTAACTCACTCCTTCGAAAAGTATTGGCTCACGGCGCAGTGAGTCGTGAGTGCTAGACAGGGAGAATGCGAACCTTGATGCGAACAGTGTTAGGGTATTGAGTTATTGAGTTGCCTGCTTTTTAACCGACATACTATTACTTTCCCGATTCTACTTAGTAGAATCGGGAAAGTTGTGATATTTTTAAACATGTAGGTACATGAAATATAATGAATACAATAATAATCTTTGCTTATATAAAATACAATACCTGCATATTATACTTTTATTATTATTTTTTAACTAGGTTAATGACCCGGCGCAGTGAATAGGCGTGATGAGAGTAAGAAAAAATCATTGACATTATGATTTAAAAAAAAATAGGTTATAAAAATGTATTTATTTTCATTTTAAAAGAGTGAATAATATTAATATTATTAAAATAAAAATATAAAATATTATAGACCGCCATTTTATGAGAAACGCCAATCAGAACGAATTAGAGCGCATGACTTCACGATATTCTAGGTCCACGTCCAGTGTTGCCGATTTCGGGAAATTCAGACTTGCGTCGGCACTAAATAGGGAAACGCTTTAATTCGGCACTTTTCGGGATTAGAATGTATCAAAAAAATTATATATTTTTGTTTATACTAGATGTATTAATTTTGAATTTTTTACGTCTAAATAAAAGTAACTATTATTATTATTAGTAGTAAACATACAAAGTAAATATAAGTTATTTCATTTCAATAAATATCATTTATTATTTCACTGGTGCTTACATAGTTTAAGCAATTTCTTTTTGATTGTATCTTTGTTACTAGCCCCTTCACTAGGCATGGCCTGTGCTAAGGTAAGCTAGTTTTATGTTATTGTCTATTACGTTGTTTATTTAGTAAGTATGTAGGTATGTCGGTTAAAAAGAAAGCAACTCAATAACTCAATACTCTAACACTGTTCGCATTCTCCCGGTCTAGCACTCACGACTCACTGCGCCGTGAGCCAATACATTTCGAAGGAGTGACTTAACACACCCGGCGCAGTGAACTGGGTCGATGCAATTGAGCGGCGTAACGCAGTGGTGTTACACAGGCCTTATGCCTAATACGCGGGAAACTTAAGATGGCGTATTTTGACGTTTGGACATTCATGAAGTTCTTTTTATGCTTATTGCCTTATTAATGGTAAATATTTTGTAAATGAATTATAGTATTGAGAGCTAAACGTGGGGGAACAAATACTGTATTTCATTGTAAACGCATACTTAATAAAATACACTTTCTGGGTCTCGCCGTGCCAAATTTAACCACTTATTTCTCGTTTATATTCGCGTGGGACGAAAACGAATACCTCAGTAAGTGTTTTTTTCGACGTGTTTGTACATTTTGGGACCGCACAACACTTATGCACTTTTGAATTTATTTTAAATACACAAATCGTCTTAGAATACATATAGTAGTGATATGCGGTTTACGAAACCGTGACGTCACCGTCAGCTCCGACGGACGCCATTACACTGCAAGCGTTTTTTGACGTAAATGTCAAATTGGATTTTGAAATGGCAATTTTTGCTACTAAACCTTTATTTTATGTAGAAATGTATATATATTTGAAAACAGTGGATGCGTAAAAACATCGTGAGATAGTTTCTCAAAATTAGTCATCATGCCTATTATAGGCATATTTCACTTTTTCTGTGGTTATTATCTGTCAAATTTAAATAACCTCAAATAATACGAAATACAAAACGGGACGCTACGACTTTAAATATCATTGTTTTATTATCCAACATGGTAAATTGAATTTTTTCACCAAAATAATGCTTTTAAATGCCCATGTTCAATTCGGCTGTCAGTTTGTTTTGTTGTGTGGCGCCACCGTCGATACAACTAACGCCTTTAGTGATACAACACTGAAACTACACACGTTGCCTAACGCCTCTAGTGATAGAAACTGAAACTACACGAGTTGCCTAGCAAATGACAGTTGACTCACAGTTAAGTACTTAATCTGCCAGAAACGTTGAGTTAAATATTTGTCGTTTTAGTGACATATTTGAGGGAAGATTAGGCCTAAATGGACACTGTAATACGTTATATTTTTGTAAAACTTGAGTTTAGCTCTTAAACTGACACTGTAATACCGGCCCATAGTGTCCCCCGATAGGTAGGCGAGTATCTAGGTAAATTGAAACTATTTGCTTTGATGAATCCTTGTTCCATTGCTATTTTATTGTTTTGTTTTAGTTTTAAGTACCTAATTAAAATATTAATATATCGATAACACCAAAATAAACATTGTCCAGACCGGCAATTAATGCGTATATAGTATTGAAGACTATCAGAAGAATTGACGCGACCATACTATGACGTCGTGCGCTCTGATTGTTTTTTCTCATAAAATGGCGGACTAACACATTTTGTATTTTTATATTTATAATAAAATTATTATTCACTCCTTTAAAATGAAAATAAGTACATTTTTTAAATCTTTATAACCTATTTTATTTTTTAAAATCATAATTTCAATGATTTTTTTCTTACAGTCATCATACCTATTACATAACATTCTATTTTTTTTAATATATTAATCATAAAATGTATATGAATCATAACAATTATCCCATATGTATATTAGATTCATCATAATACATTGTGTATTTCCATTTCAACCTCATGTAACACTGTACAACTCCCACAAACAATATAATAACATCATTTTATTTTATAATCAAGCAATGAAAGCCACCAAGTTATTTATTTCTGAAACGTTAAATATTCTCCACCACGTTACAATACTCGGTGCGTGTTATAACAGATGCGTCAACGATTCAATAGAGCGGATAGCGATATTATTTGGTTTACTGTCCCAAATAAACCAAATAAATCAATAAATAAAAATAGCATGTTAAAAATAAGCAGCATATTCCATATAGCTTGTTATGAAAAAAATAGCCATTTCGAACAACACTACTGTTGACAGTAACAAACACAATTGACAGTAACAATATGGTGACGTCATGCGCTCTGATTGGTGTTTCACATAAAATGGCGGACAAACATATTTTGTATTTTTATTTTAATAATATTAATATTATTCGCTCTTTTAAAATGAAAATAAATATATTTTTTCAAATCTTTATAACATATTTTATTTTATAAAATCATAATTTCAATGATTGTTTCTTACTGTCATCACGCCTATTACAAATTATTAAAACATTATATGAACCACGAAGCAAAATACATACTTAGGTACATAATTATAAATAGGTACCTATATATAACAACAACAAAAAATATCAAGAAAAAAAATATATAAATTTACAAAATATACAATAAGTAGTGAAGTGCAATAAAAATAAAATTAATGAAAAACAAGCAAAAGATTAAGCAGAAACAAAAATAAAAAATTAAAAGAAAAAAAGAAGAAGAACCCAGAACGTAAGAAAGAGAGTAAGAAAGTAGCACCAAATTAAGTATAAAGTCTTCTATTTTTCTTTGATCTGTTGAGTTTGTATATTTATTCTGATTTTGTTTTTATTTCCATTTGTTTTTCTTATAATAAGCGCTACAAATTTAGATTTATTTCCGTCTGGTACAACTTCATCAATTGAAACAGTGGTGGATTCGCCCCTGTTTGTTATATGG